>CM038794.1:22885588-23326382 GCA_021764765.1 Vicia sativa | reverse complement strand
ATTTAAGGATGTTAAAGAATGTTTTAGAGAAAATGAAGGTTGTATTCTGAATCTGTATAACATTTCGAGTAGGACTATGCTTTCCGTTTAATTTTCTGACCGATTTCGAGTTTTTTCGGCGGCCGGCGAGGTGAGGAAGACGACCGGAAACGCCTCCGTTCCGGTGAAGCCCCTCGTGCCCTAAGCGTGGCTGGTTCCCTTTGGGTTCATGTGTTCCCCTAACAGTCAACCCTGCCACGTGTCATTTCATTGTTTTATTAAAAAATAATAAAATCTGATATAACTTATTAACTTTGACCAATTGATGCTATGTCACACAAGTGTAACGTGACATATTATAAAAAATAATGTGACAATAAATAATAAAAAATATAATGTGGCTGGTGGTGATTAATAAATCAGAATAAAAAAAATAATATTAATGCTATTGGACTCAGCCAAAGAACCGAAAATGGACTTAGTACAAAAAAAATACTGGACTCAAACAAAAAAAACTGGAGCGGGCTTAGTGTAATTCATTATGGGCCTAGCGATTTCTACTCCATAACCCCTGTATATTGGACCCAGCAGCGAAAAACACTAGCTCTAGTTCAATTAGAAAATCTGGTTTACACCCCCCTGTTCATACTTCACAATTTTGACATTTAGTTCAATTTAGCTCTCGTTTTCGATTGTTTCGACACATAAAAAATACATAAAAAATATATTCTGACATTTTAGGATATTAGAATATTATTGACATTTTTTTTTATTAATATCTTTTATTAATTCTAATTCATTTCTAAATAATGCATTTTCATGAATATTGGTTTTATCGATTTCGATTTGCATTCCTCACATGTTCATGCATTTTCACATGTATTTGAACATTGGTTTTATCGATTTCGATTTGCATTCCTCGCATGTTCATGCATCACTTTACATATGAACATTGGTTTTATCGATTCGATTTGCATTCCTCGCATGTTCATGCATCACTTTGATATGAGCATTGGTTTTATCGATCCGATTTGCATTCCTCGCATGTTCATGCATCACTTTGATATGAGCATTGGTTTTATCGATTCAATTTGCATTCCTTGCATGTTCATTCATTACCTTACTTTGAACATTGGTTTTATCGATTCGATTTGCATTCCTTGCATGTTCATTCATTACTTTGATATGAGCATTGGTTTTATCGATTCGATTTGCATTCCTTGCATGTTCATTCATTACTTTGATATGAGCATTGGTTTTATCGATTCGATTTGCATTCCTCACATGTTCATGCATTTTTACATGTATTTGAACATTGGTTTTATCGATCCGATTTGCATTCCTTGCATGTTCATTCGTTACCTTGATATGAGTATTGGTTTTATCGATTCGATTTGCATTCCTTGCATGTTCATTCATTACTTTGATTTGAGCATTGGTTTTATCGCTCGATTTGCATTCCATGCATATCCATCTGATTTTTCTTGCGGGTTTGGTTGAGTTTGTACACCAGCGTGTACACTATTCCTATCTTGCTTTGCTTGTATTATCCGTTCTTGCGGCATTGTCGCCCGGATACGTGTCGACCGTATTCCGCTTGTATTGATGCTTTGAGCAATTCTCACGGTTTACTTTTGTTGCATGACTGCGATGCTTGAAGTATTCGGATTATTTCGCTAGCTCGTGCCTTTGATTCTATATCAGATTCGGTGACTACCGCTATTTATTGCATTCTCTTACGCTTTCCTAGATATCATGAGAAGTAGGGCTTCTGACTTTCTTTTGCCATGAGAAGTAGGAATAGAGATGCATGAAGGGGCTTTCGTAGTTGGAGCATGTTCAGGAACCCCTCTGGTTTATTTAAAGACCCGTTTAGGGCAATTCTGTGTGCTAACTGTGTTTGGTTTGTTTTAAATCCTCCATCTGCATAGGGAGGTAATTCTCAGTAAGTGTTTACATTTTGTGCTTGCATAGGTCAGAGTGGTTAGGACGCCCGACGTGGTACCACTAAGCAAAGACCCGCTTTTTATATTTCATGTCATCGAGTCATTGATATATGGGCAAGCGGGAAGGGGTCAAGAACGAACCCCGCCCGGTTCTAGTCCGTGTCGACTCGCACACCGCGAATCATGTTGCTTTCTTTATCGAGTCAATAAAAGTGGCAAGAGTCCCCTATTCTGACTCTCCACGCTTTCCTGGGGTTCGCATTTATTGCAGAACTCGCATCATTTGCTCTTCAACAGGAATTGGATGTGTCGGCTCCTGGTTGACTCACGGTATGTTCGTTACTGTCGAGGCTATGGGACTTCCTCCTTTTCCTGCGCTTGTGTGTCATTTGTTTGTTTGCATTGCATTGTTTGTGTGCTTTTGCCAAAGCACTTGCTTGTTTATCCTTGCATCCCTTGGTTCCACAACCAAGACGGATATAGGATAGCTTTCAGTAGGGCTTTCGGTTAGGATAGATTCTCGAGCCTAGACATTAGGATTTACATCCTTTGCATGTTGACATAGGTAGAGATTCCCTTACATCCTCAACCATAAGTCCAATCTTTGCATGATAACATTAGGGCTAGTACTAGTTAGTCTCCTTTTGTTTTGCTAGTTCTTTTTGCATGTTGCATTGTGAATAAAACTAAAACTTGCTTTTCTTTTCTTTTCAAAAACAAAACACTTAATAATGGTTTAAACTCCTTTCTCAAGGTAAAAGCAACCAACCAAGACAAACTCTTTTCGCCTTTGCGCGTTTTCTTTTCTTTTGTGTTTAAAACCTTTTTACAAGTAAAACATACAAAACACACCAAAACAAGTGAGCCGAACTACGGCGCTCTGACTTTCCCATTGCACGAGGGAATACGTAGGCATCTTGTCACGGGGCTCGACCGAGCAAACTTTGTAAATACTTCCTTCTTTTCCCCGTGTTTTCTTTATTTTCCTTTCTTTCACATGCATTTCCTTTTAGCATACAAATATGGTAATTAAGCAGTATAGATACAAACACACCCTTTTAGACAGAAAATGAAGTGGATGCAGAGAGTACTACGGGCGTAGGGTGCTAATACCTTTCCTTCGCGTAATAGATTCCCTTACCCTACCTCTCGGTCGCAAGACCGTGCCTTATCCCTTTCAGGTTTTCGCGATGCGTTCACCTTTCTCCTTTTGTGAGATAAAAAACGTTCGATGGCGACTTCATTGGTACAGTTATCGGATGATGTTCAGCCGGTTGTTTCATTAGTCTCTGATCCAGACAATGCAAACACTTTACCACCAGCTTGCTCTTTCTTGGGTTTTGTGCATTGAGGACGAGTATGACCTTCTTCACCACAGTTGTAACAAGTCACCACTCTTCGGCGGTCATTGGCCACATGGAGTTTCCCACACAAAACACTTCTTATTACTTTTACCCACCATACGATGTCACCTCCACCACACTTATTATAACGGAAGAATTAGAATCTCCTCCACGGACTTCTTCCAACGGATCTCGATTTCTCTATCATAAGGCTTACCACGATCCATCTGTTTGCTTACCTTTCCTATCAACATACCCTCGAGCATTCGACTTAGTGTTAGTAAGATCCTCCTCTAGAATCCTACTGCCAACGAGATCGGAAAATCTTGGATACTGATACCGAATACCACCTTAATCTCATCACGAAGACCATTCTCAAACTTGATACATTTGGAAAATTCTCCATCATCGTTAGGATAATGAGCATAATACTTGGCAACTCGGTAAACTTCAACATACCACCGCAGTCTTGTTACCTTGAGTTCGAAACTCAATCTCCTTCTTACCTCGATATCCTCGTAGTACCTCCTAAAACTCTCCGGCCGGTTAATTAAATACCATCTTCTTCGATTCGATTGGTAGCAACCCACCACCATGACTTCTCATTAACATGTGAGTTCGTACCTCACCTTCAGCCCTCCGCATCGATCACTCAAGATCCTCTCGATCTCCTTCAACCACCAGCACCTTCGGGATCATGCGTGCCCTTGAACAATGGAGGATTATTCTCGAAAATTCCCCAATTGTCTGCAACGGCAATCATAGCTCCTATTGGTTCCTCCGAGCACTCCAGCCAACATTCCCAATGCCTCAGCAATAGCATCATCATTCCTTCCGTTACCTCTTCCAGCCATTGTTTTGTAACAAGACAAAACAATCTACATCAGCACACGAGTATCGACAGTGTTACTTCACACTAGTCGCATACTAAAGGGATAACGACACAAGACAAGACCGACTATGCTCTGATACCACTATTGTAACACCCCTTCTAAAATACCCCGAATATATTCATTAATATCAATATTAAAATCATCTTTAATCAGAGTTAACACGGAACAAGGGATGCCACAATTATTAAACAAAATAAAACCTCCAAATAAACAGTAGCCATGCTACACTGAGGATCAACATTCCAGATAATTCAGTCAAACTAAGACCATGTCTTACACAGCGAAAAATATCATAACCAAAACGGAAATATCCAATTATTTCCAACAAAATTTAAGAAACAATTAAACAATTATCTAATCCCTCGACTAACGTTCCCCAGTGTTACAATCTAATCAGAGCATGACACTGACACGCGGACTCAAATGATAAGCTCTAAAGCCATCCTCACCAACTCCTCAGCTGCTAACTTTAATCTGAAATTGTAAAGTAAGGGTGAGACTTCTCATACTTAACGCATATTATAAGCTTCTCAATCAACAATATTTTACAAGCATATTAATCCACCCATTCAACATAACTTCATATTTAATACACAATTACAATCATATAACCATCATGCACAACAATCATCAATCAGAGAATAGTAACACTCGAAGACATCCTAACATGTTACTATTTCATACAAATACAATGCGCACTCAATGCATGGTACCAACACGTGACCAAGTCACCTAACACCGATCCATCCTCAACCGGATCAAGAACCATCGATTCGTCCATAAACACCGGACACGAATCCAGCCTAACCACCCATCCTCACTGGGTATCGGTTATCGGCAATCCAAGTCAAATTCCGCACAATGGGAATTAACTTCACCAAACAATGCATATGCACGCACATCACTAGCATGCATCATCAATCAGTCTATGTAATACATCAAATTAACATGACTGAATCAAACCAATCAACATGATTTTTCAACCAATCATGCATACAATTAATGAAGCATAAACATGCTTTACATCCACACAATACCAATACGTCCATCAACACAGATCTCGCTACATACACATCATATCGCACCAAAGTCACCTATTTCGAATCCGGCTCATTTTCAAAATAATTTCAAGTTTTGGAAAATATTTTAATTTTATAAAATAGAGCATTAAATTTAGGAAATAACGTCCAAAACGGCGCTCAAAACGGACTTACGGTTTGAAAGTTATGAATTTTCAAAGTTTGACATTTTTCAAAATTAAAGTAACCGGTTCCTACACAGACAAGAACCGATTCCTGAAAGTTTCCAAAACTTCGCCTCTGGAAAAATGTATGGGAACCCGGTTCCTACCCATACAGGAACCGGTTCCTGAGTGCATTTTTCCAGTTTTTCCCAAATTTTCAATGTGGAACCCGGTTCCTACCCATACAGGAACCGGTTCCCACGTGTTGCAGGGCCATTTCCTGCACTTTTGACAGCATTCCTTCATTCTCAATCAAACACAAACTTACCCATACGAATCCCAACATGGAAAACACTAAAACACATCCAAATTGCATCATTATCACATCAAACAACATATTTCCATCATTTCTTTTCATCTACTGACACTCTAATTGTTTTCAATACCTATCTGACACAATCTGGCACAATCTGACACCACTAGGTATACATCCATGAAAACCTAGAAATTCCTAACAGATATTTCCTAACATGCTATGATCTATACGGTCGAATTAAAAACCAATAATACGAAATAACTAATCGAAATCACCCCTTACCTTGTGGGTTCTTCGACTTCTGACGCTTTTAGGTCTTCTTCCTTCCTTTTCCTCTTCTCAACTTCACGTATTCTTGTTTTCTCCAAAATGACTCTTTTTCCTCCTTTTCCTTATTTTATTCCTTTAATTCCTTTTAACATAAATAAAATAAATTTTACTTCTCACACCCTCATTTACTCAACACATCTCTAATAATTCCATAATTAACCTCAATAATTCAATATATTAATAAATTATATTCTCAATTAATTTAATAATTAAAAACCATAATTATTTAATTACCGAATTATTTTGGGGTGTCACATCGAGTCCCTCCATCTAAAGCCATTATTAGATGTCGAGTCCTTTTTCGTCCAAAGCCATTATTGGGTGTTATGCCTTTCTCACTTCATCCAAAGTCATTATTGGATATTGTGATCTTTCTCCATCTAAAGCCATTATTAGATGTCAGTCCCTCCATCTAAAACCATTATTAGATGTCGAGTCTTTTTCATCCAAAGCCATTATTGGTGTTACGTCTTTATCACTTTATTCAAAGCCATTATTGAATATTGTGATCTTTCTCCATCTAAAGCCATTATTAGATGTCGAGTCCTTTTTCATCCAAAGCCATTATTCGATGTTTTGTCTTCCGTGTTGTATCACCGATTGACCACAAATTTCTAATTTCAAGTTCTTTCCAACAAATTACGTAAGTCTGTCTCATCTCATGCATCATTAAAAAATATATGTAAAAAAACATTGCATTCTTTCGTTATATTTTATTCACAACAGCAAAATTTTGGGTTTTGATATTTAATTATCTCCCTCGATAATATGAAGCTTGATCATCTTCATATCATCCGTTGAAGATATTTAAATAGGGGCAATATTGCACCAAATTTTACCCTCGCTATTTTTCTACTTGCATTATATTTAAAATTAAAAAATCATTTACTCATTGCATATGCATCATTTTCGTATTTAAATTGATCAAAAGTCAGTTTAAATCGATGTTTGCATCGTTTTTAGTTGTAAAATACCTGTTATGTTACTTCATGCATTTTTACCTCTCTGTCTGTTTATTGCATTGATTTTAAATTATTTATATATCGATGATATCGATATTTCGATTTTATAAACAGACTGTTAAAAGCAATTCGATACTGTGAGAAAATTAGAGGAGAAAATATTTCAATTTTTCATTTTTACTCATCGCTATGAATCTACGTGTCGAGATCATGAAAATGTGTTCTCCTAATTTTTCAGGACATTTCAAGTCTCGTTTTTAACTGTAAATGTTTTAAAGTCGGGTATTCTTTATTATCATTTTATTTCGATTTTAATTATTTTTGATAATTTTTCTTCAATCTTTGATACCTGTACTTTATTATAATGTAATCATTTTATTTTTCGGATAATTTATTTTTCAAACTTTTACCATTTTTTAACAATTTTAGGTGTCTATTTTTTATCTCAAAAAAAATCAAACAAAAATATTGTCGGGCTTGTTAATTTTTAACAGATCCATTTTTGTGGCCCATTTAATTATAAAGGGCATTTTAGGCATTTTTGAAAATTATGTAAAAACCTAATTTTATACTATATATACTAATGTTATGTTATTGTTCGGAAAAAAAAACTTGGAATTTGAAACAGAGGCAGAAAACAAAAACCAAATTATAAACAAAAAATCTCATCTCCTTCTACCCGTTAGCCTCTGTATCGCTGTTGGTCTCTCCATTCACATACTCCTGCTCATCGTCCTCTTTCACTCCCACCGTCTCTCTCTCACAACAACAACCCTCCTCCATTCTTCATCAACCCCACCGTTACATACTCCATAAATCATACTCCCTGTTTCTTCAAACCAAACCCTCTGTTTCGTCTAACCTCTGTCTCCTTCACATACTCACCTCTTCATATCCGTTTCGTCACCTCCCAGCCGCCTTCACCTCTTCATCTTCACCGTTACCCTCCTACACTCATACATCTGTTTCCTCTCAAACCGGCTTCCCCCTGTACTCGTCCTCAACCCTCCGTTCCGTCACCATCCCTGTTCACACCGCGACACACTCCTCGCCGTCTCGCCTCTGTTTCGCTTTCTCCGTCAAGCTCTCTCATTACACTGTAACCCGCCGTAATACTTCACAGCTCTATTTCTCAAACAACACAACCTTCTTTTCCATCGCCGTGAATACAATTAAACTTCACCCAAACCCTCTGTCTCGCCGTTCCAGCAAACCACCGTTAACCTCTCACTTTCCTCCTTCACCAACAGCCACCGTACCTCGCAGCCGCCTCTGCTCCGCGACAACAACCAGCAACATATCAGCTCGACGCTGCAGTTCCGCTAATTTTCGGTAACATTCTGTTCCTTTTCCATTAGTGTCAGTTCAGTTTAATTGCTATACTGTTGAAAAGAAATGTCATCTATGTTAAGGTAGATCTATTGTTGTGAACAGACTCGTGCCTTTCTTGTTTAAAATTCTGAAACAAAAGGTTTTGAGAGATTTGAATTCGGATTTGGTTTTGACAGATTTGAACTCGGATTGAAATGTTATTCTGTTTGAATTAATTTATGTCAAGTATTACTAGCTTCTCTGCATAATGGACGAAGATTATTTGTATGAAATGGATGCGGAAGTCGTAGTGAGTTTCGATGAAGGCTAAATGGTAATATTGCGTTTATTCGTGAGGAACTTAGCCGAGAAACTATGCGGACAGCTTTGTTGTTATTTCCTTTGAGGCGATTTCGAACGAGAATGTTTGTTGTAACATCATTTTTACCGCTATTTTCAATTAAAATGCAAACTGTGTCAACTTTGTATATATGTGTTTAGTTTCGATGAAGGTGATTTAGTTTCCGCGTTATTCGCGTAGAAACTAACCGAGAAACCATTAAGATATCGTATTTCTTTTCATTTTTATTTTTTGTAGTTTTTGTCTTTGAATAATATTCACGATTAGTTTCAATGATGGTTTTATGATTGACCGCGTTACTTGTGTGTAAATCTAACCGAGAAACATGTTGGGATACCACAAGTTGTGTTATTATCATTTTAATTTCAATTGAAGTATAAATCGGTGGATATTCGGATTTAGCTCTGATGAAGGTTTAACGATGATACCGCGTTATTTCGCGTGTACATCTAACCGAGGAGCTTTGAGGGCAATGTATTATTTATTTTTAACGAAATTCGAGTAAGAAAGCTGTTTTATTTCAAGTATATTTGAGTGAATAGTGGCTGTCCAGATTATGACTACTTGATCTTGGTTGGTTTTGAAACCGATTCTCCATGTTTCGACTTTGGATTAAATATTAACTTGTTCTTTACTTCTTTGGTTTCGATTATAATTGGTTGCTTATCCATGAATATTCATTTAATTGCATTTCGATTTCATACTTTGTTTACTAACCATTTTCCAATTTATTGCAATTCTATTTCATCTCATTTTATCTCACACTCATGCTACTAATATGTTTGCTATTTGTGTAGACATTCGAGGATTGTTCAAAAAAGCATTCATTTTCTTTTAATATTGACATTGCTGTTTTTTATCTAACATTTAATATTTAGTAATGTACATACAAATATACTTGCATTTTTATTTTATTTTATATTTTATACTGTAAATATATTTATAAATATTATTTTTATTTCTTATGCTTAGTATTGTAAATATATTATATACATGCTTTTATTATTATACTTTATCTATTCATTTCGTAAATAGATTCGAATTATACTAACCTTCTTCGTATATCAATTTCTTAGAATTAATTTCTATAGTTTATTCCAATTAATCTTTTAAAATACAAATGATACAATAATTAATATTTTAGTTTCACCGTATTTAGTTTCTGTTTGTATGCTTTTAACATAATTAATTTACTGTTTTATCTTTAATTTCAATTTATCCCCATTCGAAAAATTGTATCCCAATCCCCTTGTTGCGTTGTAAATAATTTTACCGCTTTCTATTTTATTTTACCGTTTAATCCTCATTTATAATTGATGTATCCCTCTCCCAAGAACAAAACTTGTAATAAATATTTAACTTTCTTTATTTTATTTTTATTTAACTGTCACTTACACAAAACCAAAAAAATATCATTTTTAAACTAATAATTGTAAATTATTTTTAAACCCGTAAGTCGACAAAGCTACGAAGCGTCGCGATGACCACACATGCACACATGTACGCTTGATCCTGGGCTTTCTTACAGTGAGCCTATTTCGATTAATTGTTCCAATTAGTCGTTATAGTAGACTAGCCCACTTTGCTAGTACACATGTAATTTAATTATTTTATACTTAGGTTGGCCACCTTGTATGGGCTTTGTCGATTTTACTTGTGATTTACAATTATCTCGATCCTATTCTTTCTCCATTCACCAAGCATTTAAAACACTTTCAATAAATTTCGACCCAACGTCGAGTCTTCTTCTCAAACCTCGATCCAACGTCGAGTTATTTTCAAAAATGAATTTCTACAAAAAAAGAACATTTGGATAAGATTTGTTTTAATTGTTAGATGTTATCCTAACGATTAAAACGAATCGAAGTTTCTAGTTGATTAGATGATAGCCTAATAAATTAAGAAACTTCAATCCATGTTCTAAAACAAAAAATCTAGTGCTATGGTATTTAATTAAATTGTTGGATGATAGCCCGACGATTTAATTAAATTTAAAGTATTTGGGCCGTTAGATGATAGTCTAATGACTTAAATACTTTTATTCCATACACCTAATAAATGTGAACTTTGCTTCACCTCACCCTTTTCATAATAAAGATTTCGGATGAGAGATGATTGGTTGAAGTCACTCGCCAATTTCGAGTATTCGAATCTTTAGATGATAGCCTAACATTTTGGTACTTGTCATCCACAATTTAAAATCAATTCCAACCCATTCAACTTCTTTTGTGCGCTCCAAGCACCATTTACCTTTAAACCCTTTTCAAGATTAGACATGATTCATTTATAATTGAGATGCTTCTTCCTCTATTCCCAAGGTTTTCGACTTCTCCACTTGAGTACTAGAGGTGTTCTCAAACCCTCCCTCATGTTGGTGCGTAGTCCTTTATTCTTTATCACACCTTGTGGACGTTAGACGAGTGTTCTCCTTTAAAAATGACGACTTGTCTTTTCATTTAAAATCAATCAACAAACAATCATTTTCTAGAACTACGGGCTCGACTTTCCCATTGCAGGGGTCGTAGGCACTAAATCTTACGACCAAAGGCGAGCAAAAATAATAAAAACATTTCTCCTCTCTTTCTTTCTCATTTCAAAACTTAGAAGATCGTAAAATTTTGCACACTAACACACAACCACACTTTGAACTAAATGGGTACCATCGAGTACGATGGATGTGAGGGGTGCTAACACCTTCCCCTTGCTGTTCACAGTGATTTCTGGTGAAACAACCGCTAGTCCTCCTAACTATCAAATAAGCATTATGATTGTTATTCAATTCCTCTGGTAACTTGCAGGATCGACTAGATTGATCCTATGGGGTATTGGTCGTCTGGATAAACTTAACAACAAAACAAGGATTCATGTTTAAGACTTGTATTTAGAGTGTTTTATATATATATGTCCAATGTATTCTGATCACAATGTTAAATGGCTTAATGATCAAGTAAAGTAACATAAAACTGATTTAAATAAACGAAAGCATAAAGATTCGATTTGTAGAGGAATGTATAAATGCAGGAATACGTAAATGGCTCTTAAAGGTAAAAACTTTTAATATGAAAGCATGAATATAAAAGCATGAAATGTAAAAGACTTGAATGTAAAAGAAACGTTTAAATGCAAGGAAAAGTTAAATGACTTTGAATGTAAAGGACTTGGAAATGAAAGAAAAACGTTTAAATGCAAGGAAAAGTTAAATGACTTTGAATGTAAAGGATTTAAAAGACATTGATGCAAAGATAAAAGATAAGCGGAAAGATAAAGATATTGTCTTTGAATTATAAAGGTTTTGGTGCAATCATCGTACATCATTCGAGCATTCGTTTCCCAGCCATGTGGTATTTTGAATGTTTACTGACTTTTGTACAATAGATATGACACACGAAATCCTATCACTAAGACTTCTATTTATACTACTTCGACCATAACGGTCTGACTTATGAGATCTTGCCACGTTCAGAACATGCAGAACACTGTGCTTCTCTTGCTTCCACGGGTCTTCGAACCGTCTCCAGCGCATATATTCTAACTTCCAATTATCCCGCTCGCGTTTGAATTTCAAATGCCTTGCTCACTTCGTTTCGAACTCATTCTCAGACAAACCTACTATCATTTCGAAGCTTCTTTATATGTATCATCACAATTGCTATTCGAAGCTCCGAGCTTCAGTATTTCCATTCGAAGAGCCAATTCCTTTATTCCGAATTGTGACATTCACTTTGTTCCAACGAACATTTAACATCATTTCGTTTCGAGCTCAATGATTCCATTTCAACTTATATATATATATCAAAATCTTCAGCCAACAAAATGCCCCTTTAAAATATGTATTTCGAACCTCTTTCTGAGAAATACTTATTTTAAATATAATCACAAGATTTTGATGTGACTTTGAGCAATCATAATACTGTGTATGACTTCCACCACGTCAGTCACGACGGCTCTTAGATTTCCGAACCGCTTCAAAACAGTTCCCACAGCATGGTGCGGTTATTAAAGACAATGATTATCTTTAATCACGCTTGTTACCAATGTTTACTTTACGCCACCTCAGTCCATATCCAACCCATGATCTCCACGTATCTTGGCTTTAGTTGATGAGTGCTTCAACTTCCTTACTATAAAACTAAACAAACTTAGTCTTTTAATCTTTTTTCACACTCTGAACTCTTTTCTTCTTCTCTTCTCGTAAAAACCCTAAAAACTCTTAACAATTTCTAACAATGTCTTCCACAACATCCCAGATGAAGAAGATTTCTAAGAAGAAAACCAAGACCGTTGGAATGATCATGGAAAGCAAAGTTGGTGTTCACCAAGGTCAATACGTGCTTATTCCCCAAGGAATCTCTAAGGAACAAGAACTCCTGTACTCTTCTCAGGTATTAATCCCAACCAATGCTTCTGGAAAGAGGTTTGCCCTAATGGGCCCTCTTACAGTTTTCGAAATCCTGAAAGATACCAGGACTATCTTTCCTGTTTGTTATGATTTTAAACCTCTGTTTAATAAGATGGAAATCCCTAGGTTAGGAACTGAGAATATGACTGAATCCTCTGCTTCGAAAACCACAGAAACCCCTGATGTTCCCCCAAAAGACCCTTTCATTTTGGATTACGTTAAAAGCAATTTTAAGCCTTTTCGATCTTGCCCTACCGCTGATGTAGCTTACCAAAACTGGTTTGCTAAGGTAGAGGCTAAGAAATCCCACCAATGGGAGGATCTAGGAATTTACAACCTAATCAAGTTGTCGAAGCCAGGCTTCACCTACAGCCACCATTTACTATTTGCATCCCTGTACTTTTGGGATAGTACTTATAATACCTTTCACCTTCCTGGAGGAATGATTACACCTACATTCTTCGATATAACCGCTATCACAGGCTTATCACCAGTAGGAGAGACATATATACCTGACCCTGAAGAACATTGAAGCATTATTGACTTCGACGTCAAGTTGGCCAGCTTCTCAAAGTTTATCAGTCATTATCACACTGAAGGTATTAGTGTATCAGATGTAGAGCATATTGCCTTCCTCACCCTATGGTTATCGAGATATGTTTTCTGCAGTAGGTCATTACAAGTAGCCAGTAGGTTTATTCCTCTAGCAAGGGATTTACATGAAAACAGGAGAGTTTGTTTGAGTGAGCTATTACTAGTTGATCTCTATGAAAGTTTGAGATCAGCTGTTTCGAGTCTGAAATCTCACACTCCCAAGAATATCTTGCTAGCTGGTCCCTTCTGGTTGCTCTAGTTATGGCTTAATGCCATGTTCGAATCTTCACTATCCACTGGTGATACCATTGTTGAGCAAGATCCAAAGGTAGCGGATCGAAATGTTGAAGGCACAAGACTGAGGAGACTGACTCCAAATGATGACAAGGCTGATTTCCAAATTCTATTCTCATAATACATTATGCTCTTTTCCAAAAAGCATAAGTTTGAAGAGACTATGGCACCTTTTGCTTCGAGGACTCATGGGCCATCATGGTTTACCATGTCCCTTTCAGAGGCTGCTAAAAGTAAAGAGATCCAAGACACCTGGAAAGCCTTCTTGCTCCCAAGATTGATCTCCTCAAGAATCACTCCAACCAAGAACCAAATCTTTCTGCTTGCCTATCAACCCAACTTCGTTTTAAGACAATTCGGTTTATGTCAATTAATTCCTGAACCCCTCTTTCAAACCCAGAGTGCCATTACTTCTGGTCGAACTTTCAAGGCCAGAGAAGCTAAACTGCAGCAGGAACAATATCACGATTTCGCCCAATTTGAATTAATTCCTTTCGAACCAACTTATTTTTCATCAAAGGGTTTTCTGGATTGGTGGACTAAATTCTACCAGTCTTGTATGTTCGATACTCTCACTATCCACAAGAAACTAACTGATGCATTCGATGTGCAGGTACAAAAAAAGAAAGGTATGTTTACTCATGCTCAAGAGATTAAAGCTTTTCAGAATTATTTCGAGACTACCTATGATCCCACGCGTTTGCAAACTACTGTATATCGAGCTTCTGAAACTTTGAAGGAAAAATTTAAAGAAAAAATCTCTAAGTTCAAACTTTCTTCAGGGTTGTCACCTGAGGATAGGTATAGGTTGGCATTCGAAATGCATCCACCTAAGTTTCCCAGACTACCTACCTCAGAACTGGCTCTGGCTTGGTTTCCTCCATACCCTTGGTGGTTGACTTGCAAAGAGATGTCCAAATACAAATCTCAAAAGAAACCAAAGCCATCTGAGACTGTGACGTGGGCTCGATATTGGCTCCATAATTTCCCAGGGCATCTTCGCTATGACCTTTCTGCCATGTCGATTGTTTCGAATCACGGCGTAGGTGCTAATGCTTGGGAAATCCCACATATTTCTTATTTTCTTTGTTTTAACATTTACCTTACTTGTTTCGATTTTCAGCCATCAGGATAAAGACTGTTGCATCGAAGACCAAGGAAGGAAGTAGCTCCCAACAAACTATCGAAGCTGATGACAATGTGCCCCAAGCAATCCCAACAATCACTTCTGCACCAACAACAACAACCATTGCTCCAACTCCAATAATTGCTCCAACTCCAAAGGTAATCAATTTATTTTGATATTTCGAATGGACTTGAATTTATAATTGAAGTCTAACTCATGTTTGCATCATTTCAGACTAGTAAACTCCCACCAACCACTCCAAAGAAGCGAAAGCCTGTTACCAGTGGGAAAGATCCCAAGGCTGGGGAAAGTTTACCAACGGCTTCGAAGAAGAAGCAAAAACAAGATATTTCAAAGGACACTAATGTCTCTGGACTTGATTCCAGGGATGTTGCTCCCTCACAAAAATCCAAAAATCCACCTTCGACCTCCAACGTAATGTTGGAACATATAGACAGTAATATCTCTTCAGATAATCCACAGGTGAGTTCGAATTCGAATTTTTACAAAGATAGTTATCCGTTCCTTAGCGCCAGTGTTTAATCTTTCTTTGTCCGTGTAGGATGGTTCGAATCTAAACCCTACCACTTCGACTTCTCCACCAAAAACAACTGCTCCACTCCATTCTTCTCCTCATGGGGATTCGAGCAATCTGGTGCAGAACAAAGGATCCTCCAATATGGCGGTTCCGATTGGGTCTTCCGAGCAGCCAGATGACCAAGGCACTTCTCCCCCTCTCAATGAAACAAACGAAACAACACCCGAAGCTGCTGCAGAGGTGCCTCCAGAAACTTCTCAACAAAAATCTCCTCTCGAAATCCCTCAAGAGAGCGAAAAGATAACTCAAGCTGAAGAGGAAAAGGCCAATGCCTCTCAAGAGAGTGAAGATTCTAGTGAGGAAGGATCTGAAGAAGAAGAAGGAGAAGAGGCTCAAGGTGGCTCGAGCGAAGGAACGGAATCTGATACTCACAGTGATAAAGACAACGACATCGAAGTGGTGGACCTGGTTGGTGATGAAGAAGATGACGAGGAAGAAAAGAATGAAGGTGATGGTGTCCCCACCAATGAGCCAATGGAGTTCGAGATGGATGTTACTCCATTGCGTATGGAACTCCCTGCATCTTCCCACTCTCAAACAGCTGAAGAGGAGTTAGCCCTCTTAAAACGGAATGACCCTATTGGGTACATGAAGGCTAAGCTAGCTCAGAGGGATACTCCTCTTCCCAAGGATGGTGCTGGTTCAACCACTGATTCAATGCCTTATGATGACAGGGTTGTACTTCTTCACAAGATTAGGAAGACAATCCTTGATGTGGATCTATTCGAAGTTCTCAAGAAAGATAGTACAGCCTGCTATATTTGGGACTTCTTAATCAAGTCGACCTCACCACCTGTTCTCTGGAAGTTAGTACCATCCTATTCGAGCTTCAATCTTTGCTAGACAACGTAACTGGGTGTCTCATCCAAGATGAATCTGCTACCAACAAGGTTCAAGAGAAGCGAACTGCAATGGATGCTGCTTATGAGCATGCTTCGAAGCTCTCGAAAGAGGCTGAAGCGCAAGCCATGCATATCAAGCAGGCTAAAACTGATTATGAGCTTCGAGCTCAATCCATTCTTCTCTGGGAGAAACAGATCCAAGAACTTCAACATAAAATTAAGGAGGCCCGACAGCAACAGATTGCATATGACTCTAATACTTTTGGCAATCGAATCGAAGAACTTCTTAATAAAGGACTGGCCGAAACTGAAGCAGCTGAGCAACTTAAAAGTGAAGTTGCCATCCTGGAAGGAGCCAAGCGCTTTACTCAGCAAAGGCTTGAGTCTTTCCGAAGTATTTTCGATCGATTAAGGAACAATACCTATTTCTGAAGATTGTTTGTTTAATGAATCTTGTATTTTGTTTAACTATTTGTCTGTAACTTCTAAACAATGCCATTTTGGCAATTTTATATCACCATTTTGGCGTTCCTTTATATGGTTTTGATTACGTTGTTATTATTCGAATCTCTTGCAGGCGTGGCTTATATTTCTTTAAATATTTCCCATTAACCTTTAGGATTCGTTTATCATCTGCCAACTCTTCGATCTCATATGCGTTATTTGAAAATGTTTTCACTATTCGAAATGGTCCTTCCCAATGAGGTGACCATTTACCTAATTTTTTATTTTTCTTGTCCATGGGCAATATAACTTTCCACACTAAGTCATTAATGTTGAATGTTTTACCTTTCACCCTTTTGTTATATGCCCTGGCCACTCTTTCCTTTTGCCTCATGAGAATTTCCAATGCATGCAATCTAACTTCGTCTAACTCAACTAACTCGTTCATCATCATTTCCCAATATAGTGAAGATGGGATTTCGTTTTGTCTTTGTATTCGAACTGATTGTAGATGAATTTCTACTGGCAAGACTGCATCATGACCAAATGTTAGTTGGAAAGGTGTGGTGTTAGTAGCTTCTTTAGGAGATGTTCTACAGGCCCACAGGATTTGGTCTAAAGTTTTATGCCAATTTCTTGGCTTTTTACCAATATGTTTTTTAATCAGCCCTATTATCACTTGATTGGCTGCTTCGACTTGACCATTTGCTTGAGCATAATATGGTGTTGATGTTAGTAATCTAAATCCCATTTCTTGGGCAAATTCTTGCATCTTTCTACCAGTAAACACAGAGCCTTGATCTGTGGTTATGCTTTCTGGCAATCCGAACCTATAGATAATCTGTTTCTCTATGAACTCAATAATAGCCTCTTGATCCACAACTATTAATGGTATTGCTTCGATCCACTTGGTAAAATAATCTATTCCTACCAAGATATATTTCTGACCTTTAGACGAAGCAGGATTAATTTCTCCTATTAAATCTAATGCCCAACCTCTAAAAGGCCATGGTTTGATGATCGAATGCAACTCACTTGCAGGAGCATGTTGAATCCCTGCATGTTTCTGGCATTCTTCACATCCTTTAGCAAAATCTATACAATCCTTGAGCATGCTAGGCCAGTACATACCATATCGAAATAGCAACCATTTCATTTTATGGCCTGCTTGATGTGCCCCACATGCCCCATTGTGGACTTCTGACAACGTTAAGTATGCCTCACTTTCTCCTAGGCATTTGAGTAATACGCCTTCTTGGGTCTTTTTGAACAATTCATTTCCCATCAGGACATATGATAATGCTCTATATTTTATCTTCCTATCTACATTGGATGTTGGGTTTTTGAAGTAGCTCACCAGTGGACTTCGCCAATCTGTATCTGACAAGGTATCTATGGCTAATACTTTGAATCTATCTTTATCACTACAACCTAATTTGATATTTTCCAAATCTGAAGGTGTGAGTCTAGTAGCCATGACCCTTCCTCTTATTTCAACCAATTCTTTAAAGTTTTTGGTAGAAACTTTATACCCTGAAGCCAACTGTGCTAAGTCATTTTCTTCTTGATTTTCTATTCTTGGTATGTGTTGAATATCCATGTATTCGAATTGTTTTAGCAACCTGTTAACTATGACAAAGTAAGTCATTAGGTTTTCTTTTATGCATTTGTATTCCTTTGTTATCTGCTTGACCACTAACTCTGAGTCACCTTTAATTTTGACTCTAGTTGCCCCCAATTCCAACAAAGCTTCAAGTCCAACAATAAGTGCTTCGTACTCAGCTTCGTTGTTCGAGCAACGAGGACCATCTAACTTATACTTGAATTTTGTTAGAATTTCTTCAGGAGAAATTATGAGAACTCCAACACCACTACCCTCCTTGTGGGTCGAACCATCAAAGTATAATTTCCAAGGTTGCCTTTCGACGTAACCCATGACAACCTTTTCGACCAGTGAATGATCCACAATGAAATCAGAAATCACTTGACATTTCACAGCCCTTAAAGGCATGAAAGTTAAAGAGTATTCTGTCAAGGCCAGAGCCCATTTACCAACTCTGCTATGCATTATTGGTTTTGAAAGCATGTGTTTGATAACATCGAAATGAGATGAAACGTAAACATCAACAGGTTTTATATAATACTTAAGTTTCATACAAGAAAAGTATAAACAGAGACATAACTTTTCTATGTTGCTATATCTAGTTTCTGCATCATTCAATACCCTACTTAAATAATATATGGCTCTTTCGATGCCATAACTATCTTCTTGTGCTAACATACTACCTAAGGTAGATTCAGAAGTAGATATGTACAATCTCATGGGCTTTCCCCATGAGGGTGGAGAAAAGATAGGAGGCTGAGAGAGATATCTTTTAATCTGGTCAAAGGCCTCCTGATGTGCTTCGTTCCACTCGAAGGCTTGGCTTTGCTTTAAACGAAGTAGTGGAGAGAAAGCTTGAGTTTTTCCACTTAGATTCGAAATGAACCTCCTGAGAAAGTTAATCTTCCCCAGCAAAGATTGCAACTCCCTTTTTGATGTGGGTGCTTTTGTCCCCAAGATGGCTTTGGTCTTATTCTGGTTGATTTCGATTCCTTTTTTATGGACCACAAAGCCAAGGAAATCTCCAGCCTGCACAGAAAATGCATTTAAGGGGATTCATTTTTAAGCCATGTTTTCTCATTCTTTCGAATGCTTGGCTCAAATGATGCAAATGGGTTTCTGCAGATATGGATTTGATGACTATATTATCAATATACACCTGCATGAATGTCTCAATAAAATCATGAAAGATTGAATTCATTGCTCTTTGGTAAGTTGCCCCAGCATTTTTTAAACCAAAAGGCATCACTACCCATTCGTAGGTGCCTAAGGCTCTGGTAGCGAAATCTTTGTTTTAGCAACATCTTCTTCAGCAATAAAAATCTGATTATAACCAGAATATCCATCTAGCATACTTAGGTATTCGAATCCTGCAGTAGAGTCTATTAACATTTCTGCCACAGGCATAGAGTATTGATCCTTGGGGGTTGCAGTATTTAAATCCCTAAAGTCTATGCATATTCTCAGAGAACCATTTTTCTTAATAACAGGTACTATATTTGCTAACTATTCGACATACCTTGTGGTTCTGATGAATTTGCAACGCAGCAACCTTTCGACCTCAGCTTTGATCTTTGTGAGCACTGCTGGCGCGAATCTCCTAGGAGTTTGCTTGATGGGCTTCTTGCCATCCTTAATTGGATGTCTGTGCTCCACTAACTCTCTCTTCAAACCGGGCATTTCGTCATAGTCCCACGCTAAGCAATCTTTGTTTTTCTTGAGGACTTCGATCACCTCTTGCTTGAAGCTTGGGCTGAGTTTTGTGCTTATGTAGGTTATTCTTTTTGTGTTGTCATCCCCCAGATTCACCTCTTCGAGCGGATCTTGTGCTAACATTTTGGCACCTGAGTTTGTAGGATCCTTCTCGAAGCCCAAAGGTTCATTGTCATAGATGGCATCTAACCTTTGATCTATTTCTTTTTCTTCGTAGGGTGGGTCTTTCGAACCATTCCCTTCGAGTTCGTTTTTTTCAACTATATTTTCCATTGCAGCCTCTGAAGCCGCTTTCCATTCATTCTCAGCCATATAGGCCAAAATCCTTTCGAAGAAAGAAGATTCAGTCATGAGCAAGGTTGTCGAACTCCCAGCCTGCTGGCCGTCTTTGCGAAGTGCCTTCGACTCCTTCATCTCCTTTAATTATCTTCCTATCCCAGTGCATGCCATCATGGCGAAGGGTCATAAAGTAATGCACATCCCTTTCTTCGTTCATTTCATCACTTGGGGTACAGGGGGCTATTCTTGCCAGGTATTTGTCATAATTCCTTTTATTGACTAAGTTGAGTGTTGTCATAAAGTAGCTCTGGTCCGCTTCGATATTTTCCACTATACCATCTTCTCTCCATAGAACCAACCTTTGATGCATTGACGAAGGAACTGCTCCTACGCCATGGATCCATTCTCTTCCCAGCAGCAAGTTATAATTGGCCTTGGCTTCGATCACCATGAACATGGTGGGTCTGCAGCTCGATCCAACTGTTAAATCCACTTGCACCACCCCCAACATTTGACCTACTTTCCCTTCATAATTGGATAGGACCATGTTGTGTGGTTTGACATCACCTTCTTGTATTCCTAACTTTTTCAGCATGAATTGAGGCATTAAATTTACTGCAGCGCCTCCATCCACTAAGACCTTGTTCACACCATGCGCTTCTGCCTTTGCTCGAATGAACAATGGCTTCAAATGATTCTTCATTGCCAGCTCTGGATGTTCGAAGAATGTGTTCTGCTCTTCGACCGCGCCGTTATCCATTACATAGTAGCAAACTGGTCTGTGTTTCATCAAATCCATGGTATCCTCTTCCTCATGCTCTTCGATTTCGGTTTCTTGTCCAAACTCAGAAGGGAGTATAGATACCACGTTGCAGTTTAAGTTGAGTGAGGACTCCCCCTCTGATTCGAAGTTATCTGTCAGCATATCCTCGTCTTCCTCTGGACTTGGAGTGTATTCTTTCGATTCATCTGGTAGTGTTTCAGAGAAAAGCCTCCTACTAACTGGAGGTTTGTTTTCAGGTTGCTTATTTGTTGTTGGTTTGTTGGTACTTGACATTTCTTTGTTGTTGGTCGAAGCTGCTCCTTTGTCTGCCAAAGCTTCCCTTTCAGCCTTTCGAATTCGCTGTTGCCTTCGCCATTGTGACCTAGACATGGGGTTTTTTCCTTTGTAATTTTCCAGTCTCAATTCTTCCCTCTTCGCAGTGTTGAATTGTCTCCTATATACCATGGCGTGACGTGCATTTCCCATATTGCTTCTCCATTTATCCTTCCCCTTATTGGTTTTGACTTGCAGCCATTTGTCTGTTGGGATTTCAACAAGGATTTTGAATGTCACCCTTCGAGCACCTTTTGGATAGGGACTATCAGGCTTTCGTTGAGTATGACTACCCTCGAAGTGTTGACTCATCTGACCAACCTCCTTGTGATTCCAGCATGGGGCGAAGGGAATAGTTTCGAATGCTCCCGCCATGTTCTGGTCATATGCTGCTGAACATCTTGGGCAAATCAGGCACTTGGTTGCCCCTTTGTGATAGCGAACTAAAAACTCCAACAAACTCTCCCCAGCTCTAGGGTAACATCTGAATAATTGGTTGTCTTGACGCCAGTTGATTCCAGTTCGAGCTCTTTGTTTCCTCTCGAAATCTGCAGCAATTCTCTGGTTGCAGATAATGCTGCATCTGGGACACAGCATCATTTCAGCATTTCCCTTGTGGCACAGCATGAGATAATCTTTGAGGCTGGTATCTGCAGCATAGCCATCCTCCGTTTTGTACTTTTCCTTTTCTAGGTACCTTTCTATTTCCTGCATCTCAGAACAGGGTCTCTCCACATCCACCATGTTGACATCTACATCTTCCCCTTTTTCGACAGCATCTCCCCATCCTGATGGTTTGACATCTTCGGTTCGAATCTTCGAACTTTCTGGGGCAGAGTATTTTACCAGGTAATCAAATTTTCCACTGGGTTCCCCTAGGCACAAGCGGTTCTACCGTACGGCTACCCCGGGCAACTGCCCAGGCTCCAATTTTATTTTATTTAGTTTGTTCTGTTATGTCTTTTTAGTGTCTCAATTGTGTTTGTTGTATAGTTTGCTTGTTAAGTAGTTTTTGCTCTTTCTAATCTCTATTTTTTTTGTTTGGACATTTATATCCAATTTTCTTAATGTATTATATTGAAATATTATATTCTTTGACCGGAGTGATAAATGAAACAAACCAACACATCGATATTGTGTTTTACTGTCTCCCTCATAGACACATGTCCAACACTTGTCGTTCGGTGTTTCCACCTAACATGCATTCTTACCAACTACAAAAGAGACACTGCGTGAAGTTGCTGATATATAGATTGTTATGGTGTTACACTTTTTGTTAATAATATGCAATATTAGAAAGTTAGAATTGTGTAATATTGTTAGTTTAATATTGTTAGTTTTCTAATTTAAATTTATATTTTTCTATTTGTAAATCTACCTCTTTGCACCCTTTATTTTCTTTCTGGAAAATAAAATGTTAAGAATCAATTAGGCTAATATTTCTATAAGAATAATTTATAGAATATTCCTTTAGCTTATTTAGAATAGAATAAAATATACAGGAAAATATTTCTTATTTCTTATTATTTAGTTAATACAATAAATTTTTTGGCCGAACTTAATTTTCATTTTTTGCACGAACTTAATTTTCATTTTATAAATTTCGGTCTCTAGTATGGTTTTATCGGATTTAATTTTCGGTCTTTAAATTTTTTGCCCGAACTTAATTTCTGGTCTTTACATTTTTTGTCCGAACTTAATTTTAATTTTATAAATTTTTTGGCATAACTTAATTTTCGGTTTTTAAATTTTTTGCCCAGGCTTTATAATTTTTCTGGCTCCGCCACTGCCCCTAGGGTATCCCAGACTTCCTTCTGAGGAATGCTACACTCTCCATCCTCCCCCTTTATATCTTCATCTCCCCATCCTGTGGGTTTGACTTCTTCGATTGGGATTTTCGAACTCTCTGGGGCAGAATATTTTACCAGATAGTTGAACTTCCCACTGGGTTCACCCAAGGTATCCCAGATCTCTTTTTGAGGGGAGGCATGCTTTGTAATCTGGACCCTCTCTAGTTTGAGCCTTAGGCCTTCAGTAGCCTGTGTCAATTCTTGCCTCTGATTCTCCTGTCCCTCAGTAGCCTGGATCTCTTTCGAAACAACAGATGGCACTGTTTCGATCGAATCCTCTAATTGTTTGTGGATGTCCTCAGTGACTCCATTGTTGTCTTCGACTGACACCCAATTTCCATCCTCAGTGCTTTCTTCTCCTAATGGAGTGGTCTCCTGGCCTGCTTCCACCATATTGATTTCTCCAATGCACGAAGGCTCGGAGTAGTTGGTGTCTGCAATATCCAGAGGGCCTTCGTCCACTTTCATTTTTGGTTTGTCAGCAAACTTTAATCCAGGAGGCAAGGTGGTAAACCATGTGAAAGCATTTTTAGTGAGGGAACTTGGGAAATATTTAATCCTAAGGTTCTCATTATTTGCTATGTCTCCTGCTTCGGTCAGATACCTGGCTATGTGTTCGATTGTTGACTCATTGGTATCTCCAGCAAACTTTGTAAACTTAGGGATCTTGTATCCGCTTGGTAAATCGGTATGCATCACATAATCTGCTATAGGGGAGGCATAATTTGGCCTTCTAATCCCTGTATTAAGGCCGTTTTGGGCCATAATCCTTTCTATCATGGTGGTTAAATTATTTTCTTCCAAGATGTTGTCGTTTCGAACTCTATGGAGGACTGCATCAGAATCTTGGTTTCGACCCACCATGACTACTCCTCTAGGTTGTTCTTCTCGAAACGTTGGGACCTCTAGCCTTTCGACCCTTGCCCCTGGTTCCATAACTCCCCTTTGTGGTTCCTCATGAATCAGTGGGGCCTCTAATCTTTCGACCCTGGCCAATGGTTCTATAAATCCCCTCTGTGGTTCCTCTCGAATCACTGGGACATCTAATCTCTGTGCCCTTGCCCCCAAGTTAATTCCTTCTCTGACTGGCCTATAGGGTGGGTCATCAGCAACTTGTTCGATGATAGGTACGTACGCTCGAACCAATGCCTGGTTCTGCCTACGCCTCTCTGGCAGAGCGAAGAAGTCTGCTATTCGACTCATGTTATCTGCATTTTCCCTGTTCGTTACAGTTACATTTTGAACTATTGGGGCAAAGATTTCTTGCATGGTTTGTGCTAATACTCCTATCATGTTATGGTTACTATCATCCATTAACTGCCTAAAAGCTATCTGATTTTCTGTGGTTAGGATAGGCAGTGCACTATGACCTACTGACCCTTGGTTATTCATCATAAATTGATTAGCCCCAGAACCAGACCCTAATTGTGGTGACGTGTTCGAAGTCGAAGTTTGTAAGCCTGCCATAAACGATGTTGGCATCCCATAAGGGGGATTTCTGGGTCTATTGCTATCGAAACTGGGTGGTCTAGTTGGTGGCGGGGTAGCGAAATGAGTTTGTACCCCACCTTGTGGGACAGATCCCCCAAGATAACCAGTGGTCCCTGTATTTCCTAGGGTCGAATTGTTCGTTGATATGCCACTTGTTCCGTTCGTGGCCATATTACTAGTCGAAGATGCAACTGACTATGCATTGAAGGATCGTGGGCGTTCCCGAAAGCACGCGATTAGTGCACTTCCATGTGGGCGTTTTGTTCCCTTGTTCATTGTTTGGATTAGACATCCTATTATTTTTTTCTTTTAAGGGTTGGTTGCTAGTTCTACCAAACATATCCAAAAAAAAGAACTTTATGATTATGTTTATAATCAATTTCCCATCGGTAACTTGCGGGATCGCTAGATTGTTATTCCCTCCGGTAACTTATTCGTCGTGGATAAACTTAACAACAAAACAAGGATTCATGTTTAAGACTTGTATTTAGAGTGTTTATATATATATATATATATATATATATATATATATATATATATATATATATATATATGTCCAATGTATTCCGATCACAATGTTAAATGGCTTAATGATCAAGTAAAGTAACATGAAACTGATTTAAATAAACGAAAGCATAAAGATTCGATTTGTAGAGGAATGTATAAATGCAGAAATACGTAAATGGCTCTTAAAGGTAAAAACTTTTAATATGAAAGCATGAATATAAAAGCATGAAATGTAAAAGACTTGAATGTAAAAGACTTGAATGTAAAAGAAACGTTTAAATGCAAGGAAAAGTTAAATGACTTTGAATGTAAAGGACTTGGAAATGAAAGAAAAACGTTTAAATGCAAGGAAAAGTTAAATGACTTTGAATGTAAAGGATTTAAAAGACATTGGTGCAAAGATAAAAGATAAACTGGAAAGATAAAGATGTTGTACTGAATTATAAAGGTTTTGGTGCAATCATACGTACATCATTCGAGCATTCGTTTCCCTAGCCATGTGGTATTTTGAATGTTTACTGAATTTTTGTACAATAGATATGACACACGAAATCCTATCACTAATACTTCTATTTATACTACTTGACCATAGCGTCGACTTATGAGATCTTGCCGTTCGAACATGCGAACCTTGCTTCTCTTGCTTCCACGCGTCTTCGAACCGTCTCCAGCGCATATATTCTAACTTCCAATTATCCCCTCGCGTTTGAATTTCAAATGCCTTGCTCACTTCGTTTCGAACTCATTCTCAGACAAACCTACTATCATTTCGAAGCTTCTTTATATGTATCATCACAATTGCTATTCAAAGCTCCGAGCTTCAGTATTTCCATTCGAAGAGCCAATTCCTTTATTCCGAACTGCGACATTCACTTTGTTCCAACGAACATTTAACATCATTTCGTTTCGAGCTCAATGATTCCATTTCAACTTATATATATCAAAATCTTCAGCCAACACTTGCATAACCAACTCCCGGACCTGTATCTCTTTAAATTCGTAGACCGTCTTATTCTTTTCTTTCGTGGGTTTTATCTATATTTTCCCGTTCTTCTTTTAGAACAAATAAAATTAGGTGGCGATTTCACTGTTTTCTAAAATTTAATTGATTTTTGAAAAAAAACGAGTTGCTTCACCATCCTAGCATGTTACAATCCCATATGCAATGCAGACTCTATGCATGTGGTACCAAACGTGAACCGAGTTCACCCTCTGTTCCATCACACTTGGAAACAGCGGAAATCCATGATTCGCCCATAACACCGAGTCAAGAATCTAGCCTCACTACCTCAAATCCTGGTAAGTCTATTGGCTCTGCAAGTTCACTTCCGCACAATGGGAATGAACCAATTAACAATGCTTATGCATGCATCATAAAAGCATGCAACATCAATTCACAGATTATGATATCACATAATTCGCATAATGCCAATCACCAATGTATTCTATTCCATCACAATGATTATCAAAACACAACATGGTAAGCATTATTACTCATTCATCAAATCAGGCAATTCAACCCCATTTCCCATCGTCCTCAATTATCCACCTTTTTCAAAAATCGGAAGCTCGACTATTTTTAAAATAATTTTAGCAAATTAATATTTTTCTCTTTTTAAAAGATAGTATTTTTAATTTAAGAAATAATGCCAAAAACGGCACTCGAATCGGAGTTACGATTTAGAAAATATGAATTTTTGAAGTTTAAGTATTTTTGAACTTAATACAGTGGAACCCGGTTCCTACCCTGGTACAACCCGGTTCCCACTTTTTGAAAAAGTCACACCCCTGGAATTTTGTATGGGAACCCGGTTCCTACCCCACTGGGAACCGGTTCCCATGTACAAAAATGCCCAGTTTTGAAAAATTCACACTGGGAACCCGGTTCCTCCCCACTGGGAACCGGTTCCCACGACCTGCAAAAACAAAAACTGCTATTTTGACAGCATCTACATATTCCAAATTACTTCCAAACATTCCCATACGAATTGCAACATGAGGAACACTAAAATACATCCATTTTACACCATTATAACATCAAACAACATTATTTCATCATTCCTATTTATTATTTGACACACTAATGGTTTCCGACCTACAATCCGACACAAATAGGGTTTAATCCTACAAACTTATATTAATCCAAAATCGAATTTCCTAACGTACCCAATCATCCATTTTATTCCCAAAACCCATAAGGCATTAAAACCGAATGAAATCACCCCTTACCTCGCGATGATCTTCGATTTCCTCGGCGTTGGCTTTTCCTCTCTTCCCTTCTCTTCTCCAATTCTACGTGAAATAACTTTTTCCAAAAAGACCTTCTTTTCCCTTTTTATAATCCTTTTAATACTCCTTTTATTTATTCCAACAAAATAAATAATTAGTAACTAGTAAAGTAGAGTACTTTACTCCTCACACCTCTACTTATTCCTCACACCACCAACCCTTCTTTTTAATTAAATAGTCCAATTAAATCCAAAAATATAAATAATCAAGCCTTTAATTAAATAAATAATTAAATTCCTAATTATTTAATATTCGAATTAAATCGGGGTGTCACAACTCTACCCTACTAAAAGAGTTTTCGTCCTCGAAAACATACCTTAGACGAAAAGTTCGGGATACGAGTCCTTCATCTGACTCTCTAGCTCCCAAGTTACATTTCCTCCAGCTGGTCCTCCCCAAGCTACTCGTACCAGTGCTATCTCTTTACCCCGCAATTGCTTCACTTTCCGATCCTCAATCCTCACAGGTACTGCTTCAACAGTCAAATTATCCCGTACCTGTACATCATCTACCTGAATCACATGAGACGAATCCGCAATGTACCTCCTCAACTGAGATACATGAAAGACATCATGCAAATTCGCAAGTGACGGCGGTAAAGCAATCTGATAAGCAACTTTCCCAACTCTCTTGGTAATCTGAAACGGACCGATAAAACGCGGAGTCAATTTCTTTGACTTCAAAGCTCGACCAATACCAATCATCGGCGTAACCCGCATGAACACATGATCTCCTTCACTAAACTCAAGATCTTTCCTCCTCTTATCATGATAACTTTTCTGACGACTCTGAGAAGTTCTCATCTTCTCCTGAATCATCTTGATCTTTTCTGAAGTTTGTTGAACAATCTCTGGTCCAATCACAACACTTTCTCCAGATTCGTACCAACACAACGACGTCCGACACCTCCTACCATACAATGCTTCAAACGGAGCCATACCAATACTCGAATGAAAACTATTGTTGTAGGTAAACTCTATCAATGGTAAGTAGTTATCCCAAGCTCCACCCTTCTCTAACACACAAGCCCTCAACAAATCTTCTAACGACTGAATCGTCCTCTCCGTCTGACCATCTGTCTGTGAATGATATGTGGAACTTAAACGTAACTTAGTACCCAAAGCTTCTTGCAGCCCCCGTCCAAAACTTAGACGTAAACCTCGGGTCTCTATCCGACACAATGCTAGACGGAATACCATGCAAACTTACAATCCTCTCAACATACAATTCTGCCAACCTCTCCATCGGATAATCCATTCTTATCGGAATAAAGTGAGCAGACTTTGTCAATCGGTCGACAATAACCCAAATAGAATCACAGTTCTTCGCTGTCCTCGGCAATCCAGACACGAAATCCATTAAAATGCCATCCCATTTCCACTCCAGAACAAACAACGGTTCCATCAATCTTGACGGCTTCTGATGTTCAATCTTTGATTTCTGACAAACCAAACACGCATACACAAACTCGGTAGTTTCCTTTTTCATTCCAGGCCACCAAAATAATTTCTTCAAATCATGATACATCTTAGTAGCACCGGGATGAATACTCAACCCACTACGATGTCCTTCTTCCAAAATACTTTTTCTAATCTCAGCAGCATCCGGAACACACACTCTATCACCAAATCTCATAACGCCATTCTCATCAATTCAGAACTCACCTCCTTGACCTTGGTTAATCAATGTCAGCTTATCCACCAAACCAACATCAGATTTCTGTCCATTACAAATCTCTTCCAAAATACCACTGGTCAGCTTCAACATGCCCAATTTCACATTATTCGGAGTAGTTTCACATACCAAACTTAAGTCTCTGAATTGTTCCACTAAATCCATTTCACGAACCATTAACATCGACATATGCAAGGACTTCCTGCTTAACGGGTCTGCCACAACGTTTGCCTTACCAGGATGGTAATTCAAACCGAAATCATAATCCTTGAGAAATTCTAACCACCTTCTCTGCCTCATATTCAACTCTTTCTGGTCAAAAAGATACTTCAGGCACTTGTGATCACTGAACACTTCAAACCGTGAACCATACAGATAATGCCTCCATAACTTCAAAACAAACACAACAGCTGCCAACTCCAAATCATGAGTCGGGTAATTCCTTTCATGGATCTTTAACTGTCTTGAAGCATAAGCCACAACCTGCCTGTCTTGCATCAAAACACCACCCAAACCCATCAAGGACGCATCACAATACACCACGAAAGATTCTGCCGGATTCGGCAAAATTAGAATCGGGAGCACTAGTCAACCTCCTCTTCAACTCTTGGAATCCTTTCTCACAATCTGCATCCCAAACAAACGCTTGACCTTTTCTCGTCAACTTAGTCAACGGTAAAGCTAACTTCGAAAATCCCTCAATGAATTTCCTGGAGTAACCTGCAAGACCAAGAAAACTACGAATCTCTGAAGCATTCTTCGACGCTTCCCTCTGAGATATCGTTTCTACTTTTGTAGGATCAACAACAATACCATTCTTGGAAATTACGTGACCAAGGAAACTCACTTCTCTTAACCAAAACTCGCATTTAAACAACTTCGCATAAAGTTTCTTCTCCTTCAACAATTCCAATACAATCCTAAGATGCTTTGCATGCTCCTCATCATTCTTCGAATAGATCAAAATGTCGTCAATAAATACCACCACAAATTGGTCAAGATACGGATGAAATATCCTGTTCATATACTCCATAAAAATACCAGGTGCATTAGTAACTCCAAATGGCATAACCGAATATTCATAATGCCCATACCTCGTTCTAAATGCAGTCTTCTGAATATCTTCCGCCTTAACACGAAACTGATGATATCCAGACCTCAGATCAATTTTACTAAATACACAAGCTCCAACCAACTGATCCATCAAATCATCAATCCTCGATAATGGATACCGATTCTTGATTGTCACTTTATTCAACTGCCTGTAGTCAACACATAATCTCATTGAGCCTTCTTTCTTCTTAACCAACAACACCGGAGCACCCCACGGCGAAACACTAGGACGAATAAATTTCTTCTCTAGTAACTCTTCCAACTGTTTCTTCAACTCAGACAACTCAGATGCCGACATGCGATAAGGCGCCATCGACACCGGACTAGTTCCAGGAATCAAATCTATAGTAAACTCCACTTCCCTCTCAGGTGGTAGCTCACTAACATCCTCCGGAAACACTTATGGAAATTCATTCACAACAGGTAATTCACCACTCTTAGCTTTTCCTTTCCCCTTCTTCGAAGAATACTCTAACGGCTGAATTCATCTGCTTAACTGACAGAGTCACATCTTCAACTTTAACTTCTTCAGGGAATATGACCGTCTTCTCAAAACAATTGATATGAACCTGGTTGAATACCAACCAGTTCATTCCAAGGATAATATCAAGTTGTTTTAATGGTAGGCACACTAAATCCATACCGAACCCTCTACCAAAAATGACAATAGGACAATTCCTACAGACATACGAAGTAGTCACTGAACCCGACGCAGAAGTGTCAATAACCACACTTCCATCTAAATTAGAAATTTCCAGATTTAATCTTTTAGCACAATCCGAAGCAATAAAAGAATGCGTCACTCCAGTATCAATAATCGCAATTAAAGGTATGCCATTAATAAAACATGTACCTTTAATCAACCGATCATCCATCTTAACTCATCGTCCTTATTAGAATCTTCTCCCACTCATATGGTTCACAAGCTTCTACCACACTTCATTCATATTCATCACTTTATGCCCCATTTAGATAGTAAGACAATTGTATACCATCCAATACGATCCCGTCTACTATCAACAAGAGATTAAGGATGATCAAGTCCTCAATTTGTCAATAGACATCCGATAATCATACTGGAGTATAAACCATCATTACCAGCACTTCCAACTATGACTCACGATCCAAATGATTCCAACAACTCTAACCACTCTTGCACTATCTTCTCAAACAGTAACTCGTACCAACGACTTACAATCGGAACATATCCGGGAAGCATCTCTTCTCCCCCACTTAGTTTCACACTACTCCTGCAATAATCAATCAGAAAAGTAACAAGTACCGACAGTATTGTACACACTTGTCGCGTACAAAGGGATAATGTCATTAAGACACTGGTCACAACGACCGGCTATGCTCTGATACCACTATTGTAACACCCCTTCTAATTACCCGCGTTTTTATAAATATTAATCAGAGTTTTTAATCATAAATCAAGAGGCATCACAATTAAAATATTTCAAATCAATCCAAACAGTTGTCATGCTTTCACTGAAGAAAATCATTAAATAAACAGACTTAAGGTTATGTTTAACAGCGGAAATGAAACATAACAAATCCTGAATACATCATTCATAATTATTCCAGGATAATAAATCGAAACATTCACCAAAACTATTATCTAATATCCATAAGGAATCTCTATTCAAACGTTTCCCCAGTGTTACATCTACCAGAGCACGAAATTGACACGCGGTTTAACTAAAGGACCCACTCTAACGCTATCCTCACCAATTCCAAGCAGCTAATCACTTCGGATCTGAAATCATTAAAGTAAGGGTGAGATTTCTATCCAATATAAAATGCATTATACGTTTTTAAATACAACAGGATAATTCGATGCGTTAGTCCACTATCAAAACACATTCATAGTTCAATTCATAAGAGCATTGTACACAATTCATTATGCAAGTAAACAATCAATGGAAATTGCAACACTGTAAACCATCCTAGCATGTTACAATCCCATATGCAATGCAGACTCTATGCATGTGGTACCAAACGTGAACCGAGTTCACCCTCTGTTCCATCACACTTAGAAACAGCGGAAATCCATGATTCTCCCATAACACCGGGTCAAGAATCTAGCCTCACTACCTCAAATCCTGGTAAGTCTATTGGCTCTGCAAGTTCACTTCCGCACAATGGGAATGAACCAATTAACAATGCTTATGCATGCATCATAAAAGCATGCAACATCAATTCACAGATTATGATATCACATAATTCGCATAATGCCAATCACCAATGTATTCTATTCCATCACAATGATTATCAAAACACAACATGGTAAGCATTATTACTCATTCATCAAATCAGGCAATTCAACCCCATTTCCCATCGTCCTCAACTATCCACCTTTTTCAAAACTCGGAAGTTCGACTATTTTTAAAATAATTTTAGCAAAGTAATATTTTTCTCTTTTTAAAAGATAGTATTTTTAATTTAAGAAATAATGCCGAAAACGGCACTCGAATCGGAGTTACGATTTAGAAAATATGAATTTTTGAAGTTTAAGTATTTTTGAACTTAATACAGTGGAACCCGGTTCCTACCCTGGTACAACCCGGTTCCCACTTTTTGAAAAAGTCACGCCCCTGGAATTTTGTATGGGAACTCGGTTCCTACCCCACTGGGAACCGGTTCCCACGTACAAAAATGCCCAGTTTTGAAAAATTCACACTGGGAACCCGGTTCCTCCCCACTGGGAACCGGTTCCCACGACCTGCAAAAACAAAAACTGCTATTTTGACAGCATCTACATATTCCAAATTACTTCCAAACATTCCCATACGAATTGCAACATGAGGAACACTAAAATACATCCATTTTACACCATTATAACATCAAACAACATTATTTCATCATTCCTATTGATTATTTGACACACTAATGGTTTCCGACCTACAATCCGACACAAATAGGGTTTAATCCTACAAACCTATATTAATCCAAAATCGAATTTCCTAACGTACCCAATCATCCATTTTATTCCCAAAACCCATAAGGCATTAAAACCGAATGAAATCACCCCTTACCTCGCGATGATCTTCGATTTCCTCGGCGTTGGCTTTTCCTCTCTTCCCTTCTCTTCTCCAATTCTACGTGAAATAACTTTTTCCAAAAAGACCTTATTTTCCTTCTTTTCCCTTTTTATAATCCTTTTAATACTCCTTTTATTTATTCCAATAAAATAAATAATTAGTAACTAGTAAAGTAGAGTACTTTACTCCTCACACCTCTACTTATTCCTCACACCACCAACCCTTCTTTTTAATTAAACAGTCCAATTAAATCCAAAAATATAAATAATCAAGCCTTTAATTAAATAAATAATTAAATTCCTAATTATTTAATATTCGAATTAAATCGGGGTGTCACAGAGTGCAAGTGTAATATTATCTGCTTAAAAATCACAAACAAACCAACATTTTCTAGGTGAACTACGAGTGTCCTGTTCCTCTATCGCACGAAGAGGGTAGGTAATCACAAAGGTTCATAGCTGCGTTGGGCGCAACTAATAAATTGTTTTCTTTGTATATACTTTGCATTCATACATTTTCTCTTAGCATGTAAGCTTTAGATATAACACAACTTTTGATTAGACAACAAGAGTGGATCTCATGGATCCTGTGGAGTACCACTGATATGAGGGGTGCTAATACCTTCCTCTTACGTAATCGACTCCCGTACCCTTTTCTCTTGGTCGCGAGACCTCGACGATTTTCTTTCTCAGTTCCTTTGCCTTCTTTGGAATAAATAATATTTGATGGCGACTTCATTGTTTATATTTTCAGCTAGTTGCTTCACAAGTCTCTAGCTTTGAATTTATTCATCTGATTAAACTCACCCCAAGATAGAGATTTTCTGATGACCTGTCTGCTATTCAAGGCTTCCTTTAAAATCCTGGAGCAGCCTTGCTTCACAACCACATTCATGATGGTGAAGTCCTTTACATAATAACTATGAACCCATCTAATCCAAAGACTATCTTCTTTGCCACATAAATTCCATAACAACTTGCACATTCTTACAAGGTTCTACAGTTTCGTGTTTATGATTTTTAGACCCCTTGAATCTTAGCCAAGCAGATTTTCTCACAAGCTATGAGAGACTCCCTAGATATTATGTATTTACATGTTCAGAGAAAATATCTAAGAATTACATCTAATTTCTTTATAATCAACTTAGGGATAAACATACACTGCATCCAATAATAAGTGATAGCAAAAAGGATAATTTTAATCAATTGTGTTCTGCCAGCAAAGCTCAGCATCCTAGTATTCCAGTGCTTAACTCTATTCACAATTTTTCCCACTAAAATTAAACGTTGATGAATTGAGAGCTTCTTACGGAATACCCAAATACCTAAAGGGTAAGAGGCATTCAACAAAAGAACTGATCTGAAAAATTTCATACTTTACAGTGTCATCCACACTACCAAAGTACACATTACACTTAGTATTAGTAGAATTGACAGAAAACCGACTTGAATTGGAAATTATATCAATAGATTTTAACATGGTCTCCACAGACTTTTCATCTCCCCTTAAGAAAAGTATCTTTTTATTGAATAGTAATTGTCTCTAAAATATATATATGACAAACTAGTTTGTAATCTAATTAACTCACTTTTTGAATTAATTCTTATTGCAAAAAATATATTTAATCTACCATCACTTTTCTAAAAATTCATTTTTAATTGATTTATAATAGATAATAATTATTAGATTTCAATAATTCTCCATTAAAAGAAATCTTATACCCAAATTTGGATTATAATTAAGAAGATTATTCAGGTTGGAACAAAAAATTAAGACCATCAAAATTAATTACACATTAACACATAAGTATGTCCAATAAAATTGAAACTTTGTGTTGTTCGTTGGGTTTTGACTGTTTCTTTTCTGTTAATCTAGAGCATAATCAAGCTGGTATCAAGAAAAAAGTCAATAAAAAACATGTGTATTGTTTGCCTCAAAATGGAATCCAAAATATTATGTAAGTCATCCCAACCTTAAAAACAACAATAATATTCACCCTTTCATCATACTGCTGCCTACAGATATATTTTCCTACCCAAAGAAGCTGTTGCTCTACTAAAAAAAATTCTAACTGAAAATACACAATTTATTTATAGAAAATTAATTATCACTAGGCTATCCACTTCATTGCTATAGTTTTCCTAACTTTCAACAAAAATAATAACAGTTTTATGACACATTCACAAAATTATGCTTCATGCTTCAGGAGAAATTGGCGCAACAGCCAAACTCATACTTAATAAGTGATATCATCACTTTCAACAAACACAGCCATACTAATTGAAATTCCAAATCATATTACAAGACAAAGCTAAGGGAACAATCAAATCTTAAACAATTTAATCCTAAACCAAAAACATCAACAAATGTTGAGAATGAGAATTTTGAGTTGTCACTCAGATAAATCATTATTCTATTTCATTCTTCATGCATGTAAAATCTAATGTAGTTAAAGACAGCCAATTAGTATCATATAGATCAATGAAATGAACATGAGCCTTACCCTTTGTACTATTGTTGAGAAATAAAAGGTACGTGAAAGGAGAATAAATGAATCTAACTATCTAATAAATGAGAATAGCATAGCAATTTCTCAAGCTATAGATTCAATTGACCATTGAATAAAAAATATTTACTAAAAGCTAGTAACTAGAACAAAGTATAAAATAAGTAATAACATAAACCAAAAAAAATATAAGTTGCAATTGAATCTAAAGTTCAAGTCACATATCACCTCATTGACATTCTCACATTAGAGACAAGGTGATACCAAACTCTCAACGTAGACTTCAGGGGAAAACGAACCATTCATGCTTTGAATACTTTGAATTTTAAAAGCACCATTTTTGAAATCATAAATGGCGAAGTTCGTTTTCCATGATCCCGATATATATCCCCCCTTCTTCATCAGCACAAGGTCATCATTGGAAATCCATATTGGCTTCTTATATTGATCATAGTAAGGATTTTCTGTGTGAGAAATGCGAAATAATTGAGTCCAAGACTCTTCATTTCCATATTCCTTCATCATCCAAACACTAGTAAACATTTGACTTTGAGCAAAAATACTCAAACAACCCCTCAAGACATCTAAGGTCACAATATCCACATCCTTCCCTCCATAGTTAGGAGGCAAAAATTTTCGATAGGACTCATTCATCAAATCAAAAGAAACAACACTATAATCATTAGATGCAAACCAGTTGAGTGTGCCACTAGTGAATTTCAGCCACCTAGTTGTTGGAACAGGATAGTCACCTGGAATCGTTCTCCAAAAATCAGTACCCAATATATGAACCTTTATTTTAGCAACATCAAGATCCGTAGTGCAAAGAACACAGACCACCTTGTAATTATCAATTGAAGCATCAAATCCAAAACCAAATGCAAAACTAAATGCAGGATCATCTCCTACATTTAAAGAAGCTCCTAAATCTAAATAAGGTAAAGTTTTGAATTTTTGAATAGAAGGGTTCCACAAAATAATAGAGTCCTCGAACTCCACACAAAACATTCCATGACAAGAGTTTCTTAAGTAAAAAAAGTCGGTGAATGGGTTATTGAGTCGAGTGGCGCTATTGGACACAGTGTTGAAATTGGAGTGAAGTGGATCAGACAGTTCATAGGATTTATGGTTGCCGGAGAATAAAAGAAGGCGTGGGCTCGAGGTTGAGATGCGAAGATGTTTCTTAATGAATTTAGGATCAGAAATAAGGGTATTAATGGACTTACATAAACATCGAAGTTGAAGGAGAAGCTTCACCGGCAAACGACATAGAATTTCTACTAAAATATCAAAGGGAAGAATAGGCAACGGTGATGACTGAGATGACATAGTTGTTAGGGTTTCAGTGGCGGCGAGAGTTTCCGCCATCCGTTAAACAAACTATACCTATAGTTTTAGAATTTAAGAACAGATTTTTAAATACGTTTTGTATATGTTTATTATGCTAAATTCTTAGGGTAAATTATTTTAAAATTTTAAATTTATTTTAAAATAAAATAATGTGATATTGAATAGTAGTATTTTATTAGCTAAAAAGACAAATATTCAACTAAATTTAAGAGTATTAAAATGTTCACCTTTTATTGTATAAACACATTTGAATAATTTACGATATATCTATAGAAATATATTAAAAAAACATAATTTCTGATATTTTCTTTTTGATATTTAATTTAAATCTTAAATTTCCTTTTATATCAATATTATAAAGTGATTTGGATATCTTTGATTACATTATTTTTAACCATTAGCTTTTTATTATTCTTTATCATTTTTTTATTTTACTTATTAAATTATATATATATATATATATATATATATATATATATATATATATATATATATATATATATATATATATATATATATATATATATATATATATATATATATATATATATATATATATATATATATGTATTAATAAATTATAAAGACAAATCATTTTTTCGATTATGTAAAATATTGATAATATTCATAAACAACATAAGTATCATCTAAAAATGATTACTTTCAAAGTGGAAGATTTTTCAAAAAATATAATTGACAGTGTTATAAAAGATTTTTAAATAAAATAAAATTAATATAACATATATTTTATTAATAAAGAATAAGTTATACGAAAATAGTTAAACAAAATAATATTGAAAATATCAATTAGACAATAATTCATTCTCCTATACACCCTCCAGACACTATTATAAACAACTTTTATTTTTTAGGTTCATTTGACTATCAATTTATTTGGTACATATGTATGGACCAGATACATTGATAGTCAAATGAATCTAAAAAATAAAAGTAGTTTATAATAGTGTCCAGAAGGTGTACATAATATTACTAAAAGTTTAAATTAAAATTAGTGTGATTCTCGTGCGAGCCATTTTGGCACGCTTATTTTATTTAATATTTATATTTTTGTAAAAGAAAAAATATTTATGTAATTATTATTATGATGTTTTTGGTGCAATAAAGATAGATTGTGAGAAACTATAAAGATTGAAACAATAAAATTAAATTGATAAAGATTATAATATATATCATTAAGTAGAAATATAAAATGTTATTATGAAAGAATAAAAATAATCCTTAATATATTAAAATAAAATACATGTTTAAACGTCAAATTTTGAATAAAATCCCGCATAAACAGTTTTTAATCACATTATTTTCTTTTTTTTCTAACAAATGTTATTTATTGAATTAATTAATATTTAATATAAATTACTTCAAGTCATTATTCTATCACTAATTTCTATATACTTCAATTTTTCAATCAATAAAAATAAATTTTCCCGTATAATATTTATTTATAATTTTTATAATTTATTCCGTGTGACGCACAGGATGAAAATACTAGTTCTAATTAAAGTAAAAATGTAAAAGGAAAAGAATTGAATATATTTGAAGGTTGTAATATATATTTAAGAGGTGGAACATTGAAATAGAAATGAGCCACAGGCCCAATGTAACTGAAGATCATAGTCAAATGAGAAATATCAGGATTTTGCAAGGAGGCTGGTTATTTGAAGTGGAAGCTGATTGAATGTTTGTGTAAATTAAGAATGCCAACCATGGCTATGCTGCACCCACGTGATAGGTAAAAGTCTTTACGCTGTTGTTGCATGTGGTTGATATGGAATAGTGTAGTTGGTAATTTAAATGTGTTGTCTTTCATGTGTTTCATTTGCAGAACAATCGTATAGATGCCAGCGGAAACAACATGTAAAACATCAATATATCTAAAGAGTATAATTTTCTAATAAATTGTTACCGAGGGAGTATACAAATAATTTTAAGATTGTTTAGGCACCAACAAGTTAGTGTAAAGTTCGTTTGTACAAATATTGTTATGATTTATAGAGTAAACTAATGGTAATTATCCATTGATAAGAAAACATAAGTCATACACATATGATAAAATATTTTGATTTTTGAATTTGCTAGAGATTAGCTACGAACTTAAATATAAATTAGTTACGAAATATTATAAGTTCAAGTATGATGTTGATCTTAGTCACGTAATTTCTTACGTCAACATTTTTGAAAGTTGTCACATGCACGCGTCATGCCACATAAATATCTTTTAACGGATGTTGACAAGAAGAATCAAAAGTGTGGATAAATTTTTTTAGGAGGGCCATTCATTGAAAGAAATATTCTGAAAGACTAAAAACGAAGGTGATAATATTTAGAGGGACCGAAAACATATTTAATTATAAAAATAATAACTTTTTTGATTAAGCAAATTTATTTATCTATATTTTCATTTTTAATACATTTTTTGAAACAAATTCGCGTAACACACGCACGGGTATTACAGTAGTTAATTATATTATAATTTGTTCTTGATTTATGTCTACATTTCCCTTAGTGGGCGACAAAAGTTGTGATGCTATAATTTAGAACTATGTTCTTAAAATACATGGAACCTCCGTGCTAGTGCATAAAGTATTGCATTAAATAAATGAATGTATCTAGAAATACTAAATGAATTCTCTAGATCTTGTAAACACACACTACAAGAAATTTGCTCTAGGGTGACGTTCATATTTAGTGATGTTCTTACAGCGAAAACTATGTAGATGATCTTAAAGGATTCAGAGGTTCATATAAGGGATGCATGACTTTCAAACTAGGGGTCTAGTTTACCCCGCATATGAGAGCCCTTAGATATGGTGCAAGAGACCTTTCTTGAGCGTGTAGTTAAGAGAGAGAATGAGAGAATGTCTCCAACTCATGGCTACAAGGCCTCTTTATATAATATGGTCATCACTAAAGTACATGATGACGTAACCGTCCATTAATACTCGTAATCGATTATTAATAACTTGTAACGTCTGTAACCGACCCATAAGTAACGTAACAAAAATCAACCCGGTCTAGTACTACTCGGCCAGCACAGGTCGGCCGCAGATATACGTCTAGCGCATCCGACCTAAGCACTCGGCTCCGACCTTGGTGTCTCGCCGAGGTGCTGCCCGATTACCAGCTAGTAGACCCATCTCGGTCTCTATTTATCACTCATAACCCAGACAGTATATTTTATGTATGTTCAAGTGACAACATTAATAAATGTAGGTATATGTATAATATATCTACAATATTTTTTCTTTCTTGTTGTAGGTATAAGTATTTTATAAATAGATTAAATTTGTATATTGTCACTACAACATTTAGGCTCTCCAGCAACAATTGAAAAACGTTGCCAGAACTCTGAAAAACGTTGCCTAAAACAATAGGGGACGTTTTCTGGGCGACTCCTGTGCGAGCGTTGCCTATTGTTTGAGGCAACGTTTTTTTATGTTTTTTGGGAACACTTTTGAAAAACGTTGCCTATAGTAAAGGAATAGGAGACGATTATTTATGACCTCTGAGACAACGTTTTTTAAGCGTTGCCAAATTCGGCTACAATTAACAATCGTTGCCTTAAACCTGAATCAGGAAGATCGTTTTTGAAGTGTAGCCATAGCTTATAGGTTGTTGTTTTATAGTGTCCACATAAAATATATAATTTTGCAATTATTATCAAAATAATATAGTCAATAATAATTGGCTTCAAAAATAATATTGATTATATAACTTAAACCATACATCCATAAAAGTTGTAATATAATAAAATCGAGTTCAAACTTTAATTCAAGATATAGTATATAGAGTACACAAAATGCCTAACGTAACAATATTACTTTTAATACTTTGAAGTATGACCCTAGTAAAATAACTAAAAACATAGTTCAGCAAAAGAACAAAAATCATATTTCAAGTTTAATGCTTTCAACTACAAGCCAAAAAAAAGACATCATCCAACTCATTCAAGTTTGTCTTCTAGGAGTAAAGCATCCAGATCGTCCTCTTGAAATTCGTTAGATATGTCATCCTCCATAAATTCTTCATCTACGTCGTCCTCTTGAAATTCACCATCTATATCCTCCTCTTGAAATTCATCATCTAGATCTATGTCGTCCTCTTGAAATTCGTCATCTACGTCGTCCTCTTGAATTTTATCATTTAGGTCATCCTCTTGAATTTTATCATCTATGTCGTCCTCTTGAATTTCATCATTTATATCGTCCTTTTCAACAACATCTTCATTGATACATTGTTGCATAAGAAAATAAAATAAAACACATTAACCATAAATATTTTTGGTCCAAAGGACAATTAAGACATCAACAAGAATTAAACCTCGCACAAATAAAAACTAAACCAATGAGCAAAACACATTGTTTATATTCTTCACATCTCATGGATCTAAACTCATTGTTTATATTCTTCACACTCTAACTTGTTGTATCTTCTTTGGCAGTATCATATGGATAAATTTACAGCATACATAGTGAGTGTTATCAAACAAGGGGGTCCCATAATCTTATCCCAGGCAAGTATGTTTGTGAAATATCAATGAAAGCTCGCACAAATAAAACAGTTTCAGCCACTTCTAGGTGTTGTCACTACTTAAACAATTTCAATTAAAATAAGAATCCATGAACAATTCTTTTTTATATATTTTTGGTTAAAATAAATTTTTTTTATATATTTCACTTTTAAAAAATTATTTTTTAATATTAAAAATTTCAACGAAAAACTCACGTAAACCCCACCGAATAAGTTCTTCTTCATCAATCCAAGTAACTTTTCACCGAACTGAATACATTTTCTTTCACCGCAAAATCACTTTTTCGCCACTGCAAAATCACTTTTCCCATCAAAATCGTTATTTCTTCGATAAAAATTGATGTTTCTCCGTCATCGAAACTACTGCTTCACCTTCATCGATTGAAATCACAACTTCCCTTAATGTTGAATTATTTTTTATGTTTTTTTTAATTGCCATTAATATGTTCATATGCCATTATATTTGCATGTTGGTACTAATGTTTGAATAAATTAATGGTGTTTTGTTTTTGGCAATAACATGATTAAGATAAGTCGTAAGCTAATTTGTGATGAATTTTAAATGTCAATTTCATATAATTTGAATGGTTTCAGTTTAATTTTGAAGGTGTCAATGTCTAACTCTGAGTCATTTGTAATGACATTTTGGAGATCTTGTGTGACCCAAAATTAGTCTTAATTGAAAACCATTTGAATTTTCTAACACTTTTGGTTCATGTATAGTTGTTGCGCAGATTTTGTAAAGTGCTAAAACCTTGATTAATTTCTTGATTTTGCTCATTCTTTATTCAATTTGAGATACCATGAAGATATTCATAATTTTGAATTGGTTTTGATGAGTAGAATGTGTGTTTATGCTCCATACATGGTTTGAAATTTGTTTTGAAGCTTTCAAATGACTTAAAATTGCAAATTTCGTTATTTTTGAGACATCACACCTTTTACCTTGTATTCACAAGTGGATTTAATTGTTAATTTGATTCATGTGCTTGATTTACTACTTCATTCATTCATGTATGTGATTCTTTGGATGATGGAAATATTTATTGATTTGATGCAAACTTCTTTTGTCATTTCATTTTCTCTTGTGATTACTAACAATTTCTCCATGCTTTGTCATTTACATTTTTTTATTGTATTATTTTATCATTTTGGTTTAATGTTTAAAAATATAAAAATACAATTAGATGTAGAACTTTTAGCTTTATATTTTATTTGATTTGCTTGTAAACAGATTCAAGTTGCATTACTATTCTCATCATTGTGTTGTGATTTTGATCTTGGAATTTGATTTAATTTTCGAACGCGTTTGAAAACAAATGTTTTAATTTACGTCTTAGAGTTGATTCCTACATTAATCTATTCTAAAATTACTTAATAAAATGCAATATTTAGTGATTTTCGATTCACTTTATTATGGTCCGCAACTTACTCTTAGACCCTATTTGAGACATTGGATAGTTTTTTTCTATGTTGTTGGTTTTGTCTGGTTGCTGTATTTCTCATCTGATGTATGAATTGGAATTCTTATCCGATAATTCGAATTCATCTGATGTGTTTTCTACTTGCGATTTATTCTTACTTGATGTTGATCGTTGACACAATCTTTGTGCATTTGAATACTAATTCAATTGCTTATTGGTGAAGCTTCCACGAGGATTCTTGAGTTTAGCACGCATTGAAAAGGCGACGGACCTCCTTCGTTTGGTATTCCTTGGGATCTCTTTAAGGTCTCATTCTTGCATAGTTTTCAATAAATTTTGCCATGAGAAGTAGGTTAGAGTTGTATGAGCTGAAGTCTTACCTTTGTATTCTCTATGTTTGCGTAGTTAGGGATCGATTTGTTTCACTTTTTAGTCTTTTTATTTATCTCGAGTCTGTATTTTGACACATTCTTTCTTATTAATTGATGGCTTAAAACTTTCTTAGAGTTTAGGCTCTTGTTTTGTTGCTACTTGATTGTTGTTGCTACACCTTTACACTTATGATTTTGGTGGGCTTTTAAGCCATTTTTTGTTGTTTACATTCTTATTTTGTTTTTGTATGTTCACTAGGTTCATATTTGAATCAAGGTAAATATTAGGTTTTAAACCATGCATGAAAACATTAGGTACTTCCCTTAATCCTTAATCATAGATCCATCTTTTCATGCTGACTTAGATAAACATTTCCCCTTTCATTCTAACTTTAGGACTACCATTGAATAATAACATTAGAGCTGTAGTATCCCTTAGACTTTTTCATTCCCTTTTTGGATCATTAAACCTAAAACTTATTTTCTTTTCACACTTCTCAAAATGCTTAATAAATAATGATGAGTATCACACTTCCATGAGCCTTGAGAAGCGTCTTTTGCCTTCAGACTTTTCTTCTAAAAATCTTTTTCATAAGAAAGATGTGTTATTTTCACTCCGTGCAAAACGACGCAGATGTCCCCAAAGGTCGGGCTACAATACGTTTACTGTTAGAATGCGAGTGTAACATTATCCGCTTAAAAATCACAAACAAACCAACATTTTTTAGGTGAACTACGAGTGTCCTGTTCCTCTATCGCACGAAGAGGATACGTAGGCACAAAGGTTCATAGCTGCGTTGGGCGCAACTAATAAATTTTTTTCTTTGTACACACTTTGCATTCATGCATTTTCGCTTAGCATGTAAGCTTTAGATATAACACACCTTTTGATTAGACAACAAGAGTGGATCTCGTGGATCCCGTTAAGTACCACTGATATGAGGGGTGCTGATACCTTCCTCTCACGTAATCGACTCCCGTACCATTTTCTCTTACTCGCGAGACCTCAACAATTTTCTTTCTCAGTTCCTTTGCCTTCTTTGGAATAAATAATATTTGATGGCGACTTTATTATTTATATTTTCAGCTAGTTGCTTCACAAGTCTCTAGCTTTGAATTTATTCATCTGATTAAACTTACCCCAAGATAGAGATTTTCTGATGACCTGTCTGCTATTCAAGGCTTCCTTTAAAATCATGGAGCAGCCTTGCTTCACAACCACATTCATGATGGTGAAGTCCTTTACATAATAACTATGAACCCATCTAATCCAAAGACTATCTTCTTTGCCACATAAATTCCATAACAACTTGCACATTCTTACAAGGTTCCAAAGTTTTGTGTTTATGATGTTTAGACCCCTTGAATCTTAACCAAGCAGATTTTCTCCCAAGCTATGAGAGACTCCCTAGATATTATGTATTTACATGTTCAGAGAAAATATCTAAGAATTACATCTACTTTCTTTATATCAACTTAGGGATAAACATACATTGAATCAAATAATAAGTGATAGCAAAAAGGATAATTTTAATCAATTGTGTTCTGCCAGCAAAGCTCAGCATCCTAGTATTCCAGTGCTTAACTCTATTCACAATTTTTCCCACTAAAATTAAACGTTGATGAATTGAGAGCTTCTTACGGAATACCCAAATACCTAAAGGGTAAGAGGCATTCAACAAAAGAACTGATTTGAAAAATTTCATACTTTACAGTGTCAGCCACACTACCAAAGTACACATTACACTTAGTATTAGTAGAATTGACAGAAAGCCGAGTTGAATTGGAAATTATATCAATAGCTTTTAACATGGTCTCCACAGACTTTTCATCTCCCCTCAAGAAAAGTATCTTTTTACTGAATAGTAATTGTCTCTAAAAAAATATATATGACAAACTAGTTCGTAATCTAATTAACTCACTTTTTGAATTAATTCTTATTGCAAAAAATATATTTAATCTACCATCACTTTTCTAAAATTTCATTTTTAATAGATAATAATTATTAGATTTCAATAATTTTCCATTAAAAGAAATCTTTTACCCAAATTCGGATTATAAATAAGAAGATTGTTCAGGTTGGAACAAAAAATTAAGACCATCAAAATTAATTACACATTAACACATAAGTATGTCCAATAAAGTTGAAGCTTTGCGTTGTTCGTTGGATTTTGATTGTTTCTTTTCAGTTAATCGCGAGGGTATGCGGGGTGGTTTAGCAGTTATGTGGAATTAGTCCAGTAACTGCTTCATTCAGCAGTATTCAAATAATCATATTGATATTCTGGTCCAAGATTCGCGTGCCGGAAATTGGAGACTTACGGGGTTCTATGGTTTTCCGGAAATTTCTCGCCGTAGAGATTCTTGGAATTTTATTACAAATCTGGCTGCAAACTCCAATTTACCTTGGTGTATGATAGGTGATTTTAGCGATATTATTTCCTCGGAGGAAAAACGAGGGAGAGTAGAGAGACAAAGTTGGCTGATTAACGACTTCTGTCAAGCAGTGCAAGATGCGGGTTTGACCGATGTCGATATAGAAGGACACATGTTTACCTGGTTCCGTAGCTTGGGCACTAATAGAGCAGTAGAAGAAAGGCTTGATAGAGCCATGACAAATAGTGACTGGATGTATCTGTTCCCGGAAGCGAAGCTTAAGTGTCTTACGACAACTTCATCCGATCACTATCCGATTCTATTAAACAATGAGTCCGACTATATCCCGGTATCGAGAAATAATCGTTTAAAGTTTGAAAATGCGTGGTTACTTGAGGCTGGTTTTAAAGATCATGTTCATGATCTCTGGGAAAACAATAATTCTGTCCAACTCACAGAAAATCTGGAATCCTGTGCAGAAAATTTACTACAGTGGAGGAAGCATCACTGGAAAACAAACAGCAAGGAAATAGATAAACTCAGCAAGCAGTTAGAATCAATGCGCAGGAATATTAGTGCTGGAAATGTTCAGCAACTCAACGGTATTAAAAAGAAACTTAATCATTTACTTGTGAAGGAGGAGATGTATTGGAAACAGCGAGCGAAAACTCATTGGTATAAAGACGGCGATCTTAATACTCATTTTTTTCACGCGTCAGCTTCAGTAGAAAGAAGATAAATACTGTCAAATCTCTTGTTGCCGAAAACGGGGAAGTTATAAACTCTACAGAAGTAATGTGTAAAGTTGCATATGATTATTTCGTAATGTTATTTCAGAAGAAACAAAGTTCACGCGATCAAGTAATTCAAAGCCTGCACTCTTCCATTTCAGAGGAGGACAATATTATGTTGACAACACCCTTTTCTATTGATGAATTTAAAGAGGCAATTTTTTCAATGAAAGCTGACAAAAGTCCATGCCCGGATGGTTATAATCTGGGTTTTTATCATCATTTTTGGACTTCCTGTGGAATGGAGGTTTTTCAAGCTAGTTGCATGTGGCTCAAGAGTGGTAGTTTTCCTGAGAGTCTTAATAAGACTAATATTACTCTTATACTGAAAGGGGACTCTCAAACTAATATGAAAGATTGGAGACTGATATCGGTGTGTAATGTCTTATATAAAGTTATAGCAAAAGTGCTAGCAAACCGTTTGAAGAAAATTCTGGATAAGTGCATATTTGACAACCAATCAGCGTTTGTCCCAGGAAGATCTATTATTGATAATACAATGGTAGCTATTGTAGTTGTTCATTACATGAAGACCAAAACCAGAGGGATAATTGGTGATATATCTCTAAAACTTGACATTAGTAAAGCTTATGATAGAATTGATTGGGAATACTTGAAAGATGTGATGTTCAAAATGGGATTTTGTGAGAAGTGGATTAGCTAGATCATGCTTTGTGTGGAATCCGTTGACTATGATGTGGCGCTGAATTTAAATCAGTAAATTTCTATTTTCCTTTTTGATTGTTTCGTTGAGATATAATTTGTAATGCTGGGATTTTTGTGAAAATAGTTTGATAATTATGTATTGATTAAACTGTGATGTCGATTTCTGTTGTGATGAGTAAGACTATCATTCTATCTGAAAGTTGATTTTGATATCATGTTTTATGAGAAATTTTGTTCATCATGCTATAGCATCTGTGTTGAACCTGAGTATTTTTGTTGTTTTGTTAGTTGTGTTATCTTGTCTAGAAGATATTGTGTTGACATTTCATTTTGGGTATTTGAATTTGAATATCAAAGTTTGTTAGTGTCGATACTATGTTTAGGCACGCGTAAATCTCAATGAACTTGTGGCAAATGTATCCGTGTTTAGTTTCAACGAAGGTGATGTGATTGGCCGCGTTACTCGCATGTAAATCTAACCGAGAAACTGTTGGGACACCGTGTTTTATATTATTATCATTTTAATTTCAATTGAAGTTGTAATTGGTTGATATTTGGATTTAGTTCTGATGAAGGTTTAATGACGATGCCGCATTTATTCACGTGTACATCTAATCGAGGAACCTTGAGGAAAATATATTGTTTCCTTTGTCTGAATTTGAGCGAGAAAATATTTCTATCTTGACTAGAATTGATTGATTAGTGGTTGCCCGATTTTTTGCTTAATCAATTGAATCTTATGAAGCGTTGTTAAGATCATGTAGTGGCTGTCCGGATTCGTTCAATTTAATCTTGGCTTGCTTTAGTGCCAATTCTCCATGTTTCGAACTTGAATTGAATAATATCTTGAATAATAGATGTTTAATTCTTCATTTGTTCATGTACATCATTCATTCTATTTCATTTCGATTGTATACCTTGCTTACTAACCATGTTTTAATTTATTGCAATTTCATTTCATTTTGATTTTAACTCACACTTATGCTACTATCAAATTTGTTATTTGCGAAGATATTCAAGGATTGTTCAAAGCATCAACTTTCAATTAACACATCCACACTTGCTCATATCATTTTAATGTTGAATTACTATTTCTATTTAATATTTAGTAATGTAAATATATAAAATACTTAGCACTTTTATTCTTATATTTAGTATTGTAAATATATAATTATACATACTACTTTTATTCTTATACTTTACTCAATCCATTTGTAAATAAATTCAAATTATATTATAGTGATCTTCACCGTGTTGCAATTTCGAACTTTAAATTCGATTCGACTTTCGAATGTGTATGAACACAAATATATTTTTTGACTTCTTAGAGTTGATTCCTACATGAATCTATTCTAAATTTAATTAATCTAGTAAAGTGAAATGGTCAACAATCGATACTTGAGCTCTGTAAGCTTCTCCGCATTGGTTTTGTTTGTATCTCGTGTGATGTAGGGATCTTTATCGGTTATTCATTTGATGTGCCAAGCTTGATCCGATCTTGAAGTTTACTTGAAGCTTTTTCTCGCACCACGCGATGGAGCTTACTTGATTATTCGAATTGATTCAATTTGGTTGTATTGTTTATTTATTTAGTCTTTTTTATCGCACTTTCTGATTTGATGTATCCCCATTCATAAACATGTACCCCCATCCCCGCATGGTCTGTAATAATTTAGGATTCAATTTCCTTGTGTATTCTAATTATTACTTAATTACGTGTTTGTCATCATATTAGAACACATAGCCTCCTCCTGGACTCTTCATCAATAAAAAGGTATACATATAAGTTCACACTCTCAAACATTCATAGCTTGGTCCTGAGCTTTTCTACAGCGACAACCATTCGATCGGTTGTTCTAATCGGTCGTTTAGAATACTAGCGCCACGCTAGTCCCACTTTCTAGGAGCATACATATAACCACCTTTTATGGGCTCGCTTGCTTTCCTACTTCATTACCACTTTAATCGGATTTTTATATCCTCTTGGCTCATAAGCCAAATTCCTCAAGGGTCTCATAGTTGAGAATGGGCTTGGCCATTATCACAAGGTTAATCGAAGCCCTAGTTTTCTTTGATTAACCATAACCCGAATAAATTTTGGTTCATACACCAATTGTCCATGCACAAGGGTTTCATAGTTGGGGGTAGGAACACCTATCCTTACGAGATTAATTAAGTCCATATACTTGATTAATCATAACTCGATTCTATTTCTCTTGGTCCATATACCAAACCTCAAAACACTTTACTAAATAAAAAATTAACAAATCTCGATCCAATGTCGAGTGTCTTTTCAAAAATTCTTTTTCACAATAAATTCCAAGTCTTTAAATCGTTGGACGCTAAGCCAATTGTTTAAAAACTTGTGCCAAATAAACTCTGAGTCTTTAAATCGTTGGACGCTAGACGAATTGTTTAAAGATTCTTAACAACGTGAACTTTGTTTCACCTCACTTTTTTTCATAAGAAAACCTTTTTGGGATGATAGACGACTCGTTAAGCATTAGCTCCTCTGGTTTTTAGTATTTGAATCGTAAGACCTTAGTCCTATTGTTCGGTACTTTTCACCCACTAAAATGAACACAACTCATCCAACTCTTTTTCGCTCATATGCGACCATCCAACTCTTTTCTTACAAAGAGTGTGCAATAGCCATTTCAAACACGAACAAAGACTTAGCTTTTCAAACAAACTAAACAAGTCAAAGTTCAAGTATTTGAAATGTCTAATGCACGATTTTTCTTATAAAATCAACACAACCAACTTAAACATTGCACGAGGGAGTACGTAGGCACAAGATGCGATGTCTTTGGCGAGTTCAAAAACCCATAAATAAAAACTCTTCTTCTATTCTCATAAAGCATTTAATAAACACACGTAAACACACACGAACTAAAAGGGTGCCATCGAGTACGATGGATGTGAGGGGTGCTAACACCTTCCCCTTCCATAACCGACTCCCGAATTCATATCTTTTAGTCTCGTAGACCGCCTTATGCGTCATTCGTGGATTTTATCTATATTTTCCCGTTCCTTTGAAACAAATAAAATTAGGTGGCGACTTCATTGTTTTTAAAATAACCGATGAAAAAACCAGTCATCACATATCCCATGTTACCATGAGACCCTTTTTAGCTTTAAAAAACTTCTTAGATTTTTTGTCTTTTCTGAGGTTTGGACACTCATTCTTCTAATATACATGCTCCTTACATTCGTAACAAGAAACTTCTTTTTCAGAAGCTTTATTTTGACCAGATATAAACATAAGTTTACCATTATTTCTTCTCCGCCCTCTGAACTTACTCTAATTATTAACAAGAAATTAAATAATTGATTTTATTCATTCAAAAAAATTGTTAGTTTATTTTAGTTATATAATAAAATTATAAATCATTTATACTTAAAATACTTTTTCAATTCCATTTAATAAGAAGACAAAAAGAAGGATTTACTGATGACACAGTAAAATATTTTTGTACAGTCAATCAGCTAGAACTCAAAGGTATGTATTCAACTAAATCATATTCTTTATTTAAAATATTTATATGACATGATAAAATGTTATAATTCTATTAGATGATGGTGTAAATCAAATTTACACAGATAGTGCACTATATTTAACCTCTTTTGAGAAATTTAAGAATTAATTTTTTTCCAAATTTTTTATGCTTAAAATATGTAAATGTTTGGTGTCAATTAAATTTGAAAGTTGTTCACTATTTTACATGATATTATCTTATAATTCCATCTTTAATTTTAAAAATAAATAATGGTATTGCATTTAAAATAATAATGATATTTGCTCATAAATAAGGTAGGGGAATATATTTATTTATTACCAATTTTTTGTTAAATGGACGATTGGAAATAAATATTCAATGAGAATGAAATTGATCTTTTGGTTTTGAAAATTATAATGTTTTATTTGGATAAAACATATTTCATAATCCTTGTGGCATTCAAATAATGGGATTTGTTCTCTATTTTACATGTTACACTCTTAAAAGATTAGTTTAAAGTAGAATCGAAACTGTTTTGAAAAAATAATAATACTAATAAGTCTTTTTAGTTTTAAGGGAAACATGAAAGACTCTATAAAAGATTATTTTGGAAGAAAACTTTTTTTTCCATAATAATAATAATAATCAATTTAAGTTTCAAAGTATCAATGTTATTCAATTAATATTCATTTCAGTAGATTTTGAAAATTATTCTTCTTTCATAATTAAAACATAATAATAATAATTATAATAATAATAATAATAATAATAATAATAATAATAATAATAATAAATTTTTGCTTTATATAGAAGTTAATAGAAATGTACTGTCACTATAAATATTTTTACACGGTCAATGCATAACAGCCATTTATATGTAATATCTTAAATGTGATTAAGATAAAAAGTCTAACTATTATAATAATGAGAAGTTATGCGTTGATTGAGAGTGGAAAATTGTTTTACACCAGGAGTGTGCGTCAATTTATATGTATACAAAGTCATTTCTAAATTCATTTTAAAATATTGTACTATAAAAAATATTGTTTTTGAAAATTATGTGTGTTTTTTCTAAAATAATGAATTTAAATATTTTATGAAATATAATTTTTACAGAAAATCATGCTACTTTTATATATAAATAAAAAATCATTACCGCAAATTATGCTACTTTTATATATAATCAATTGTTTCCTACTTTTACACTCATATTTAATTAATATTTGGAATATAAACTCTCGTACAGTGGAAAGAAAACCCTAGCTTTGAAAACTCCATTCATATTTGGTTACTTCTATGGAAACCCAATCATTCCCTTCACTTCACGCTCCACCGCTGCCAACACTTCCATGTGATCTCCTCACTGATATTTTCACTAGGCTCCCTGTCAAACTACTCCTTCAACTTATCTGTCTTTGCAAGTCTTTCAAGTCTCTCATCTCAGACCCCAAATTTGTAAAGAAGCATCTCCAATTGTCAATCAAGTGCCCTCACCTCATCGTAAGCTCTATGAACAACTTACGTGAATTACTTCTCTTTGATTCCCCAATGTCCTCTATTTTTTCAATTTCTACTGTTATGCAAACACAACTAAGTTATCCTATTACTTGTAAAAATGTTGGATATGGTATACCTATGGGATTGTCCTCTTGCGACGGTATACTTTGTTTTGCCATTGATACCACTTCTGTTGCTTTATGGAACCCTTCCATTAGAAAATTTAAAGTATTGCCTCGTCTAGAAAGTCCATCAAATCTAAATCCCATTTTTATATATAGCTTAGGGTATGATCGTTTCATTGATAATTATAAGATTATTAGTATTTCCTTTTGTATTGATAACCAAATCGATGTTAGTGTTAATACTATGGGCACAGATTTCTGGAGAAGAATACATGGCTTCCCATATTTTAACACCATTGGTGGATCAGGAGTATTTGTTAATGACACTGTTAATTGGTTGGCATATGATGCTCAAAGTAGTTCTTTACATGCCATTGTTTCTCTTGATTTGGAGAAGGAGTCATATCAAAGGCTTTCTATACCTAATTTGAAGAAGGGAAATTGCACCTTAGGGGTGGTGAGGGATTGCTTATATATCTTTGAATGTAATGATATGTTTTTGAATGTTTGGATCATGAAAGAATATGGCAAGAATGAATCTTGGACTAAGTCATACAACGTTCCTTTTATGAAAGATCAGATTTTCTATTCCTATACTAAGGCCTTATATATCTTAGAGGATGACCAATTGCTCATAAACTTTTATGAGTTGAGAAGTCAAAAATTAAAGTTGCTTATTTATGATTCAAAAAATTGTATTTGGAAGATTCCTGCGATTCAACATGTCAAATGTATGAGCAACTCAGAAATCTACATTGAGAGTCTGATATCACCCTGTTCTTGATGTTAGGAGGTAAAAGCTATGCATAGTCAGTCGAGCAACATATTCAATTCCAGCATCTATATGGCTAAGTTCTGCTTATGTTATTGATTTAATGAATTTTCGTCTAATTTTCTAATATTTGAGATTTAAATTTTATATTGTCTGCTTAATTAGTTACAAGTTCCTTCGTGTTTGTTTTAAATATTGTATAATGCATTATGAAAAGAATTGAATATGTTTCATATTGTGATTTCTTTTTTCAGAGTATTTTATTCAAATTTATCAGGCAGCCTTATAAAATTTTGATGATGGGTAATGATGTAACAGCCTATCAAAAGCATGTATATCACTTTGTACATCTCCTTGAACACACCCATGAATTGTACTCTAGTTATAGGAAAAAAACTTAGTAATTACCTATGATGAAAAACATGTAATTATCATTACGGTTAAGTGGTAATTACTTATACAAAAATTGGAATTGTACGATATATTATAAAGTAACTTAGAAACGATATTTATTACACTAAAAAATTGCCAAGATTATTATTGAGAAAGTAGAAACTCCATGGTTTATCACAATGGAGAAGAAAAAGAGAGTAAAGTTTATTGAATCACTGTTTGATTAGGTGATATAATAGTGGTACAGTTCTCTATATACAAGCTAACCGGGAGTATCCTAAGCTACTCTGTGCTAGCAAGTATAGGAGTATACAACAGAAATTAGTTAGTTAGTTAAAACCAAAGCTTACCTAACTTAACCAATTCTAACAGAAAATGAAAATACTACAAGCATTAAGAAGCAGCTTCTTCTATCACTTTGTTGTCATTTAACACCCTCCCACAAGCTTGACTATGATATATGTCAATCATACCAAGCTTGGACACGAATTCTCTGAACTTTGGTGGAGCCAATGCCTTTGTTAAGAAGTCTGTCAGTTGCTCTTGAGTAGAAATTGGTAGAAGCTTAAAAACATTCGTTTGGACCTTCTCTCGAACAAAATGACAATCTATTTCTAGATATTTTGTACTTTCATGAAAAACGGGATTAGAAGCTATGTGGATGACACTTTGTGAATCACAATACAAAGCTGGCTGTTTATCACAAACAATGTCCAAGTCTTTCAAAAGGTAAAGAAGCCATTACAATTCACAAGCTGCTGTAGACAATGCTCTGTATTCCGCTTCAGATGAGGATTTGGAGATGGTTGCTTGTTTCTTTGCGCCCCAAGATACAAGAGACTCTACCAAGAAAAAAATGAAGCTTGTGGTGGATCTTTGAGAATCACGACAGCCTGCCCAGTCAGCATCTACATAACCTCGAATCTGGATGTTTGAATTTCTTGGAAACAAAATGCCTTTTCCAGGATTTTGTGTTAAGTATCGAATCACCCTACAAGCTTCTTTGAAATGACTGAGTGTTGGCGTATTCAAAAATTGGCTGAGTTGTAGTGTTGCCAAAGAAATATCAGGTCTAGTTGTATTCAGATATAACAGTTTCCCAATGATACGTCTGTACATGGACACATCTTCAAAAGGAGGATTGCCATCATATGATGCAATTTTGTGGATGTATCAAGAGGAGTGCTGACAAGCTTGGATCCTAGTAGCCCTGATGATTCAAGAAGGTCCAGACAATACTTTCTTTGTGACACACAACTACCATGTTTAGAGTGAGTTACTTCTAATCCAAGGAAGTACTTTAGCAAGCCAAGGTCCATAATCTTAAAATTGAGGTCTAAAACAGAGTTAACTCGAGAGAATTCACTAAGAGAATTCCCAGCAATGATGATATCATCTACATAAATAAGGAGAGCTGTAAAATTACCTTTCGTTTTGAGAGTGAAAAGGGAGTAATCTGATGCAGATTGAGAGTAACCTTGTTGTAGAAGAAGATTTGTCAGTTTTTCGTACCATTTTCTACTGGCCTGTTTCAACCCGTATAAGCTCTTTTGGAGTTTGCATACTTGGTCAGGAGCAGCTTCAACACCATCAGGGATAGACATGTAGCTTCTTCTTGCAAGTCACCATGTAAGAAGGCATTGTTTACATCCATTTGGTGGACATGCCAATTTTTCATGGAAGCAAGAGCAATTAATAATCTCACTGTAGTTAACTTGGCCATAGGAGAAAAAGTATCAAAGTAGTTTAAGCCTTCTATTTGATTGTAACCCTTGGCTACAAGTCTAGCCTTGTATCGTTCAATTGACCCATCATCTTTGTGCTTGATTCTGTAGACCCATCTGCTACCAATAGGTTTGATGTTAGGAGGCTTTTGCATAATTCTCCATGTGTTGTTAGAGTTTAAAGCTTCTAATTCATTTCTCATAGCCTGCAACCAACATTCATGATGGCAAGCTTCTTTGTATGTTTGAGGCTCAATACTCTTTGTTATATTAGAGCAAATTTCTTGTGAGTAGCTTACAAATGATCAAAAGAGTGAAAAAATGAGATAGGATAGAGAAAACCTGAAGATGAGGATTATGACCGGACATATTGCTAATGTTTGATCATTGCGTGAGAGTACCGTTTACAGTTAATTCTTGCAATCAAAGATTGAGAATTAATGGTGTGGTTGGTATCTTGTTTGAGTCTTTTAATTTATAAGTAAAGATGGATGTCTATATATAATAATTTTTTGTCATATCAGTAATGATGTTGTACAAGTATAAATCTTTTAGGTGCTTACTTGATTGCACTCAAACATATAAGGTAAATAGGTGACGATTGTAAGAATTTATTGTTTATAAATATTAATTATCAGTGTTTGATCATTGAAAATAAATATTACTAGAAATTGATTTTATTTTCTAAAAACTTATATCAATGATGAACTTGATATTTTGGCTGAGTACATTTTTTTGTTCTCTATAAATTAATATAGTTTATTTTAAGAATAAAATATGAACATTATAGAATTTTTTGATCTAGACCTTACATAATGATTGAGAAACTCAAATTCTCTCACAATTTAGTATATTTAAAGTGAGACTCAAGTTTAAAAGTGAGTACATTCCAAATTACACAGTTCTATAATCTTAAAATTTTGTAATCCAGAGAGATTAGAGGTGTTATCTAAGATTACATAAATCTTGTGATATTATCTTTTCTTAAATTATAGTGCTTCTAAAGCAATAAAGTAAAATACAAACTCTCATTGGAGTGATGAGTTTTCATTAGCATTATTAAGCAAAGAAAACATCATAAACATATTATGAAACTATTTAATCTTGCTATAGCGCTATAGTTTTGGCAATTAGGTAACTTTGTTGAAATTTTAGCATATGGTATTCTTTGCACAATTAAGTTTATAACTATTAAAGTTAGAAATTATTCTTTAAAAGAATAATTTCATAAAGCGTGCAATAAAGGAATGATTGAAGCAAGAGAAAATAAAATATTGTTCATTTGGTAAATATCCCAAAGGATAAGGACAAATAAGAATAATAGGAAAATATAATATGAGCTACAAATGTTTAATGGTGTTGAAAGATACATCAACTTAAAAGAAACAACTTTGGTGGGGATTGATATTTTTTATTTACTTTTAACTATATTAGATTGTCATTATAAGCTAAATTTGTATTTAAAAGGCAATCTGGTGGATAAATAAAATTTTATTTTAATATTATAACTTCTTCTTCTTTTTTATTTTTAACGATGGATTTAATTTGTCTTTTAAATTCAAATATTATTATTGTTAATTCAGTTATGATTTGTGATAATCTAGAATTTTTGAAAAGTTTGAGAAATATAAACTTTAGTCCCAAGTTAAGGAATATTTTGAGATAAATATTATAATGTGTCTCGAGAATATTGAATTTGAGGAAGAGATATGTTCAAAGAACAAAATTGAGTGGGAAACAATTGGTTCTAGCTCAATTCATATAGTTGCTATTTATATAGAAAAATTGGACCCCCATGTGAATATTATTGTTCTTTCACTCAATTAAAATAAGAAATTTATCCTTGAAGACCAAACTCAACATTCTCAAGAACTAGGGTCTCAAGTGTCATAAAGAATTGACTGAAAAGAGAAATTCTATTCAATATAATTGAAAGACTTTATTATGATAGTTGTGACACTTGCTACTTGTTATAATTTTGGAGTTTCGTAATATGGATATCAATATAGTGTTTTTTAATGGCGACATTAAGAAAAATAATATAGTGTAACAGGAGAAAATTTTGTATCAATAGATACAAATTTTATAGTTTCCAAATAGATAAAATCCATTTATAAGTTAATGAAATTGTCTTATTAGTGATACCGCAATATTTCATAAGGTAATTGTCTCGTTTGGTTTTGAGACTTTTATTATGAAAAATTATTGGGTTTCACAAGTTCAGTGGGAATAAGTTTACATTCCCGGTTTAATGTGTCGATTTTATTTAGTCAACAATGATATATGATGTTTGTGTGAAATCAATAAATCTCTAACAAAAGTTTAGCGATGAAAGATCTTGGGCACATCTCATTTATATTAGGTATTTAGATACTTAGAAATTATTCTCATGATATCATTCAGTTATTACATAAGGATTTATATATCTATCAATAAAGTTGAAAATAAAACTGACATGAAATATAATAAATTAGGGTATGTCTCAATTATCAAGGGATACTATTAAGTGTCAATCATTGTCCAAAATAAAAGAATCTGAAAATTTAAAAAATTAATTTATTTCTATACTTTGGTTATGAGAATCTTATATTCGATTTTATACGTATATGAAAAGGCATACATAAAATCATTGAGTAGAAACATGAACAATTCAAAATTGAATTGTTGAAGAAAAAAAGGTCAACCATGAGGATTATTGTAGAGAACAAAAGAGTTAGTACTTAGAAATTGGAGATCTGACAATAAGGAGATCATTAGTATGTTTGGCTTCGATATTTTTGATGTCGAATAGACATTTTAATACAGAATAAATGAATGTATGTATTTATGACATTCAGTTATAATTCAATATAAAATCACTCAAGTTATATTTTATTGTAAGACAATCATATGTTTTAAGCTAAAGACTCACTAATCAAAGACTTAGCATATAAGGACTTTCATATGATTATTGTCACTAAGAGATTCTCTTTTGTTTATTTTTCCAATTACTAATCATTGAAACAATATTAGCTTTCAATTTTGTTTTTGTTGCTACATTCTTATAATGGCTTTGTTCAAATTATCACAAATGAAGGATGACTGCAAAAATGCAATGTCTTTAGAGATTATGAGTGAGGAATATTTCATTAGCTATTATTATGTGACACAAATTCTGATAAAGGTAGGGAAGCTTAAATGCAAATATTGTTGATTTTTGAATATGAAAATTCTTAATCAGTCAAGTTGATTTTATTTTTGTATGCTACATGGCCTCTAGCAAAAAAGTTGGAGCAACAACCCTATCTGTAACTTAATTGCCGTGTCTGATTTTTATTGATTGATGTTACAGGAAGCTTCAACAAATGCTTTCAGTAGTTCAAAAAGTAGCAGAATTAGCCTTATTGATATGTGGGACCGGCCATGAATAAAGTTGATGGCGTGGATAGACAGTGTCTTAGGAAAACCAAAAATGTAAAGAAATTTTTATATGGTGCTTTCTTAAAAAATTTTGTTCTACATTTGGGTTTTCATATTTAGAAATTGCAAAAGCTTACATAGTTTTGGTGACATTGGGGCCCAAATTGACAAATCTCTCTCTGTTATGCTGATCTGCAATGTTGTTTGGAGAATTAGGCTATATTCTTTTTTCTTGGTTCTTTTTTTAAAAAACCTATCTGTCGGAGAATTGACGATCTTTTCCCTGAAATGGTACTAAGAAAAACTATTTACATTTCAGTGTTTGATAGATACTCGACAATTTTAAGTCCTTTGCATTTTCTGCAGATGCTATAGGGGAGACATACAACTTATGAAAGTGTGGTGTGATGTGGCCTTCGGAAATAGAGGTTAACATACTATTCTTCCAACATTGTGACAGCTTATCTTTTTCATGATATATGTATTTTTTTACGGTGTTTTCTGGGAGTGTTGATGTTTTTGAATTTTTGTAGCAGAGGTATATATTGAAGCATACAAGATTCTATACTAGCATTTCTCTGCCAGAGCCCAAGCCAATGAACTTTCCACTTTTTAAATTTAATGGATATTGTTGTGTATTGTGATGAGCTGATGTCGAAGATGAATTGATGTTGAATATCTAACATGTTATAAATCATGATGCTTAACTGTTTTGTTTTTGTGCATGGATGTTGCATGTTGTAGCATGATTTTGGATTTGGTTTGTTGATTCAAAGGCACAACATGAAATTTGAACATGGCTTAATGCGGTCAAACAACTGATCTAACATAGTTTTGTATGATACTACTCCATTTGTTTGTTTATTGACATAGCAATATATGTAATGAACTCAATGATTTCCAATCTTATTTTATACACTCGTGTGTATGCTTTCCAATCTTATATAATGTGTAGAGAAGATCTATTTTTCAATGTCTTTGCTAAGTTGATATGATATAATTTTTTTTTGAAAAGCAACTCTTAATATTGATTGAGAGTACTAGGGGTACTCCAACCCATACAAGAAACAAACAGACAAACTATTGCTACCTATACACAGAGAGCTGGATTTTTAAACCACTCGTAGAAAGTAAACTTCAATCTATCCTTAGTTTCTATAGACAACCACCACCAAGAAAACCACAATATGTTAAAAAAAAACTCTTCCAAATCACCTTCTATACTGTTAAATATAATATCACTTCTTAGCTTCCAAATGTTCCAGAGAATTGACAGCCATAGGCTTCCCACCATCGAACTTCCCAGCTTTCCGGACAGCACTTCCACACACATTAGCAGATGGCTACTGCAATCATATGCTTCTTCAAAATCCACTTCTAACCATCTTTGTAACCTACACGGACTGCTGCCAGACGATCAAGCATTAGGTGGTTCAGAGTTTCTGGCTGTTGTTTGCAAAATACACACCCAATTTCGTTGTCCCGAATTATTATACCACGCTTCCCTAGCTGATTCCTAGTTGGTAATCTATCCTGGATTATCCTCCAACCAAAGATCTTCAGTTTAGACAGAACCTTCGAGGACCAAATGAATTTTAATGCTGACAGTTGTGATTCATCCAACAACATAGAGTCATAGTTTTTCATCAACAGTTTGTAGCACGATCTGGTTGTGAACCCCTTCGAAACATCGTATGGCCATATTACCTTGTCATTGTCAGTGTCAATTGGTTTAAACCCTCTGAGCACTTTATTCAGATCTTCCAGTTCAGACAACACCTCCGAATTTGTAGCTTCTGCATCACAGTCTAGCTTCCACAACCACTGATCATCCAGCCATTCTCCCATATTGCGCACTAGTTCTTGTTTTGACCTGCATGATTCAAACAGAACCGGGTATTGAACAGCCAAAGCACAGTTTCCCAACCATTTATGTTGCCAGAACAGTATAGTGTTTCCTTTTCCCAACTTATGAGAAACATTCTTCACAAAGCCTCTATCATTGTTACAAATAATCAACAGGTCTCTCCACCACAAAGATTCTTTAGATTTGATTCCTATTTCTTCCAAACAAGACATTCTTCTTTTTAAATCTCCGTATCTTACTTCTCGAATTCCTTTCCAAATTGCGTCGTCCTCATTTATAATTCTCCAACACCATTTTGACAATAAAGCCTCATTGAAGCAAGAAATGTCTTTGACCCCCAAGCCCCCGTTTTCTTTGCTCTTGCATACATTTCGCCAACTGACCCAGGCCACCCGTCGCTTATCCTCCAGTCCCTGCCACAGAAAACGCCTCTGCACAGAAATGATTTGCTGCACTATCTTTTTCGGAATTTTATAAAAGGAAAATTGGAACACGGGTAGGTTAGAGAGCACAGAATTGATTAGTGTTACTCTGCCGCCGATAGATAACAACCTTCCCTTCCAAGCTTATAGTTTTTTCTTCAAAGAATTGACAGCCGAGCTCCAGAAATTGAGATTTCGATGATTACCTCCAACCGTAATGCCCAGAAATTTAAATGGTATCTCGTCAATTTGACAAGCCAGAAAATGTGATGCTGCCTACATAAAACCTTGCTGAGTTTCAATGCTATATAGTTTGCTCTTGTTCATGTTTATTTTCAGACCTCAAACCAGTTCGAACCCTCTTAGAAGTGCCTTTATCGCCCATAGATTTTTCCATGATGCTTCGCTGATGAGTATTGTATCATCTGCGAATTGTAGAAGATTGTATTCTGGCTCTTCTGATACTTCGAAGCTCTTAAACAACCCTTCAACCTTTGCTTTCCTAACCATACTTGCCAAACCTTCAGCTACAATAGTAAACAAAAATGGCGAAAGAGGATCGCCTTGACGTAAACCTCGTTCGGTAGAAAACTCTTGAGTAGGACTTCCATTTACTAAAACAGAAATCGAACTTGTAAATACCACTGATTTCATCCACTTTAACCAATGTTAAGGACCAAATTGTAGTTATTTTGTATATGATTTTCTGGTCCTTAACAATGCCTTTTTATATATTTAGTAGTATTTATTCTAGTATTTTGGTTTAATTATGTTTTTATTTAGTTTTTGTTTATAATATATTATTTAACTTAGTTTACTTCTAATTGTAGGTTTTATTGATTAATTCTCCCAAGCTTGAATTCAAGGACACTTGAAGAGCTCTTGGGATGATTCTTTTTGAAGAAATTTTTGGATGAAGGAGCATGCTACAGATCGCGCTCAGCTTGGTTGCAGCATGAGCGCGCTCAGCACGCATAATCGGGCTTAGCACGGTCTACAAAAATCAGAAAAAGGATAGACCCATGCTTTCACCTTTTTGGCCACCAACTCCATCATTTCCAGCTGGCTTTTGGTGTGTTAGGCAAGGGAGCTTCACTTCATCATAATTATCTTTCATTTTGTGTAAAATTAGGGCAAGAATTTGTAAGAAAAACCATAGTTTTTCATTTTGATTCTTCATGTTCATCATCTCTACCAACAATCTTGAGAGCAAAGCAACCATGGAAATGTGTGGCTAAGTTCTTTTTGTGTCAAGATTAGAGGTAGTTGATCTAATTAGTATGTATTTCTTTTAATCCATTTGTGTATGAACATGGTTGATGATTAATATAGTTGAATATCTTTGTTCTTCATCTTTATGCTTTGAATGTTGCTTGAGAAAGAATGCTTCAAAGTAGACCTAGGATATTCATCCACTAATGAACAAATGCTAGGAATAGATTTGTGTGTTAGTGGTTACAAATATTGAACTTAATGATTATCATGTCAATAGTTGTAGTGAGGGATCATACAAAGATTAACATGATAACATTCACAATCTTGGTGGGAAATCTACAAGATTGAGAGGATATGTATTTATAGAAATCATCTACTATGTTCATCACTTGATTAATTGAATGTATATAAAAATTAGGTCAATGAAACTAATCTTGACATGCTTCCATCAATTGAAAACAAACTACAACTCTCTTGAATCCAAACCATAACTCTCTTTTGAAAAGATTAATTTAGTTCCTTGTTTGGAAATTCATGTTACTAGTAGCTTAGGAAACAAACCCTTTGGTTACTTTAATTTTAAAATACACTTTTCTATTGAAAGACTACAATATACACTAATCCTTGTGGAATCGATAATTAAAAATACTTGTTCGCGGGAGATCCTACAACAAAATGGCGCCGTTGCCGAGGATTGGCGTTTGATATTGCTAGTATCGCAATAGTTGTGTGTTTTAAGACATTTTTCTACTGATCTCTCTTTGTTTCTTTTGTGTGGCTAGACTTTTTCAGGAATTACTTTATGCGAGGAAGTATTCCGACCGATCAACTCCTTTTTGATCCCGAAATTGAAAGGACGGCTAGAAGACTTAATAGTAGTGCTAAAAGAAGGAAAAGACAAGCTAGGCAAAGGTAAGAAAGAGGAGAAACATCTACTTCTTCTACACCACCCGTGTTAGGAGAAGTCATCACTATGGAGGATCAACCACCACCACCACCACCACCACGGGGGCCTTGTGTCAATAGCCCTCGTCACACCGCTCAATTTGCTCGCCAAGCAAATGCAAGGGTCGCGGAGATGAAGACGGGCTTGCTTCAACTTCTTTATGCAAGTCCTTTTCATGGCCATGACCATGAAGATCCTTACACCCACCTTACTAAGTTCTATGAGATCGCGGGAGCGGCCGGGGCTCTGGAAGACCAAGAAGAGCAATACTTTCAAAGGCTCTTCCCTCATTCTCTAGTGGGGAAGGCAAAAGATTGGTATCTAGACCAATTGCAAGAAAAAATGACAAATTGGAATGTGTTGGAGGAAAAATTCCTTGAAAGATTTTTCCCTCAATCGCGTTTCATGGAGGCAAAGACCGCAATTTTGGTATTTTCACAAGGAGTAAACGAGCCTTTGAATAGGGCTTGGGAGAGGTATAAGTCTATGCTTAGGAAGTGTCCTAGCCATGGTTTTGACGAGCTCACCCAAATTCATATTTTCCGAAATGGTCTCCAACCTCAACACAAATTGTTGTTGGATGCTACGGCGGGGGGTTCTTTGATGGCAAAAATACCATATGAAGCAATTCAAATAATTGAAAAGATGGGGATGAATGACCACCAAACTCAACATGATCAAGGAGGTGTACAAGTAAAAACGGGAGTTCTTGAAATTGGCTCGAGTCACGAAGCACTTGTAGCGCAAAACAAATTGTTTGCGAAACAAGTTGAAGAATTGACAAAACAAATGGCAAGACTCCCTCAACAAATCATGGAGTTGCAAGGATCATCAAGCAAGCAAGCTCAACAAATAGCTTGTTGTGAATTGTGTAAAGGGGATCATAAAACCGGATTTTGTCCTCTAGAAAATGAGGAAGCAAATTATATGGCCAACCAAGGATACCAACAAAGAGCTCCTTACCCTTATCAAAATCAAGGCCAAGGTTACCAAAAAAGGGGTAACCAAGGTTATCAAGGCGGGTGGAGACAAGACAACAACAATCAAGGTAGGCAAAATCCATATCAAATTCAAAATTAAAATCAAGCTCAACCTCAAAATCAAGTGAGATCTTCCAACATTCAAGACACTCTAGCTCAATTTATGCAAGCTTCTATGGAAAATCAAAAGAGCACGGAGGCATCTATCAAGAATTTGGAAACTCAAACGGGGCAATTAGCCAAGCAACTTTCCGAACAAAAGGCTTCAACCTCATTTTCTCCAACCACTCAAGCAAACCCGAAGGAGTATTGCAAAGCAATTTTCACTATAAGTGGAAATGAGATGACGAATGGTGAAAGCGATGAAGTTGTAGAGGAGGAGGAGTCGGAAGTTTTAGTTGAAAATGAAAGCAATGAAGTTGTAGAGGAGGCAAACTTAGTTGAAAAGGGGAAAGAGAAATGTGAAGGAAGTAAAAAGAAAGAGAGGAATGCTAGGAAGAGTAGGAAGGGAAGTAAAGAAGAAAGCTCAGCTCCCATTGTCATACCCCAAAATTTGCCCTCATACCTCTCAAGACATTTCATACATCCATGCTCAAGGATTCCTCAAGGGTTGATTAGACAAACCCTCTCCTAGACAATCAACTCAAACTAGGGTTTGGAAATTCTCAGATCAAGATGGACTTCCAACCTCTCCAATGGTCATCATGCCTCCTCATATGCTTCAAAGATTCTCCATGTCAAGTTTCAAGCCCCACAAGTCAAGTTTCCGTAGACAATTGCTCAGATGGTTGAAAATCAGTTGTATTGGACAATAAGTCAATTGTGGTCAACATACAGTCAAACTTCATGATTTTTGGTCAACATCCTCATTTTGAAGTTACATTCATCATTTGATCAAGGGTTGATCATGACTCATCAAGAAAACTGAAGATTTGCTCAAAAGTCAAACTTTCCAAATTAGGGTTTCTCAGTGAAAAGTCAACTGAACTTTGACTGAGCATAACTTCTTCATACTTTCTCAGAAATTTTTCCACCACCTCTTGTTTTGAAGGAAATTGAATTCTATACAACTTCATGTCTCACAAGAATGTTAAAAAGTGTTTCATTTGGAAGGTATGGATCAAAACATTACAGGTTCTTTTCAAAGTCAACAAAAAGTCAACTTTTTGTTTGGAACATATATTGAGCATGGAAACTCCATTTGAGATGAAACCAAAGAGGTTGGTTAGAGGACTCTTAGAGCTTTCCAAAAAGTCCTAGAACATTCAAAAATGTAGAAAATTGAGCAAAATACACCATTCACAAGTTGGGCATTTTTGAACAATTGCACAAAAGGAGATATTTGTCAAAATCCAATTTTTCCCAAATGGGCCTATAGTTTTATGATCCAAACTTGATCATAATATTATTTGTGACCTATTGATGCCTTGCCATGACAATTTTCTATTTTATTGATTTATTTTTGAATTTAAAACCATTTAATTCAAAATTAAATTATATAAAATATGAAAATAAGATATTTTTTCAAAAGGAGTGAATTTCTATCAAACTTGAGGTCCAAGATAGCCCATGGAACATACCAAATTCGTGCTAGCTCTCACATTGAAGAGAAAATCAATTTTTTTCCAAAATTTGATTTTATTTGAAAGAAATTTATTGCACATTCAAGATCCAATCTTTTTTCACTCTCTTTGCTCTCTCAATTCACTCTATAAATACCAAGCAAGTTGCCAAGAACAACACACAACCCTAGCCCGATACACAACCCTTATTTTGTCAAATTTTTTCTCAAATTGTCAAAAATCGAATTTTAATTTCCAGCAGGTTTCAAGGAGTTCTAAGCACTCAAACACCTTCCTGAGGTTCCCAGCAATCGAAACCAATCCTTACTCAAGCCCAGAACTACCCAGATCGTGCTCAAGAACTTGCTCCGATTTGGTATTTCTTTGAAATTTGAATTTCATTAATCATACATTGTTAACTGTTTTCATGTGTTTGTTTGAGTCCAGGGTGTCCATTAGAATGTATTTGATGCCTTACATGTGAGCTTCCACGTGAAAATCACAAATCACCATAGCTAGGGCATTTGGACCTGTTTCGATCGAACCGGCTCATACAGGCATTTTCAGAGAAAACCAATATCGCCATTGGATTCGCAGGGTCCGATTTAGGGGGGTAGGGTACCTCTTGCCTTTTTATCTTGTGTATTTTTCAGGTTTGGAGATTTGAGTGATCGGAGAAGATGACCAGAGCCCTAGCTCCGGCGTGGACTCCGGCGTTGAAGGTTTGACAACATGCGTGGCACAATCGCGCTTCCTAATTCGTTCTCTCATTCCAACTGGGACCCGACTTGCTGACTGTGTTAAATTCAAAATCCATGACACGCGTATGGTTATAAACCATTGGTTTTAAAATTCAAACACAAAGTGCACTGTGGCATAGTGGTTAAGGCGCTGGCTGTGAAAGATTCCCTCAATGGTCTTGAGTTCAATCCCTGGCAAGACCAAACTTTTCTTTCTTTTTACCAAACTTCATATTTTTCTATTTTCCTATTTTATTTCCTTTTAATATTTTTCACACTATTTAATTTATCTTTCATAATTTTTATCATGCATTTAAAAAATACCAAAAATATTTATTTTTTGCATACTCATCAGAAAAATACTTATTTAATTTATAAAATTAAAATTATTATTTTTGCATGCATATTTTATTTAATTTCTAATTTATCATTTAAATAGCTTTTAATTGATTTTTAATTATCAAATTAACTCCAAAAATTCCCAAAAAATTATTTTAGGATATTAATGTTATTTCTAGCATGAAAACGTTTTCTCATTCTAAAATTATTATTTTTACTAACATTTTCCTCTTTTGCAATTTTCTTCCGTTTTCCGGTTTCTCATCTTTTCACAAGTTATATCATTTCGGACAATTTTTATCGCTTTTCTTTTTCAAATTATGTAATTGCCTATGGGATGTAATAGTTTAATTAGGACTTTTATTTTCCGCACTTTCAATTATGTATCTGCCCCAAAGCCATGTAATAGCGTAGGATTTATCTTTCCGCACTTTACTTCCCCGCAATTTACTTTCCGCACCCTATAAATTGTTAGTAACTAGGCGTGTATGGCAAGACTAAAATTGGACATAGCTCACTCTTAACTCCAAGATAAAATATCTAAAATTGACACACTCTTTTCACACATGCACCCCTTAGGGTAATTCTCTCTCGTTGCTTTACGAATTCAAATGGTCATGTCCCTCGAACGTAGAGGTATTCTAGCACCGTTGCCTTTAAAACAAATCATCATAGTCCCTTCGATACAAAGATCATAAGACCCACGATGTCGCCTACGAATACATGATCTTGACCCTCGATTGTCGCCTACGAAAAATGATGATAGTCCCTTCGAATGTGCTAGGATACTTCCTACAAGTTGCTTTCTATGACCATCCGATGTCCCTTCGAATGTCCCTTCTACATCCAACGAATGGAGTTACTTACCAACTAATGGTATGGATAGCGTCATTCTAAAGGAACGTAAAATAACACGAAAACGACTAATTCTGAGTAGGTAATAAGACTTTTAGTTGCTTGCTCTATCAAAATACTTTTTGCACCTTACACTTTTGTCAAAGTTCAAACTCTTCTAAAAAAAACGAAACATTTCCAAACACTTTGTATACATTCCTACATGAATCATTACAAAGTCAAAGCGAAATGCCTTTTCAAAACATTTTTGTCAAACACACAGAAAGCACAATTTTTAAAGTGATCTAAGAGCAACTAAGAGCCCGTAGATAACTACGGATGAAAAGGGGTGCTAATACCTTCCCTTTTCATAACCTTCTCCCTTACTCAGAATCTAACGAAGGTCTTTTTCTGTACTTTTTACCTTCCCTTAATTGGATAAAAGAAAAGTCGGTGGCGACTCTTGCTATCCGCACATTTGCGATACGAAAATCTCAAAGTCAGTTCACCGTATTACACCCATTCAAAATTTACCTTACCCTCATGCGCCGTCAAAGAAGGAGAAGGCAAGACAATATGCTCGGTTTCTGGATATCTTTAAACAACTTCACATAAATATTCCATTTTCCGAAGCATTGGAGAAAATGCCAAAATATATGAAATTCATGAAGGATATGCTCACAAGGAAGAATAAGCACAAAGATAAGAAGACAATATCGCTTGATGCTAATTGTAGTTCCATAATTAAACAAGCTCTTCCAGTGAAGGAATTCGATCCGGGGAGTGTCACGTTGTCGGTGGCCATTGGAGATACCTTCAAGGGTAATGGCTTGATTGATCTAGGGTCTAGCATCAATTTAATTCCGTTATCCGTTGTTAAAAGATTGGGAAATGTTAGAATGGAGTTTACAAGATTGACTTTGCAACTAGCCGACAAGTCAACCATTTCACCTTATGGAGTTGTTAAAGACATGGTAGTAAAGGTGGACAAGTTCTTGTTTCCTGTGGATTTTATGGTAATTGACATGATGGAGGATCGAGATATACCATTAATTCTTGGAAGACCATTCATGAAGACGGCTAGAATGATGATTGACATTGACGATGGAATTATAAAAGTAAGAGTGCAAGATAAGGAGGTATCTTTCAATCTTTTTGAAGACAAAAAGCATCCCAAGGACAAACATGACACTTTCCATATGGATGCTACTGATGAGGAGATCATAGAGGTTTACCATGGGGAAGGAGTAAAGTGTGATGTTGGTTCCATTCCGTTCAATGATCCTTGATCATTTCGAACCGTCGAGCTCTACCGACATTAAACAAAGCGCTTGTTGGGAGGCACCCCAACATTGTAAGTATTCTTTATTGCACTCATTTTGACTTGTCCATGTAGCTAATTTGTTGTTTTTCTGAAAAATTCAAAATTATGTAGGTCGCGCTTAGCACGCATTTTGACCCAAATTCCAGTAACTTTCGCGCTTAGCGCGGTATGGGTCGCGCTTAGCGCGGGCTGGGAGATTTTAAAAAAAAAATATTTTAAAAATCCGGTTTTTCATGGGCCCAACTTAATCTTGGGTTAATTGTAAATAAAATAGGGTTAGTGTAACTTTTCTTTTTCACTTTTCCCTTTTCTTTCAAACTCTCTCAAGAATCCCAAAAATCCCCAACCCCAAATCAACAAGTTTTTGCGAATTTCCTTGCCTAATCATCTTCCCAAGCATCTAAGTAAGTTTCTCTATGTGTTTCCCCTTTCAATTTCGTTAAATTTTGATGTTTAGGTTAGATTTTGAAAACCTAGGTTTAGGAATTTTTTATTTTTCTCTTAGGATTAGGTTGTTTAGATTGTAGAGAAGACTTAGATTAGGATTTTCGTTGCTATTAGGTTTGTTTTTGTGGAGAAATTTTTTTCGGAAGAATTTTTAAATCGCAGCCCAAGCTTAGGATCTGCAATTTTGAAAAATTCTTCTGCTGTGTTTGTGAATCGTCCGTTGTGTCTAGATGCTTTGGTTTGATGGTTTCTACTGCTGTTTGCATGAATTATCACTAACGGGCATTTCAGTGTCGACTTTTGTTGATTTTTGGTGTTGTTTTCAGATGGCTCCAAAAAGGCAAAGAGTTTCTTCCGTCGGGGCCGGGTCCTCTAGGTTCGTACCTTTCGATGGTGATCTTTTCTTGGGGCCTGCTCAAGAGGGGAGATACAAAGAGCTCGAGGAGCAGAACATTTGGACGGAAAGAATCATCCGGCTCCGAGAGCAGGGCCATTATGCCACTCCTGATGCAATCTTGGACAACTTTGGTTTGGGTGTTCTATGTGAGCCTTAGACTAAAGTGAATGTTGAGCTGGTTAGGGAGTTCTACGCCAACGCCATTCCGACCGAAGGGCGAGACTTTCCTTTCACTTCTGTTGTGAGGGGGAAGTTGGTTTCATTCTCTCGCACTGCTATCAACAACTACCTGGGCATTAACTGGACAGCCCCAGAGGATCAGTTAGATATCTACCACGACCACCTGGCTCGTGGTAACTGGGATCATGCTATGCTGCGGAGGAAACTTTGTTTGTCTGGGTACTCATATGAACTGAGCAGGGCTGGGCAACCTTTGAAATTCAACCGGTCCAGCTTGAAGACTAGTGCCAGAGTGCTGATGTGTGTGGCTCTTTATAATTTGAGACCTCGAAGCCACACATCTTCTATTCCCATGGAGACCGTCGGCCTAATTGCTTATATGCTCGATGAGGAGCAAATTGATTTTGGTCGGCTTATTGCAAATGAGCTGAAGAGGGTCACATTGATTTATACCTCTAGGGGATAGCGTATAAAATGTGCCCTAACTTATCCTGGGTTGATAATGGGCCTTCTGAAAAGGGTGAAGGTTGTCTTTCCTGCTGTGGGGCACCTTACTATTGATGGGGTCATTGATGATTCCTATTGTGATCGTTATTGCAGGGCCCTGGATGATAACTCTGCTGCCCAGGCTGCTCCAGTAGTTGCTGCACTTCCTCAAGCCAGTCCCTCTGAATAATGGAACCGGCAAATGCATCTTGCTCATCAGAGAGCATTTATGTATATGCACGAGAGCATGGAGCACCTTGCTTTGCAGCTTAGAGAGCCGGGGGTGAATCACTTCACTCGCACGAGCGAGCAGCTTAGTGCTTATGCTAGTTGGCCCGGGGTCGGGCCAAATGTAGAGGAGGAGGTGGGCGATGCTGATGGTGATGAGCAGAGTGAGGATGATGGAGAGGGCAGTTCGGATTCTGGTTCTGAGACTCCTGGAGATTCTATCCTCGAGGCTTCGGATTGATGATGACCTTTTATTTTTCTTGTTTTTTATTTTACTTTCAACACTTTCTAGTTTTAAGTTTTTATTTTTGTTTTTAGTTTTAAACTTTTGGATTTTGTTGGTTGCCATCCACTTTTAGGATAGGCTTGTAATTCCAATTGACATTTTGTAGGCATGGAGCCTAAGTACTTTCTCTTTAGTTTTAAACACCATTTTGGGGTGTCTTTTATTTTATTTTATTTTGTTTTATTTTGTTCTATTTTATTTTTATTTTTAGATTATAGTTTATTTATTTTGAATTGTACTTCTTTTGGTTTGTCCGATTTTTCAATGGTTCTCCAAAGCAAGTAAGTGTGTTTTACCAAAGTGATGGTGATGATAAAATTCTCGACTCAATCCACAAATAAGGTACATATTTAATCGTTTTGTAGAATAATAACATATCTATGAAATTTGTGCTTTATGCAAAATATCTTAGCATGTACAAAAAATTTTGTGTTCACATTCGCATCATTAGGACTTAAACCACATAGGTGAGAAGCTTCCACTTTTTACCAAATATAGAGTGTCTAATAGTTTTGTTAACTCGTGTGATTCATGCTTAATCTTTATTTGTTTGTGATAATTTGGAAACTTAGAGATGATCAAGGCAATTTTTGTGCATTATGAGAAAAACCATCAATTCCAAAAGGGCTTCAACTAACCGTGAGTGAGTGAATCCTTGTGAACCCTTTCGAGCTTTAATTGCATTTGTAGGATGAATTTATCAAATCAACTAATTGTTAAGTAGGCCACTTAATAGTTGTTGATAATCTTTGAAAATTCAATGATAATTCATTCTATAAATTTTTCTTGTTTGTGAATACCAACCCTTTTTGTTGATTAACCCTTGAAGAGCATGTTCTTGAATAAAAAAAGGATTGATATAAATGAAGTTGGGGAGGTGGATCAAAAAGAACCTAGAATTGATGACACAATGATCCTAAAGAAAGAAAAAAGAGAATAGAGAAAAGAAAAATACAAAAGAAGAAAATTTGTATATGAAAAGAAAACAAAAGAAAAAAGAGGATCATTGTGTGAAAAAGGAAAGAGGTTGTGAATAATAAGAAGGAAGTGGGAATTAGTTTGTGAAATGCTCTTCGTATTCTTTAACCCAATTCCTTTCAATGGATTTGTACTTAAATATCTCTTGTTTCTAACCTAAGCCAAGTTACAACCTTGAAAGTCCTTAGTGATCTTTGTTTCCATTTTGTCATTTAACTTGTTTCGATGAATGCATGAATTATTCTGGATGTGCATGACTATTAGTGAGAGTGTTTAGTCCTTTGTAAATATGCATTTTGTTCTTCATAAATTTTGAAGAAATGATTAGGTGATTCAAGTGTGAACATATCTTTTATTTTGTTACATGTGTTGATATATTGTGTTTAGAACTTAATTCATATCCATGTTGTGTTTCGAAGAAGCGATCGATGTGTGTTATTGCCGGGTATGTCGAGTTTGAACCATCATTCTTGTGTGATTTGCATGCTTACATTTTGTTTCTTCTTGCTTAGTGAGATTATTGACTTTTGTTTGGGGACAAACAAAGTAAGTTGGGGAGAGTTGTTAAGGACCAAATTGTAGTTATTTTGTACATGATTTTGTGGTCCTTAACAATGCCTTTTTATATATTTAGTAGTATTTATTCTAGTATTTTGGTTTAATTATGTTTTTATTTAGTTTTTGTTTATAATATATTTTTTAACTTAGTTTACTTCTAATTGTAGGTTTTATTGATTAATTCTCCCAAGCTTGGATTCAAGGACACTTGAAGAGCTCTTGGGATGATTCTTTTTGAAGAAATTTTTGGATGAAGGAGCATGCTACAGATCGCGCTCAGCTTGGTTGCAGCATGAGCGCGCTCAGCACGCATAACCGGGCTTAGCACGGTCTGTGAAAATCAGAAACAGGACAGACCCATGCTTTCACCTTTTTGGCCACCAACTCCATCATTTCCAGCTGGCTTTTGGTGTGTTAGGCAAGGGAGTTTCACTTCATCATAATTATCTTTCATTTTGTGTAAAATTAGGGCAAGAATTTGTAAGAAAAACCATAGTTTTTCATTTTGATTCTTCATGTTCATCATCTCTACCAACAATCTTGAGAGCAAAGCAACCATGGAAATGTGTGGCTAAGTTCTTTTTGTGTCAAGATTAGAGGTAGTTGATCTAACTAGTATGTATTTCTTTTAATCCATTTGTGTATGAACATGGTTGATGATTAATATAGTTGAATATCTTTGTTCTTCATCTTTATGCTTTGAATGTTGCTTGAGAAAGAATGCTTCAAAGTAGACCTAGGATATTCATCCACTAATGAACAAATGCTAGGAATAGATTTGTGTGTTAGTGTTTACAAATATTGAACTTAATGATTATCATGTCAATAGTTGTAGTGATGGATCATACAAAGATTAACATGATAACATTCACAATCTTGGTGGGAAATCTACAAGATTGAGAGGATATGTATTTATAGAAATCATCTACTATGTTCATCACTTGATTAATTGAATGTATATGAAATTAGGTCAATGAAATTAATCTTGACATGCTTCCATCATTTGAAAACAAACTACAACTCTCTTGAATCCAAACCATAACTCTCTTTTGAAAAGATTAATTTAGTTACTTGTTTGGAAAGTCATGTTACTAGTAACTTAGGAAACAAACCCTTTGGTTACTTTAATCTTAAAATACACTTTTCTATTGAAAGAATACAATATACACCAATCCCTGTGGAATCGATAATTAAAAATACTTGTTCGCGGGAGATCCTACAACAACCAACGAGCTCCGAATCCCATCCTTTTTAACATGAATTTGAGAAACTCCCAATCCACACAGTCATAAGCTTGAGCAAAGTCCAGTTTACATAACAGGCAGCTCTTCTTATTCCTCTTTGCAAAGTCTATAATCTCATTAGTTACTAACACTCCATCCAAAATCTGTCTTCCTGGGATAAATGTTGTTTGATTTCCAGAAATCAACTTCTCCATCACCCTACGTAACCTTGCCACCAACACTTTCGAAATAATTTTCAGCAATCCCGATATCAAGCTAATAGGTCTATAATCATCTACCATATGGGGATTTTCCTTCTTAGGGATTAACACAAGGAAAGACGATGTTACCGCTTTTGGCAGTTTTCCACCTTTATGAAAATGCCTTAAACCTTCTGCAACCTCAGCTCCTATTATACTCCAGCAATTCTTCATGAAAAGTAAATTAAATCTGTCTGGCCCTGGGCTTCGATCCCCATCCCCATCAAAAACAGCGTCCTTAATTTCGTCATCCAAAAAATCTTCCTCCAACATAGCCCTTTCTTGATCTTGCAGAACTGAGATATCTACATTTTGCAACACAGGTCGAGGAGTGAGATCTGTACAAAACCTGGAAGAGAAATGCCCAAATATTGTTTCTTTGACTTCAGATACTGATTCCTTCAAGCCTTCTTCAGTTTGAATCGCCACTATTCGATTTCTTCTATTTCTTGCTTTCAGAGACGCATGGAAGTATTTTGTATTGTTGTCTCCTTCCCTAATCCATCTCACTCTAGACTTCTGTTTAAGTAATCTTTCTTTGTAGTGAATATTGCACCAGAATAATTCTTGATGCTGTCGTTTACGGCTCAGGTCCTCCTCTGAAACGTTATTGAACCCTAATTGAAGCTGATCCTCGATCAGGTTGATGCTTGCTGCTTCCTCCTCTATCTTCAAATCCACCTAGCCAAAGACATTTGCACTCCACCACCTTATTCTTTCTCGAAGAAACTTGAATTTCTCTTTCAAGATGAACAGTTTGTTGCCTTTAAAGCTCACTGCATTCCATTCCTTTTTGATAAAAGGTAGGAAGTCTTTATGATCATACCAGCAATTGTTGATATTGAAAGTTTTGTGCCCCCAGTCAGCATTACTAGATTTAAGCCATACAGGCTTATGGTCAGAAATATCCCTGCACCCAACCTCTTGAGCCACCACTCCCCAAGATGAGATGAGTTCCTCAGTTAGCAATATTCGATCCAATCTACTACAAGCTTTCCCATCTGGTTTTACCCAAGTGAACAAGTTGCCTACAACCTGAATGTCTATCAATTCCATCTCTTCAATAAAACTTGTAAACTCTGCCATTTCACTACTTCTATAATTTCCATTCAATCGCTTCCTTTCTGATCCATTCTTGACAGCATTAAAATCTCCCCCTACAATCCAATCTCCTTTCTCCAATTTTTGTTTCCAAGTTAGAATTGCTGCCCATAAATCTCGTTTTTCTGATAGACTACATGGGGAATAAATGTTGATGAAGTACAACATCTTTTCTTTACATTAAGCCTTTAATCCCAGAAATCCTTTGCCTGTAAAACTGAATACAGGATAGAACAAGTATTTCTTCCACATAGTAATTATTCCACCTGATCTTCCCTCCGCAGGTCTATACGACCAATCACAATCTTCAGAGCCCCAGTAAGATAATGTCAACTTCTCTTCCATGTTAACAATTTTTGTTTCTTGGAAAAACATTACATCAACTTTGATTTTCCTCACTAGAAGTCTTATTCTTTTACGTTTCACCATATTTCCACCTCCTCGAACATTGTAGGTTCCTATAATCATCGTAATTTTGTATAAAGCTCCTTCTGATCTTCCATGTTGTTTCTCTCCCTGCTTTCTAAATCCCTAATTATACTTTCAAATACCTCGTCATCTTCTTCCCCTTCAACGCCCATTTGTTTCATTGTTTTCCAAATTGACTTTGGCACACTCTCCACAGCCTGAACAATTCTCTTGTTAACTTTAATAACGTCTGAATCCCCAATAGATTTCGAAGGAGACTGATTTTGAAAATCTCCTGTAGCTTTTTCATTCCTTTTCCAGCCACCTTCTGAGCATCCTTGATCCCTTTCTGTCGATGGTGAGTAATTTCCCTCTCTGCGTGCTTTGGATTTGAAGTGTATCTGAGAGTGTAGTAGTGTCGTGAAGTACGATGGAGAAAACGAAATCTTCAGTGCTTCGTAAATGTCCTCCAAGGTTTTTTTTTATGTTTATTTTTTTTACTATAACGGGCCTTGAGTGATCCTGTATTGGACCGCACTACAAATGTGGGGAAAAAGATATTGGATCAGAAGGCCCATTGTCCAACTCTACTCCCTTACCCTCAATATCTGTCGCCAAATCCAATGTTGGACCCACACTAGCAATCTGTTTCACAGGACTAGTGAATTGATTGTTTTCCCTATCAGCTTCACCATTAAATGTTAACTTATTACACACGTTCAAGGCATATGATTTCTCTGCTCCACATTTATTGAAGCTACCAGTTTCTACAATTTCCTCTGATTCTTCTACCGTCGCTACTACCAAACTCTCTTCATTATCAACTGCTTTGGTTTCGTTCGTACTATCGCCGCTAATCAATGACTGATGCGATTGGTTCCTTGTATTATCCTCCAAACAATTAGCTTCACCTTCATCTTTTTCAAGTTCAATGCTTTTGCGCCATTCACCATCTTCCTTATCTGAGGATTCTTCATCTATGACTGCTTTCTTAGACATTGAAGAAGAGGTATCGCCCTCCACCCTTGATCCATCTAGAACTATTATACATTTGGGCCCATGCATATCTTCGACCAGCTTTATGCCCTACACACGATTATTGATTTCCAGATTGAAAGACTCATTTAGCACCATTGAGAAGTTGGTTCTAATAAGAAATCTAGCCACATCCATCCTTTTTTGTTCTCGAGTTTCATCATCCACACATACATAAACCCCTACTGGTTTTGATAAAAACTCAAATAATTTAATGTTCCACGCATGACAGGGCAGGCCATAGCATCTGATCCATGTTAGTCGTTCGTTGTCTATATCGTTGGGGGACCAAGGATGGATGTCAGCAAACCATTGTCCAACCCAGTCCGAAGCTTCCTCTACAAGAGCCATAATTTCGCCTTCTTCTTGCTCTTCTAGAAGGCATAAATTAGCTCCAAGAGGAGTAACTTTAATTCTGAAATATCCTTCAATGTGGAAAGCTTCCTGGATATTATATGTCATGCCTGGAGTTTCGACTACTCCCACGTACGCTTTCTCGAATCTTGTCATATCCTCCTCTTCAACCTTAAACTTCATATGAGCAAACTTTGGTTTTTGTTCTCTTCTTCCCCAGCCACCTCCATGTCGCCTATCCCAGACACCTCCATCGAATCTCTGCTTACCGTCTCCATATCTTGCTTCGTTCTCAGGGACTTTGCTTTTCTTTGACTCCCCGTCTCTTACTGCCTGTACGTAGGATCTATTCTCCTTTACATTAGATAAACCTCTAATGTCAGCCCTAGACTTAGGATCATACTTCCTGTTATGCAAGTGGTGCTCCTCATGTTTTCTTTCTTGCATCTCTTGATCGCTTCTTTGAAACCTCGGGATGTTAGCATATAGTTTTCTTCCCTTGATGAATATGTTATCCAGTTTGGTCGCTAAGACACAATCATCAGACACCTTTCTGAATCTTGCGAATCCATACCTCCTTCCTCGATTATCTCTTTTCGCTGGGATTATCACTTCTATTACCAGGCCATACTCTCTAAAGATTTCATACAGCTCCTTTGCCCCAAAGTCTTCAGGAAATTCTGTGAAAAAGAAGCTTGATACCTTTTCCTTCAGTTGATCACCTTTCTCCCCTCTATCAGCCCAATAAGATCTTTCAATGTTGTTACCTCGATTGCTTTTGTGATTGACTTTGGTCCATTCCATATTTTGGTCACAAATTTCTAAAGAGAAGTTGGAGCTTTTCTATGTCTTCTTTTTTGTGTTGTTTTAAAACCAGTTGATATGATATAATTAATAATAGTAAAAAAATGGAAAGTTGAAATGTTGACAGTTTTCTAGCAACATAGTTGGAAAAGTCATAGTAAAAGAATTAAATGAAATGTTGACAGTTTTCTAGCAACATAGTTGGAAAAGTTATAGTAAAAGAATGGAAAATTCAACTATGGAGCACCTATTGAATTCAATACTCATCATTAGAAATTTCACAGGCTTAAAGGAGTTATTCAAAAAGAGAACATGTAACGTAGCATGATAAGTGCATAATGGAACACATGTAAACGATATATTCTCTAAAGACAGTAGTACCAATAATAGCATTCTCAAAAGCAACATGTACTATAGTTACTCTTGGTCAAAGAAAAATATATTATAGTTACTGTCTATAATTATATTTTATTTGAAATATTTATTTTTCTTAAATATAAATTATTTTGTAAAAATAGTTATAAGTTATGTATGTGCTGATATGCTAAAGGCGCTTTGGAGATGATCAATGAAATTTGATCCACTAATTTAATAATATTTCAGAAGTAATTTTATTTAAATATACTAAATAACATAAAATTAATTATTTGATTAAATATATGGTAAATTCTTAGATATTCACTATAAGTAGTTGGGTATCATTACTTTTAATGTAAATTCTATATATATTTTAATTTATTTAAAAATTAAAAAAATAAGAAAATAACATGGCATTAAATAATTATATTTGATTAGTTAAATGTACTTAGTGAACACCTAAATATATTTTTGACTTAGACATTTAATCTCCGTCTTTTACTTCATTTAGGAAATTAATCTGTGTTTTACTTCAAATAGTTTTGACCTCGTCTAACATTTTTGCATTAAAACTTTAATGAATTTATTATTTTTGATTGACATAAAATATACATTTTATCTTTAAAATAATTTCAACTGTAAATAATTTTTTATTATACGATTTTTTTAACCGTATTAATCCAATGAAAATAAATAAGGGGTATGTGACATGTGACGAGTTCAAATTCACACAGGACTCATATTCTCACACATGTATCGAGCAAGCTGGCTTGACGGGATAGATAAATATTTGTTTATTTAATATGCAAATTTATTAAAAAAAATAACAATAATAATTAATATTTAATGAGAATGCCGTTACGCTACTTATATTCTAAATATATATTCAGACTTTTTGTAAAACTTTATTTTTAACAATATTTCATAATTTAAGTATATTTTTTTATGTAATTTGTCATTCATTATGTTTCTATAGTAAATTGATTGAGATTTTCGCTATCTTATTTGACATATTTGAGGCTAGAATAATATTTATAAGATTTATTTTAAAATGACACTACTAATTTATTTTAAATCAAGAAATCTTTTGTTTCTAAATAAAGCTAGAGGAGTACTTATTCAATTAATAATAAACATTACCAAAAGTGTTGTGAGCCAGTGCTGTGGAGGGATAGAAAATACAGGATCGCGGGTTTAAATATGTAATATCTCATTTATTTATTTTAAAAAAATGAAATTTGATCAAAAAGTATATCAAAAAATTGACAATTCTGATTAAATATTTAATGATATTGAGATTGATATACTCGTTTTGAAACTATACTTTCAAATTTTGGGTCAAAATATTTTCTAAAGATATTCATAATTTTTGGGTAACTTGTTCTACTATTTAAATTGTCATAAAACATAAAAAAATAATAATACTAGTACATTTATTTGAATCCAAAAGGAAATGTAAAACGTTGAGTAAATGTCGATATAGTCCACAAAACGATCTGTCATACTATATATAATTTTGTGAAAACATGGAATTTTTTGTTCAAAAATAATAAAATTAATAAATTTTTAAAAAATAAAATTTAATAATTTAATCATGTATTTATTACCTGTTGAAGGAGGTAAGAGGAAAAGTTTAATGCAAACAATGATTTACCTTGATGCAACTTTTTTTTTTCGAAATGAATAAATGAGTGAATTATAATATTAATTTATTTGAACAAATATTTTTTTTAATTCAGTACACAAAAGGGATTACAAGACTCAAGGCACAAAAATAAAAAAAAATCAAATAAATGATAAAATAATATAATAAATTATAAATAAAAAATGAGAATAATTATTATGCACAAAAAGGAAAAGAGTAAATATAGCATGATTTGAGGCTAATGAGATATTTCTATTCCTAATTGAAACAACAAGGTTTTTGAAGTTTGCAGGGATGATATTATATTTCCATCTTCATAAAAGTTCAGATATGCCATCTCCCATTCAGAGAAAAAACCTTAACTCCACGTATTCAGAAGGTGATGCACTTCCCACCCCGATTCGATTGGGATGTGCCTCCCAAATCTGGAATTCTATTCATAAATTTGCTGGAAAATACTTTAAGCTGTCAAAAACCATGCGGTCAGCAACAAACCCTAACATCATCCCTTCACTTCCAACTCTTCCTTTTGATCTCATAATAGAGATACTCTCTAGGCTCCCTGTTAAAACACTTGTCCAATTCAGATGCGTCTGCAAGTCCTGGAATTCACTAATATCCGATCACAAATTCTCCAGAAATCATTTTAAGCTGTCGACCACACCCAATCTCCACGAAGTAAGCTATGACGTTACCTTGCACCGGTATGTTTTAAAGTCTTACCCACTCGAATCCGTTTTCACAGATCTAACTACTAATTTCACTCAACTCGAGTTTCCATTTAACCGTCCTTATGAACAAAATTCACATCACATTGTTGGCTCTTGTGACGGAATCCTTTGTATTGCCAATTTTTATAACCGTTTTCTTTTATTGTGGAATCCTTCTATTAGAAAATTTAAGAGTCTGCCTCCTTTTGAAAATCGTAAGGTGGCTAAAGCAGTAAAGTATGGCTTTGGCTATGATCATGTTTCTCATAATTACAAAGTGGTTGCTGTTTACAACTCCCTCTCCTTTTGTACTAGTATCCATGAAGACATTACTAAAATAAAGGTTTATAATTTGAGTACCAATTCTTGGAGTAGCATGCAGACATTATCTTTTCCTAGTGACTTTAGCTCTGATCAATCCGGAATACATGTAAGCGGTACGATTAATTGGTTGGCCTCTCTTTCACTTTTTATTGTTTCTTTTGATTTAAGTAATGAGTCTTATCAAAAGATTTGTCCTCCTGAAAATGGAGGGATAGGTACTTGGAGGTCAAAATTGTGTCGATTGAAGGATTGCTTGTGCATAATTTCTAATTATGATGTTTGGGTAATGAAAGACTATGGAGTTAAAGAGTCTTGGACTAAATTGTTCAAAGTTTCTAACTTGCCAGATCAAGGTGTTCCGTCTTCTTTCTTGACCAGGGCATTATACATTTTTGAAGACGATCAAGTGTTGTTGGAGGAGAAATGGAGAAAGAAGTTCATCATTTACGATTTTAAGAATCATACTTTTAAGGTTACTGCGGAGTTTCAAACCCTTCCAGAAATATGCACCGAAAGTTTGATATCACCTTGTTCTTAATGTTCTTGAGGCTAGGATGTCACTTGAGAATTTTAACTATAATTAATTTGTTAATGCATATTTATGTTTTTTATTTTGTAATTACTATTACTACTGGTGAATTAATGGATAATTGTTAGGGAAATGTTTTATGTTTGGAATAATTTAGTTTATGTTATTTATTTTCTATTTGATTTAATTACTGATTACTTTATATATCATTGTTTACTAATGCTTAATTGAATCTATATCAATAAGGTTGATATATTTTAATAATGTGGTGCAACAAAGAATTTGCTATTGGTTTCCTTAAACTTGTAGTTGCAAATACTTGAGATATGAATATTTTAATACAGTAAATATAGTTGGAAGAGATTAATATGGACAAGGGCACAAGGCCTTATATTTTCTTATTTGTCAACTTTATACTTTTTCTCCAAGTATACTTTAATGCAAATCTATAAGATTTGGTTTTTATGGCAACTGTTTACACTTGATTTTTATGGCAACCCTTTTGTTTTCTGCAGAAATATCAGTAGAATTACACAACAATGCTATTAGATCACTGTCTTAATAAAACTGTTTTGTATATTTGTGACTTTGGTTACTAGATTACTACTATTTTCTCATCCCTATCATTTTCGCATCAATAAAATCTCCCATGTATATGGACATGAGATTGCCTTTAGTAATGACAAATCAAGTACAACCAATCCAGAGAGTTGTCCTAGTTTCATCAGAACATTTCCATTTAAGGAAATTTCATAAACACTAGTAAAGGATCCGTGCGTTCGCATGGATCACATAAAGTTGATATAAATATTAACTAAATACAGGACCGGTCCTAGATCAGGTAAGCAGGCCCACAACTCAGGGTCTCACAAAAATGGGGACCTCAATTTGGGTGGTGAAGATAAAAAATTATAAACTCAAATAATAAAATAAATAAAATTTAGCGAAAGTTAATTACAACTTGTAACATTTGGCCCATTACTCTTTTCAGAAGCTTAGTGTCTTTGATTCAACACTCTTGTCCTGCAACTTTTTACTTATTTATTAAACTAGTATTTAGACCCGTGCGAGACACGGATTAAAACATTTGTAAGAAACAAAAAGATGTTAAAATTATTTATAATCTATAAATAAAGTTATAACAAAATTGTAATATATTATAAAATGTTTTTGTTATCAATAGTATTCAAATTTTTATTAATAACTTTATTTCTTCTGTGAACAAAACATAATTTAGATTAAAAAAATTAGATATAATAATTAGATTAAAAAAAATTATTTATAATAAGGTAAAATTATTGATTAGGATAAAAAATAAAAAATATTATCAGTTTTACAATACAAATCATTAATTAGTTGTTCTTATTTTAATTAAATTCTTTAACTCAATAATTTAGAAATTAATTAATCAAAAATTTAAAATTTATGGGTCCAAGACTTCGATTCAACCTTTAAACTCATTAATATATTGTATTTGCTTGAATTATATAATTACTAAATGTATTTGTAACTCAATAAATCTGGAATTTCATTGATGAATAAAATACCAAATTAAATGGCGGAAACATAAATATAATAAATAAAGCATCAAGAAAGCAAAGTAAAACAATAAACACACAAACATAAAAAGAACTAAACTAGGGTTGACTCGCTTGAGAAAATAGTCTCCAGTGAAGTCGCTAAACTTGAGAAAATAGTCCTAAAGAGGAAAGGGAAAATATAGATAGAACCCAAGAAACGAAAATGAAATGAAATGATCTTCGAGACCAAGAGATGCGGGTTCGAGAGTCAATTATGCAACAGGAAGGTATTAGCATCCTCCACATCCATCTTACTCGATGAGACCCATTTAGTTCTAAGTGTGTGTGTGTGTGTTTAAAAAGTAAAATTGCAATCTTCTTATTATTTATGTGAAAACAGAAATTAAAAGAGAAACATGTTTTAATTTTTTGAAAGTGTGCTCGCCAAGATGTTAGAACCTAGTGCTTACGTATTCCCCAATAGCGATGGGAAAGTCAGAGCTTACGTAGTTCTTGGTTGCGAGAAAGTTTTTTGATTTGTTGATTTTATTTATGTAAATAGGATCTTAATCGTACGTGGACGATAAGACATCACTAGTGCAATTCGCGTGTGAGCGAAGGAAGATCGCGTGTGAGTGATGAGTGTCGCATATGAGTGATGTTTGAAAAATAACTTGCACGTGGGCAAGGTTTGATGAGTTGAATGGGTTTTAATTGTGGATGACAAGTACTGAAACATTAGGCTATCATCTAATGATTCGAATACTTGAAATTGGCGAGTGAGGTTAACCAATTATCTCTCATCCCAAAAATTTATTATGAAAATAGTGAAGTGAAACGAGATTCACGTTTGTTGGGTATTTTTGCATGGATGAGAGTATTTAGTTTATTGGGCTATCATCCAACAACCTAAAGACTTTGAACTTGTTTTGAACCATTGGGCTATCATCCAACAACTTAAAACAAATACCATCCAAGTTCTTTTTGTGAAAATATTTTTGAAAACAACTCGACGTTGGATCAAAGTTTGAGAATTTATTATGAAAGTGGTGAATGGAAAATGGGAGGAGATTTGGGCTATGATTAACCAAGAAAGCTTGATTAATCTTGAGAGAAAGACAAATGTCTACTCCCTCATTGAATGAGAATTTGGTATGTGGACCAAGGCGCGAGAGTGGAAGTGAAATGAATAATTGCGAACTTTTATGGAAGCATAAATAGATCGATAAAATCCCATACAAGGTGGCTCACACAAATGATAAGACAATTGATATTGTGTAGGTGCATGCACGAAATAAATTTAATCGATTAACTAAACGAAATTTAATCAAGTAATTAGATTAAAAAAATTAATTAGGTGGACTAATCAATTTTAAATAACCTAATTAGAAAACTAAATAATGTTTAACTAATCAATTAAGGTCTCATTGTAAGCCCAAGAGCAAGCGTGGTGTGTGCACAAATGTGTGGCCGTTGCGACGCTTCTTAGCTTTGTCGACTCAAGGTAGTGAAAATGGTTCATGATCGAGTATTAATTTGAAAATGTTTGGTTTGTGCATATGGTGAATAATTAAATAAAGTAAAGCAATAGAATATTTACTAATTATTACATCTCACGGGGATGGTGATACAATATTTTAAAATGGAGATGACGAAAAATAAATGAAAGCGATAAATTAATTATTACATCATTAAAAGTAACAAAATATGTCAAAATGACTAATTGAAATAAATAAAATAAGAATATTTAATAAACTTAAACTTAGAAATCAATCAATTGAATTAAATATAAATGTCTAGAATAGTTAGAGCATAAAAAAAAAATGGACTAATACTGAAATGGACCCTTGAGTAATTCGTTGGGCTTGGCATATGGGTGAGGTCACAAGCCCAAACCAAAAAAAGGAATGAGAAACCCTAGAGTCCATTGGGATCAGCCTCTACAAGCCTACAACCTTGCTTGTCTCATTTTTTTTATTATTTCAAAATCATTTACTCATGTACCAGATTCTCACGCTAGAAGGAATTGAAAATAAATTATGTTGTAGTAACTAGGAAAACTATTTGACTAAACAAAATCATTGATATTTGGCATTTAATGAATAAATAGAAAAGAAAAATAAATCTAAACCTGTATTAAAAAAAAGAATAAAATTATTTAAAAAAAAAAATTAGAAATTGAGTCAGGAGGGATGTAGAATCCGTGTAGTTTCGATAACAGTGATGATGTCTATGTGTTACGGCGGCGACGAAAGAGAGAAATGGTGTTATCAGTAATGGTGGGACGGAGGTGTTGAAGGGAGTATTGGTTTGGTGATGATATTGAAGTGTGGTGGCTGGGATGAGATTGAAGTGTGGAAGATGAAGGGTAGGTGACTGGGATGGTGTATGTAGTAGAAATTGAAGGGAGAATACAGAGTATGGAAGATAAGGTGGAGGAGATAGTGTGAGAAAGGTAGAATGAGGTTCTGTGAAGGGTTGTTTTTTTTTTGCAGAAGTTTGGGTGAGATCGTTGGTGAATGTTGAGAGGATGAGAGGTTGTCTTTTAAAAAGATATTGAGTGAGGGTAATTTGGGATTTGTGGAGAATTAAGGATATGATCAAGGAAATTTGGTGAGGAAGGATAATGGTACTAGATGGAGGACAAGTTTGTACAACAATTAGTTAGAAAATTGGTGGAATGAAGAGGCGGTGGAGAGGGTGGAATGAGAGTGGGAAGAACTTGTATGAAATTGTACTGATTTTACAGGGTAGTAGAATTGTTGCATCTGTACTGACTTGTTTCTTGCATTTACTATTGAAAAACCATAAAAATAGAGAGACAAATCTTTTTTTTTACTTTTTGTCTTATATGTACAATAATAACTAAAAAATATTTAATTGTTTAATTAATAAACATTATTTAATAAAATATTACTAAATAATCAATATTAACAAAAAAATATATAAAAAAACAATTGAAAGTTATAAAAATAAGAAATAAAATAAAATAATAAACATTATTCTACATATAAAACAATTATTTGACATTAAAGAAGTTCTGACCGTTAGGAGCAGAAGTTCTGGTAGTTAGGAGCAGAAGTTCTAGCCGTTATGAGCAGAAATTGAAAAAAATAAACAATGCAAAGTCAAATGTGCAAAATTCAAAATGATGCAAGTATGACTAAGACTACTTTGATGCAAAATATATTCAATTACAAATTAACAATGCAAAGTGAAAATCCTAACTAAAGTTCAAAGACATTATAAAAAATAAAATACATAAGTATTAACTAAAGATGTGAAGCCAAATGTAAAAATTGATTACTAATGCGGGATACGAATAAGACAATGTAAAGTGATGCAAATGAATAAGATGAAAAATTCAGGGTGAAATTTAGGGTGTGACACTTCTAACCAGAAGATCATGCTTCAAGCATACGAACCGAAAAAATATCAATTTTTGGCTCAAAATAAGACAATGTAAAGTGATGCAAATGAATAAGATGAAAAATTCAGGGTGAAATTTAGGGTGTGACACTTCTAACCAGAAGATCATGCTTCAAGCATACGAACCGAAAAAATATCAATTTTTGGCTCAAAATAGTCTGAAATGGCGAAACACGCAGTTTCTTCCAGAACTTGAGATGCTCTGAACCTCATAACCACATGATCAATCATATGCATGTATGTTTATGATAATGGAATTATAAGCCAGAAATTTTAAAGTGAAGAGAGTAAATTTTGGGGTACAACAGGATCACATAGTAAAAGATGAAGATCAACACTCACCACTTGTAGATCTTGAGAAAAATTTGCAAGAGTAACACTTCAAATTGCTTCACTTCAACTTCAAAAATCATAATCACAATCCTAGATCTAAAAAATTGAATAAGAAAAAGAATTTGGATGAAGGTTTAGCTCAAAAAATTAACAAATTTAAATGAATAATTTACTATTCTTTATGAAGAAGAAAAAGCTTTGAGTGAAAGGGCATTTGGGGAACATGAAGAGAAGAGAAATATTTTGGAAAAGTGAGCTTGTCTATCAAAAGCTTGAAATTTGAATGAGAGGAGGCCTCTATTTATAAGGTTTTGGTTTGTGAATGAGTGGTTGTTTGGAATATGGTTTGGGTAGGGAATTAGGCTTGGAAAATAAATTTGGAGTCAAATTTGAATCAATTGGTGACTAATTTCGAAATTAAAATAAAATATAAAATTGGAGCCCAAGCCTACAAACATGAAAATTACGCGATTTTTCAGCATTCGTGTAGTGCAATCGATTGCACTCTAGTGCAAATCGATTGCACTAAGTCATTTCTTGAAAATTTACTGAAATTGATCAGTGAGAAATCGATTCCTCAAATGTGCAAATCGATTACACTCTGTTTTTTTACAAAAATTGGTTTTAAATCATGTTTGGGGAAAAAAACACCGGAAAAACTTACACTCGCCTGATGTCTTGGCTTGATACCTACAAAATACAAGATATAAAGACAAAAGCAAATATTTTTGGTATTTTAATCAAAGGTTAGCAGATGAAATAAATGTAGATCAATCATGCATGCATAACACAGTCAGGGTGCTTGGTGATTCCTTGAGAGCAAACTTAGGAAAAGGACAACCATAAGAGCCTAATCTTGTTTGTGATCTTAATGCACTGTGATGATGAGATGATGAGGGATCTTATGGGAAAAAGTGGGGAACAACATCAGGATGAACAATTCCCACCTATCCCATCAGAGGTCTGGGATACCTTGGGACAACCAAGTGGGAAATTTGATTTCATGGTAAAGTATATCGCCCCTGAAAGTTCAAGAATATTAATCAAAGACATCCAACCAACTGGATTGGAAGATCCTCTTGAATATCCCAGTCAACCAGCAAAGGACATGAATACCTCTATTAACTGCAAAGGCACTCACATCAGCAAGGATGAGGTTCATGCTATAGAAGACGACGACAATAATTTTGACATTGGCGATCGGGTATTCCCTACCGTCGGTAGTGGACTCAACAATTGGACAGTAAGAGATGTTATCCAAATCTCCTCCAGCCAGGAGTAGTTTCTTTTTCTTGTTTTTATGCTTTCAAGTTTTTCCCTATGTAATTTTGAACAATAAACTTTAAAGCCTAGTGCCTTACCCGGGGCACTGTGGTCCATTTGTTAGGGTTTTTATTTGTCATTTGCATATTTTCATTCAATTAATCATTGAAATTTTGCATTCAAATTTTGCGCTCTCTGTCTTTCTTTTACTTTATTCATTTTTCAAAAGAATTGCAATGTGTTCTTACACACACCCACGTAACAAACGGAAGATCCACATCCACTATGGATCCCATTAATAACAATTCTGCTATTTCCAAATATGACTTTGAAAATTCGATCTACCAAGCCGAATACGAAAGTGAGGAATATTGTGAAGTACCATGAGATCTTGCTAGGCTGCTACATCAAGAAGAAAGAGCTATACAACCACATGAAGAGCAAGTCGTGGTTGTGAACTTGGGTACCGAAGAGGACATAAAAGAAATCAAGATAGGATCTGGTCTTGAGAGTAGCGTCAAAGAAAGGTTAATCCAGATGTTATGACATTACATTGAGATTTTTGCTTGGTCCTATGAAGATATGCCAGAGATGGATACTGATATCGTGGTTCACCTCTTACCGATGAAATAAGGTTATCCTCCTATCAAACAGAAAGTTCTTCATATGCGTCCTGAGATGTCTAAGGAAATCTAGGCTGAAGTCATGAAGCAATTCAACACATGTTTCCTAGCAGCTACTTCCTATCTGCAATGGGTTGCAAATATGGTGCCAGTGCCTAAGAAGGACGGTAAGTTTCGTATTTGTGTAGACTACCGAGATTTGAATAAGGCAATCCCGAAAGACGACTTTCCGCTTCCATGTATTGATGTTTTGGTTGACAACACCGCTCAGAATAAGGTATTTGCGTTCATGGATTATTTCTCTAATTATAATCAAATCAAGATGGCTCCCGAGGATATGGAGAAAACTACTTTCATTACACATTAGGGCACTTTATGTTATAAGGATATGCCATTTGGGTTGAAGAATGCTGGTGCAACATATCAGCGTTCTATGGTAACTTTATTCCATGATATGATTCATCACGAGATAGAAGTCTATGTCGACGACATGATAGCCCGATCTTAGGCTAAATAAGAACACCTTGATCACCCACGCAAGCTATTTGAGATACTAAATAAGTACAAATTAAGACTGAATTCGTGCAAGTGTACCTTTGGGGTTATATCTGGTAAACTCCTAGGGTTCATCTTCTGGTGTAAAGGTATTGAAGTTGACCCCGCCAAGGTTAAATCCATTTAGGAAATGGCGGCTCCCCGCACCGAGAAAGAAGTTAGAGGTTTCCTCGGATGATTAAATTACATCGCCTGATTTATTTCACACTTGACTGCTACTTGTGAACCAATTTTCAAACTATTGAAGAAAGATCAACTAGTAAAATGGAACGACGATTGTCAGATAGCCTTCGATGACATAAAGGAATACCTCAAATAACCTCCCATTTTGATGCCACCAGTTGAAGGAAACCCTCTGATCACATACCTAATGGTATTGGAGAACTCAATGGGGTGTGTATTGGGACAACATGGCGAGTATGGTCGAAAAGAGCATGCAATATACTACCTTAGCAAAAAGTTTAGCGACTGTGAAACAAGATACTCACTACTCGAGAAAACTTGTTGCACTTTGGCATACGCTACTCGCCGACTAAGACAATATATGTTGACACATACTACTCTGTTGATCTCTAAGATGGATCCAATAAAGTATATATTTGAGAAACATTCTCTCTCCGGAAGAATAGCAAGATGGCAAATGATTTTAACCGAGTACGACATTCAGTATACTACACAGAAAACTATCAAAGGAAGTGTATTAGCAAATCATTTAGCTCATCAAGCTGTAGAAGACTACCAGTCTATGCATATCATGATAGTTACTGATTATGAAGAACCTGGACTGGATGAAGGACCTGAATCAGGATCTCGATGGACTATGGTTTTTGACGGAGCTTCTAACGCACTTGACAATGATATTGGCGTTATGATTATCTCTCCCAAGGGTGGCCATATACCTTTCACCGCCAGATTGTGTTTTGACTGCACCAACAATATGGCCAAATATGAAGCGTGTATCATAGGTATCAAAGCTGCTATTAAATTGAGGATCAAGTTTTTGCAAGTATATGGAGACTCAACTCTGGTAATTAGTCAGATTAAGGGCGACTGGGAGACGAAACATCTGAATCTCATTCCATATAGAGAACACGTGTCGAGACTAATTCCATACTTTAAAGAAATTACTTTTGATCATATTCCAAGAGAAAAGACTTAGTTGGCTGATGCATTAGCTACCATGTCATCTATGTTTAAAGTTAGATGGGATAACAAAGCTCCTCAGAGTATCATTGAACGGCTTGATAAACCAGCGTATTGTTGTGAGCTTGATACCAAATAAGTAGAGGAAAAACCTTGGTTTCATGAAGTAAAGAGATACCTAGAGGCTCAAGAATGCCGAAGGTATGCCAATGACAAATTCTACAATTCTCGGTGTGTAGATAAGAAGGAAGCTGAGAAGATTATGGAATACCTACACGAAGGTGTTTTCGTTACCCATTCCGGTGGATATACAATGGCTAAAAATATTCTAAGATTAGGTTACTATTGGTCTACTATGGAGGCAAATTGATATCATCACACCAGAACTTGTCACAAGTGCCAGATTTATGCCGACAAAGTACATGTGCCTTCGATTCCGTTGAATGTCTTGATTGCTCCATGGCATTTCGCAATGTGGGGCATTTATATGATTGGATAAATCAAGCCTACCGCTTCCAATGGATATCGCTTTATCCTTGTCGCCATCGATTACTTTACGAAGTGGGTAGAGGCAGCCTCGTTCGCTTCTGTTACCAAGAATGTTGTGGCTTGGTTTATCAAGCATAATCTTATCTGTCGATATGACATCCCTGAAAGGATTAACACAGACATGGAAAAATATATCAAAACCGCATGATCAAAGCTCTTAATAAGAAATCAAGCATCGAGTATATCAAGCTGGTGATATGATAGTCAAACGCATCATCCTACCGCAAGGTGATCCTAGGGGCAAGTGGAATCCAACATACGAAGGGCCATTTGTAGTCCAAAGAATATTTTCCGATGGAGTTATGATATTGACCACCATGGATGAAGAAGACCTACCACACCCTGTGAATGCACACATAATTAAAAATACTACGCCTAAAAGAGACCCGCTATGCTGACTGGTTTAGAAAAAAAATAAGGGCATCCTGATGAACCAAAACTGTTCGGGCAAAAATTAGGGATATATATGTAAATTGTACACCTGACAAGTCGAAAACCTAAAAAGGCGGCTTGGGCAAAAAAGGGTATCCTAGTGGATTGAAAACCCTAAAGGGAAGTCCAGACAAAAGTTAGGGATTAAAAGCGTATGATTATGTCCCGTCAGATCATCTACTTACAGACCACATTGTTATCAAGTTCAAGTTCAAATGGTACAAATCAATCCAATCACCTTCTTCCCACAGCAGAGTTGAAACTTGATGGGATTGTTTTCACATAGCTAGTTTTTCTTTGATACCACTTTGTGCTTTTCAAGGTTCTTCAACGATTTCCTCTTATTAGGATATCTGTCTCTTTGAACACAATTTCTTGTTTATAGGCCAACTTTTTCAATCAATGTAAACTCTTTCAGTTAAAAAACTTTTATTTCCTCAATTTTGTTTGCACATAAGTCCAAAGATTGCTTTTGAAAGATCATATGCATTTGGTAATAATTACTACTTAATAAATGTATGCGTAATAAATAGAAATAACATTCACTACAGGCTCTAGGAGTTGGGATAATGGTTTTATATGATAATCCCCACAGAGCCATTGCTTCCTCTACAATGATAGAACTCCCAAATATCATCAAACGAAACTAGGGGCATTATCCAGCAAATATTTCCATATCCCCAACATGTTCACCATTTCCACTAAGTCCTTTGACAAATAAAAAAGAAGTTTGACTAGTTCCTTAACATACGGTGAAGACTTCCTCAACGAGAATTACTTCCCCAAATCCCAGGTAATATCCTCTTCCCCAACCAAGTTTCATTCAAGATTTTTCATCCCCAGCTGAGTGTTACCCAATGCTTATCATTACCCAGTAGAGTCAGTACCCCTTGTTCGCGTTAAAAAGTGACGCACCAGGGAATCGAATCTAAATTCGGATTCTCTGGCTCGAAACAATTTACTCTTTTGATTTGTTTATAAAGATGCCGCGAGCATCAAGCTTTATTTTTTCCAACACAAGAAAAATGATTATGAAAAAGGGGAAAGCTGCAATACCCTCAATTGATATGATATGCATTACGACTAGCACGAACTAGACGCAACGCATTGGGGAGATTCCGGGCAAGGGGGTTTGTTATATAAAGGAAATAGATGTGGCACCCTAAATATATATAGTTATCTATAGCTTTATATATGAATATGTTTGTGTGTTTTAATTGCTATTTCTATTGTTGGGAAAGTTTCTCCTTTGAATTTTAAGAAGGATAGATGATGTGTGATCCTAGGTTTTGTTATTATTGTGCTCGCAAAGATCATTGGGATCTTCTACATACATATCCCTTAATGGGAATCAGAGAATTTGTAGCTCGGATCTAAAGGGATCTATGGTTTGTTTGGTTTGAGGGAGAAAGAAATTTGCTCGCCAAGGATGAGATCTTGTGCCTACGTATTCTCAAAAGGATGTTGAGAAAGTCAGAGCAATGGTAGTTCCCACTTATGCTAGTGGAAGCAACGGGATGTTATTAAGAGACAAAGACAAATGTCATCTTAATGAAAAAATGTATCTAATCTATTTCATCACATACATTTTGAAAGGTTTGATTGATTAAATCTTTCGTCGTAAGTTATAGGTGTTTTGCTTGAGTGTACAAGCGTTACCACTTACAAGTTTAAGGAAGATGTTTGAAAAATGATTGAATCTTTTAATTGTAAGCATTGGGTGTTTTGCTTGAGTGTACAAACGTTACCACTTACGATTAAGAGATGTTTTTGTTTGAAAAAGTGTTTGAAAAGTTTTGATTGTATGTGATGTGATAGATGAGATACTTCTTCCATAGAGATGATAAACGTCTAAATCTCTAGGAGAAATTGATTGGATTAGGGGGATGCTTTTAAGAAGCCCGTGGGTCCTTGTATTGTAAGCCCAAAAGGAGGCATTCCGAGGGTCATCGAGGGTCCTTGTATTGTTATCCCAAGAGAAGGAATTCCGAGGGTCATCGAGGGTCCTTGTATGAAGCTCAAGAGGAAGCTATAGGGTATGGCTGGCTTTTGCTTTAAGAGTGGTTTCACCGGGAAACCATCCTCTTAGGATTCAAGAGTGATCTCACCGGGAAATCATCCTCTCAGGGTTCTATCCTAGCGCGGGGGATTCTTTGTATTGGAAGCCCAATAGGAGGATGTTAAGAGATTTCCTGGTCTCTTTCTTGTTTGATGCCCAAGAGAAGGCTAAACTCAACGAGGAGTTCTTTTGAACGAAGCCCAAGAGGAGGCTAACTCAGTAGGGGAGTGTTGTCTTATATGAAGCCTAAGCGGAGGCTATACTCAGTAAATGAGTTTTCTTATATGAAGCCTAAGAGGAGGCTAACTCAGATGAATGAGTTTTCTTATATGAAGCCTAAGAGGAGGCTAAAGGGAACCTAGTTGTTAGACTAGTTGTTATGTTATAACTGAACAGTTATATGAACAAGTGTGTGATGTGTATTCACAGGAGTTTATGAAGGAAATATAAACAAGTGTATAAAACAAGCGTTTAAAGCAAGTGTAACTTGATTATTTACGAGTTTGAATGTGTACAAGGGAATGAATATGTACACGAAGGGGTATTTATGTACAAGGAAATGAGTATGTACATAGGAGGGTTGGGACATACACCGTAAGGGAGGCCCATTGATTTAAGAGAGGTTTCACCGGGAATAATTCTTCTCTTAATACCAATGGATTCAGTGTATAAACAAGCGAATGAAAACAAACGAAAGAAGTTTATTTATGCTTGAATATTTACAAAGATGATTGTATATGTACAAGAAAAGTTTAATATGTACATAAAAGGATTGGGACTTACACCGTGAGGGAGGCCCATGATCAATTAAGAAATTCGAGGAAAAAAACTGGTTCGGTTTTATCTTCAAATTGAGTCGATCATGGAAGAAAGGTGTGTAAGTTTGTTGAAAAGTTTTGAAAGGGTTTTGAAAATGATTTTGAGAATTGAAGTATATTCACAAGAAAGTTTTGAAAAGATTTAAGTTTTGAAAGTTTGGAGAGAAAACATCTTTGAAAAGTATTACGAAATACTTAAAAATGTCTCGTTTTTGACTTAATAAAAATATAATCAAAAGAAAGTATTTTTGGATTTTTTTGACATAATCATAAAATAGGTATATTAAATGACAAGTGTGCAAAAAATCATCTCAAAATGAGAAGTTTTGAATGATTTTTGAAAATGTTGAAGTTTGATAGAAAAGGTGAAGAAAACAAGTGGTAAAAATTTGTTTTTGGTCTCAAGGAGGTTTGAACCCATGACCTTGGGCTTGGAATTGAAAAGTTTACCACTGAGCCAAGTGTTTATCTTGTTATTTACATGCTTCCAATTAATTATATTTAAAAATGAGTCTTTGAAATGTTTAAAAACAAGTAAAAATGAAGTTTGGAAAAATAAAAAGGTCCCAGGGGGATTCAAACCCTGGGCCTTATGGCATGGCAAGGAACATGAAAAGCGTGATGGCAACCGCTGGAGCGGTAATACATCCATTGATTTAACTTAAACCACAAATATATATTTTAAATCCAAAGTCATAAATTGAATTTTTGAACTTCTTCTTCTTCCTCTTTACTATATTCGCGCAAAAAACACCATAGCCATGGGAATTTCGAATTTCTTCAAATCTTGATCAATTTTAAAAGTGTAAAATGTTATTTCATCTAGATTTTTGCCATGATTATGAATATGTGTTTTGTTTTTATTATTAATCAAAGATTATCACGAATTTTAACAATCCTAATTTGAACCCTTACTAAAAAAATTGTTAATTCTTGAAACTCAGTTGTTTTTAGTTCCAATTAACAACCCAGATAGCTTTAGTGATTGAATGTCTACATTTTGCTTTTCAATTTTAAAGCTAAAAGTGCATGAATTGAGGATTCAAAGTTTGAAAAACTTACCTCTTGGTATGAAAAACTAGTTCGAGTTCTACAACTTCCAGGTGCAAAGTAAGGATTGCTTTAGCTTCCTTGAACCTCCTTGAATGTGTTCCTACCCTTAGTTTGTCCTGGGGATGGCTAGAACTCTCTGACCAAGTCAACTTGCAGCCACTTAAAGTGAGTTTTGATTTCGGGTTTAGAGTTGTTACAGGTCAGTGATGATGATCTGTATTACTTCTATGAAGTATATGGAAGGTGTTTGAAGTGATAAATCAAAGTTAGCACGAGCAAATTAAGAGATGGCAAGTTAAGGCATCGTTTTGTAAGTTTTGGTTTTTTGATTATGTTTATGAGTTTGATCACTTCTTGTGTTGCTTTTAAGTTTTAAACTACTTCTAAATGATATTTAGAACATGTTAGAAACTTAAGTTCACTCAAATTTTGCAAGACTTGGAGATTTGCAAAATTCCCTCTTATGACTTAGAAACTTGAATTTCAAGAAAGGAAGAGTGAAAGCTTGATTATAATAGCTTTGGTGTAGTTTGGAAATTAGGAAATGACCTCTATTTATAGGCCAAGAATTCTGAATGATTTGGCAAAGATATCATTGAAGGAAACTTGCAACTTGGTTAAGAGGTAATAATGGAATCTTTTGCATTTAATGCAAAAGTTACTTTCTTAACCATGGTTAAGTTTTTTTCTTTGATTCAATCCACTTCTCAATCATTCAAACTGATATTTATCAGTTATAACACACCTCTAAGTGATGACAAGGCTTCTAGAAGGAGAAGTTGCAAAAAATGACTTGTAATTTTGAAGCATGTACTTGAAATTCCATAGTTTTGGAGCTCTATGTTTCAAAATCAAAAGTATAGCTAGACAAAGTGTTTTTGCAAGTTCTTGGACATTTCGGAAAGCTTGTAACAAGGGATAAAACTTTCATGTTTTGAGTTTTTTCTGAATCCAAATGGATCTAGGTGAAAAATGGCCATGAAAGTAGGAAAAAACCATGTTTCTTAACACTTGAAAATTTTTCTAAGTATTAAGAAAATTTTCAAATCTTGACTTTTTGTTGACTTTTTCACATTTCGTGATTTTTTATGATCATGATGGATTATTTGAAATGTTTTTATGATTGAAAAAGTTTGATTTTGAAAAAGTTGACCAAAAGTCAAAGTTTGACTTTTCAAAGCAGATGAATTTTTATCAGACGATTCAGAATTTGTCTAATGAAGATACATGGATTTTTGTGATGTTTTGAATCAAAGGTCAAGGTGTTGCATTGAAGATGTTAAGATCAATCTCCAAGCAAATAGATCATTTATTGAACAGAAAGTCAATGATTCACTATCCTCGATAAAAACCCTAATTGGTCGATTCATGATAGATCATGAGAAAAATTTGGGAATCTGAAGATCAAATGTTGATGGTTGACTAAGATAGATCACTTGAGGTGAGTGGAAACTCAAACCCTAATTGATCACATCCTGAACAGATGAAATTTTGCAGAAACCCTGATTCTGACTTTTAGAAACCACACACGATCTATTCTATTCTGAAATTGTTAATGATGCAGTGATGCATATGTGAGGTGGTATATTAGGTCAAAAATTGGGGTATGACACAGGTGCCTGCAAATTTGGTCTGATATTGAATCGTAGGAATTTGCATATCTTTTATCTCTAGTCAGGGTCTTCAACAATCAATTTTCCATCCCCAAGAAGAAGTCGAGGGTCCCCAGCAGAATAATCTCAGACTAAAAACGAGAATCTTCAGTAAAATTATTTCCAACAAAAATTGAAGAATCATTCTCCTCATCTCCTGCAGACCATCTGAGATTTATTTTCCCAAGATGAATATGTTTTGAAATACAGCAATATCTGCATTCATACATCATTTATAAAATATCATAACATATACATACAAGATGCATATATCATTCTTGGTTATTTTGAGAGCATCATTACACATTACATGCATCATGATGTACATAAAGCTAACTTTATCCTTTCTAGTTAAATTCACCAATAGACGAAATTCATCTACAAATTTTTGTATATCTGGTTAAAAATCAATATATGACTGTGAATGTTATCATTCAGATATCATCGGAACACATTTCCCCTCCAGAAGAATATTCTAAAAAGCACTCTCCTTCAAAGACTATCCTGAAATGCATTTCCCCTCCAGAAGATTGTCCTGAAAAGCATTATCCTTCAGATATCACCAGATCGCATTTCCCCTTCGGAAGATTATTCTTAAAAGCATTCTCCTTTAGAGATTATCCTGGAATGCATTTCCCCTCCAGAAGATTGTCCTGAAAAGCATTATCCTTTAGATATCACCGGAACGCATTTCCCCTCCGGAAGATTATTCTGAAAATCTTTATCTTTCAGAGATTATCCTAGAATGCATCTCCCCTCCAGAATGTTGTCTTGAAAAGCATTATCCTTCAGATATCACTGGAACGTAATTCCCCTCCGGAATTGCATTATGAAAAGAATTATCCTTCAGAGATTGTTCTGGAATTCATGTCCCCTCCAAAAGATTGTCCTGAAAAGAATTATCCTTCAAATATTTTTGGAACGCATTTCCCCTCCGGCAAATTACTCTGAAAAGCACTATCCTTCAGAGATTATTCTGGAATGCATTTCCCCTCTAGAAGTTTATCCTGAAAAGCATCTCTTCAGATAAAGTCTAGCGTACGACTCATTCTGATACAAATCACAACATCAATGCCTCTGGATGGCATATTTAAGCCCATATCCTATTACGCGTCATCATGGCATCTTTAATCCTATTTAAAACCTATTATTTCGTGCACCAACGAGAGCAAATTTCTGGGTACTTAAGTGTTCAATCCTCTTTCACCTTCGGGTCACGAATGGCGTACACGCCAATTTAAACCCTCATGTCTAAGAAGATTGAACATGGGAAGTTATTGTAGCACTAATTTTTCCCTCCCATATTTAAGGTCAATAGGTTCAAGATACATCCCCATCCTCAAGATTGATCAAGGCAAACCCTCTCCTAAGCAATTGATCTACAATTAGGGTTTTGCTTTCCTCAAAGTAAATGTGATTTCTAATAGCTCAAGTGGAATTCATGCTTCCTCATATATCTCAAAATATCTCCATGACAAGTTTTAAGCCTCACAGTGCAAGTTTGCTCAGTCAATTGCTCAGGTGATTGAAAATCAATTGCATTGGACAAAAAAGTCAATTGTGGTCAACATACAGTCAAACTTCATCATTTTTGGTCAACATCAAGATGTTGAAGTCATATTCATCATTTGATCAAGGTTTGATCTTGTTTCATCAAGGAAACTCAAGATTCATCAAAAGTAAAATGTTACTAAATTAGGGTTTTCTTAGGATAAGTCAACTGAACTTTGACCAAGCATAACGTTCACAAACTTCATCAGAAATTCATCCACCAAAGATAATTTTAAAGGAAATTCAATTATGTATAACTTTTTCTCTTATAGCGTTTTCCCAAAAAATGCTTCATTTGAAAGATATGGGCCAAGACATTATAGGTCCTTTCAAAAGTCAATAAAAAGTCATTTCTCAAAGAAGTGCACATGAACATGGAAGCTTCAATTGAAATTAAAACAAATTTAGCTTTTATAGGATATCTTAAGATTTATAAAAAGTCAAAGATCATCTACAAATGTTGATAATTGAGCAAGATATGATTAGTGCAAGTTTGGTAATTTTGAAGAAGTGCAAGAAATGAAGATTGAGCAAAATTTGAATTTTGGACTAATGGGCCTAAGTTTTGAGTTTCAAACATGTCCATGACCATAAATAGGACCTTTAAATCCATGCTAATATTTTTTAGATTTTTACTCATATTTATTTGGATTTTTATTCAGCTAAAAGCAAATTAAATAAAATAAAATGCAAAAATGGTGAATTAACTCGTAGGGCTGTTGTACCCCAAAATTTACCCTCCTCTTTCCCGTATTTCTGAATTATAATTCGATTTCATAAACATACATATAGTCTCATACATAGAATTGATCATGGGGTTACCAGGTTCAAGGTATCCCAAGTGGTGAAAGAAATGACGCATTTCGGTTATCTTAGATCACTTTGAGTCTGATATCGATACTCTTCGATTCGCATGCTCAATACAACGTATTCTGGTCAGAAAGCTATTTCGGTTTGATTCCATAAGCTCTTGGATCATTCCAATTTGTTCTCTAGTTTATCTTTTCAGATCGGAGGCCGTTTCGTCAAAGAAAAAGAATTTATTCGTTTTTTTCTCAATAAAGTGAATTTTGGGTTTTCAGCACATTTTGGGCACTCCATAAGGCATATCTCTCAGCTCGTCGGGTATTTTATGATGATTTTTGACCGGTAAGTCCCTCTCATTATTATCTACAACTTTCTTTTGAAATCCATAAGCAAATTGTGTGAGGAAAGTCCCCGGGAAAATTTATTTGTCTAGGGGATTGAACTGAATTTTAGTGTTGAACCGTGTGTTATGTGCACTAAAAAGTTTGTATCTCCTTGATGGAAACTCGAAACTGAGCGGGTCCAATTTCTAAAATTTCGTATCAAAATTATATTTGACTTTCATTTGCAACTCAAGAGTTGATTCCTCACCAATCAATACCAGAATTTTATTCTTTGGAGTTGATTTTGAGCTGAACCGAGTAATTTTCATCTGATACGCGAAGTTCAAAAAATCATTTCTTGCTCGATTTTTATTGAAACGAGGTGGGATCCTAGCCAAAGTTCAAAAATTTTGTGAGCTTCGATTGTCTCAAAAATACTCATTTGCAAATTTTGATCAGAAGGCCCTCGTTTGAGGCATTTTCTCCGAAGAGCGCATTGAACATTCTGCACGCGTAAGTTGCCTGAAAGTTGTGCTAAAAGTTCAAAAATTCATATTTCCTTAACCGTTCATCCGATCAAGTCGAAATTATGATTCCCTCAAGAAAAATCGCATTACGAACACTTTTCGTTTACATTCCGACTTCAAATTCCGCACGGATTTGGCGGTTTTGGAATAATTACGAAAATTATCCGGATAATCACGATTTGGGCTTGATTATGGATCTAACGAACTCTTAGGCCCAATTCCCCAAAGCTATAAATACATTTTTGCCTTCACAAATCACAATAACACAATCATTTTCTTAATTTTCACCAGTAACCACTCTCTAATTCTCTCTAAAAACAAAAGCCAAAACTCAAGAACAAAAGTCAAATCTCACTTTTCCCTCCAAGCAACCACCACAGGCCACCACCTGGAACCTCCTCTGCACCGGTCACCTTCGTGAACCGCACTAAGCGCGCCTCACCAGGCTTAGCGCGCCCTGCGATCTCTAGATTTTTGTCTTCTCGTCGGAGCATCTTCTTCACCGTTTTGTTCTCCTTTGCTCCTCATTTTCGCAAGATTCAACCTAGAGGAAGCTTTTCCTCTTGATTTCTTTCCATTTATTCAAGATTTAGGCAATTTTTCTTCATCTTCTTCAATTCTCCATTGAAGTTCCAAGTTCTTCAAAGAATTCAAGCTTTATTTCAAGAATTATCATCAATTCAACGTTGATTTGGTATTTTCTTTGAGGAGCACAAGGAATTACTCTTCAATTTGATTCGAACTTCAAGTTCAAGTAAGTGTTTAGTTCAATTAAGCACTTATGTTAAGCTATTATTTCCTTTTAGCTTTTCTTGAAATTGAATATTGTAATTTCTTGCGAATTTCGTGTGGATTATGATTCTTGAGTTTTCATCTTTGAATTCGTTGAATTAAATTGAATTTTGCAACTGTTATTGTGTCAGTGTAGAGAATTTGTTCATAATGCACACATACACTTGTGGTGTTGATTTTCTTTACATTCAAGAACATGATTTGAACACTTTGCATCATCAATTGTATGTTCATGCATTACGAAATGTGTGATTCAATTAATATGCATTGAATTATGTGATTAGAGGCTTGCATTGTGCATGGAATTGTGCCGAAATGAAGGAGTCAAGACACCTAGTTTTATATGCATCTGCACATTGTACATAATTCGCATACACTCTTTGACATAGTTTGCATTCTTTCATATCCTTGCATGTTCATGTAGGATAGTTGAAAATTGAGCATGTCGATGCATAATCTTTAAGGCATGAAAACATGAGGAAACCTCACTTTTCACAGTACAATTTCACAAGCATGCACATTCCATAACTTCACACCTTGTGCGTTTTCCTTTTAGCAATTTCAAACGACTTTGTCGCATTTATGTCACCAATCTTATTCATTTTTGCATCGCTTATCATATGCTCATGCATTGAGGAGTATGAAGATAGACTAACATGCATCGATTCATGTGACTTTAAAGCCTAAGGTGCATACAAAATATGGAGAAGTAGAATTAGGCGCATTTCGCTTCTTAAGAGCATTTTGCATAATTCATACACATGTACATAAGCTTATGATGTATTTGAGGCTTACTTTTGCAAGCTTTAGATTGAACGCTTTGCCATGCTTCCATTCATTTTTATTTTTCTTACAAATGATGACTTTTGGAATTAAGTGCTTCCAATGAACCTTTTCATTGTTACTTGACTGTATGGATTGAATTTTGGCATGAGAAAATCATGGAAAGGAGATTTGGCTCAAAACAGGAAATTCTGCAGGTTACAAACCGCGCTTAGTGCCCCCAGAAGCGCGCTAAGCGCCAAATTCATTGACTTTTTGTATTGCAAGTCGCGCTTAGCACCACCAGGAGCAGGCTTAGCGCCAAATGTTTTGTTTGGGTCGTGCTTAGAGCCAAATACTAGGCTTAGCGTGACCTAGAACTGAAAATTCTTTTCTTTCTCAATTTCAAATGCAATCATCATATGTTCTAATACTCTTGAACATTGTTTGAGATGTATTTGATGCAGGAGCTTGTGTTGTAAATACATATGACACGATATTTCGATGATTTGCGCTTGTATACCCACGTATACATTCTATTGTCTGCTTTTTGGGTCTAACTCCCTTGCAGGTGTTTTGCGCTTGTATACCCACATATACATTCTATTGTCTGCTCTTTGGGTCTAACTCCCTTCTTGCAGGTGTTTTGCGCTTGTATACCCACGTATACATCCCATTATCTATTTTTTTGGTTAAATCCGTTCTTGCAGGTACACCTTAATTGGAATGTGTATACACGTGTTCCTTGGCTTATGCGCATATGCGTACATTCTATTGTCTACTTGGGTGGTTTTCTTGCAAGTACTTTGTGATCGGAATGTGTATACACATGTTCCTTTGCTTGTGCGTATACGCGTACATTTTATTGTCTGTTTATTGTGATCTCCCTTCTCTTGCAGGTGTTATAACTTCGGATGCGTATGAATGCGTATTATGCTTGTTTTTTTATACCTTGAGTATTTCTCACCGGTTTACTATTATTGCATGGCTGTGGTACTCGAAGTTTTCTGGAGTATTTCTTTAGCTCACAATGCACTTAGGATTCTATATCCGTTTGGTAGTTTCTAAACTGATTTTATTGCATTCTCTTACAAATTTCCTAGATACCATGAGAGGTAGGGTTTTACAGCTTTTCTTTTGCCATAAGAAGTAGGAATAGAGATACATGATGGGGCTTCCGTCGTTGGAGCATGTTCAGGAACCCCTTTTGTTTATTTAAAGACCCTTTTAGTTTGGTTCTGTGTGCTAATTGTGCTTGGTTTGTTTAAAGTCCTCATCCGTGCAAAGGGAGTCCATTCTCAGTAAGTGTTTATATTTGTGCTTGCATAGGTCAAGTGGTTAGGCAACCCGGCGTGGCACCACTATGCAAAGACCCGCGTTGTTATTTTTCCTGCTATCAAGTCATGATATATGGGGCAAGCGAAAAGGGTCGGCAGTCGTCCCCCGCAGTTCTAGTATGTGTATTTTATGGCACACGCGAATCGTGTTTCTCTTTCTTATGGAGTCAATAACAAAGTGGCCAGAGTTCCCTATTCTGACTCTCCACTCTTTCCCGGGGTTCACATTTATTGCAAAACTCGCATCATTTTCTCTGTAGGTTATGCCTACGCTTGTTTGACATTTGTTTACGCATTGCATTGCTTGTGTGCTTATGCCAAAGCACTTGATTGCTTCACCCCTTTGCATCCCTTGGATTCATAACCAAGACGGATATAGGATAGCTTTCCCTCAGGATCTCTCAACTAGGATAGTTCTCGAGCCTAGACATTAGGATTTACATCATTTGTATGTTAACAAATTAAATTTTCCCTTATATCCTCAACCATAGGTCCAATCTTTGCATGACAACATTAAGACTAGTACTAGTTTAGTCTCCCTTTTTTTGCTTGTTTCTTTTTGCATCCTTGCATGTAATTAAAACTAAAACTTGCTTTCTTTTTCTTTTAAAAACAAAAATACTTAATAATGGTTTGAACTCCTTTCTCAAGGTAAAAGCAACCAACCAAGACAAACTCTTTCCGCCTTTGGGCGCATTTTATTTTTTGTGTTTAAAACCCTTTTCATAAGTAAAAAACACAAAACCCACCAAAACAAGTGAGCCGAACTACGACGCTTTGACTTTCCCATTGCACGAGGGAATACGTAGGCATCTGGTCACGGGGCTCGGTCGAGCACAACTTGTAAAAACTTCCTTCTTTTCCCCGTGGTTTCTTTATTTTCCTTTCCTTTTGCATGCATCACAATGATTAAGCATAGATAGATATAAACACACCCCTTAGCTAGAAAATAGAAGTGGATACCGTAGAGTACTACGAGTGTGTGGGGTGCTAATTCCGTCCCCTCGCGTAACAAACTCCCTTACCTATATCTCTCGGTCGTGAGACCGTGATTTCTTCCCACTTAGGTTTACTCAATGTTTTCCTTTCTCCTCTACGAGATAAAAGACGTTCGATGGCGACTCCATTGATACACCCCTATCAATCGGAAGTTCAGCCGAGGGGTTTCAGCTGGCGACTCCACTTGGGATAATTGACCTATTGATGGGCCATCCAGGAGTTGATCCTAGCTTTTATTTTCATGTGTATTGGGTTTTTATCTATTTACTTGCTTTATCACATCATCCTTTTTATTCTTTGCATTGGATTCTATGTGGCATTTTTATCGCTTTCATATATCTTGAACATTGTTTGCTGCTGTGCTGTGATATTCTGGGGAGGGTGTTACAAGAGTTAAAAGGCCCATTACCCAGGCCAAAGACATATAGGATCGACGGATGTTCATGTGAAGTACCGCGTTCCTTTGACATGTGTGAGGACACATGAAGTACCACATTCAGCCGAGATTCTCCCGATACTGCCACTGTTCTGTATCCCTTATGCATGGGCAAGGTATTAAATGGAGAATTGTCGACTCTGGGGACCACCTGTTCTATTTAGAATTACCCATGAGGTGGGGATGGGAAAAATCATTATCACAGGTACATTGTTCTTGATGTTGATTTCGTGATATTTGCCTCCGTGTTTCGTGATCTTTGGTATTTTCTTGATGTTCGGTATTTTCTAGTGTTACCCGTGTTATTCAGATTTAGCCCGACCTTCGGTATTTTCTGGATGTTCGGTATTTTCACATGTTACCCATGATATTCATATTCGGGCCGAAACTCTAGCCGTGTTACATACGACTTGGTTCTGTTATCCGCACATCAGTGGCTTAATATATAGGATACACGATGACCTATGAGCATTGCATTCATGTTTTCTTTTTCTTATTTCATTTTCTTAACATGCATATTTGTTTCATTTCCAAGATTGTCTAAACTTTTGAGTCAAGTTGTGGTTCGTTCCTTGGAAGATGGATACTGAAAGAAAAACTAATCGTCGTCACAATGTGGTTTAAAAATTCCACATTCCGAATCTTGATGTTCTTTTTCTATTGGTTAAGAGATCTACTCCAGAGAGCCTTGATATGTTCACAAAAGACTACTAAAGAATTTAATCTTGTTTGAAGTCTCCTCTCACCGGGTATCAGAAAGATGAACTGTTGGCATTACTTCAATTTTATGACCGTAGTTGAGGTGTTTCATGTTCCCAGACTATCTCCTTGCACAAACCTTGGAGGAGTACTCCGCAATTATATATATTTCGATACTACATCAAGTTCCTTTTCATCCTGCTATGAAAAAACCTGTTGATAGCCAGATGCTTGTTGCCCTTTATTTGGGAGAGTATGTTGTGAAAGCTCGTGGTGCTAATAAAGAAAAGATAGATGGTTTTCATTTGAGTTTCCTGTTGAAAGAAGTTCACACTAAAGGTAATAAGAACGAACGGAAAGAGTTCAATTCTATCTTGACCTTTTTCATCTACGGATTGGTTTTGTTCCCAAATGAGATTGATTTCGTCGACAAGAATGCTATTTCTCTGTTCATTCAAAGGAACCCTGTACCGACGCTCTTGAGAGATGTCTACTATTCCATCCACTCGAGGAGCTATAAGGGCAAGGGAGGGGTTGATCATCGTTGTATACCATTATTGTACTGTTGGTTTCGAGGTCTTCTTCCTGAAACTGGTGGATTTATTGACACTCAGAATACTTCAAGGTGGTTACCAAGATTGATGGATCTTTCTACTAGTGATCTTGATTGGTATAAGGATGCTTTGTCCAGGACTGAGTATAAAGAGGTGATTACCTGATGCGGAGATTTCCCTAATGTGCCTCTTATTGGCATAAGGGGAGGTATTAACTATAACCCCACTCTTTCCAAAATACAATTAGGGTATGACTTGAAGTATCCACCTAAAGAAAGGCATGTGAAAGAGACTTTGTACTATGATGCACCCGATGACACAGGGGAAATGCTTAAAGTTATCCAAGCTTGGGGAAGTATTCATACTAAATGAGTGCAATACTTTGGTAAAAAGGATCCTACTACATACGCGTCGTACATACAATGGATTCTGAAGGAAAATGAAGATCGTTGTTGGCCTTTCGCCAAATAAGCTCCTTTGTTTCCTCAAGGTTCTGAGGTGCCTGATGTCATACCAAAAGGGGATTTTGAGTTTCTACGTGTTCAGAATCGGCGTTTGCTTGAAGAAAATGAGACTCTAAAAGTGAAGCATTACATAATTACTCAAGAGAAGAATCAACTAATTAATGAGCTCAAATACCTCAAAGGAGAAGTCTCTGATGCTACAAGGAAGAGATCAAGAGTTGAAGACCATCCTACTCCTGTCGCAGATCTCAAGATAACCGTTATTGAAGCCAAAGAGAGGTATAAGCAGAAAAGTTGAGACTTCAAAGCTCTTAAAGTTTCCAAAGCTTAAATGGAAAAGAAGTACAAGGCTCATATGGAAGAGTTAAAGAGGAAAATTCACAATCACAAGCTAGCACACGAAACTCAACTCACGGAGAAGAAGGCTCAATTGTCTTTCGCTATCGAGGAGATGGAGTGTCTCAAAATTCAAATGGGAATGCGAGATGCTGAAGGATTCCCCATGTCTCATAACATTCACATACATATATAACATGCATAACTGGTTTTTCTCAAAGTGCTTATCAATGGCTTCTACTTTCATTTGGCAGAAAATTGCAAACTTCCACCATTACCCGAATCGGAGCAACGAACGACGACAAATGGAACAAGTTCAAGCAGAAGTGGTGGTGATGAAAGCACATATGACTCAGTTCATGGAGGTTATCACTAACATGAACCGGGGACAACAAGAGTTGAGGGACTTGGTTTAAAGATATTGTCTAGAAGATGACCGTCGTAATCCGCTTGATGAAATTTCTGTGGGACAGCCACGTGTCGGGCATGTGGCATACAATGCTGATTTGGGTGTTAATGACCACCTTCGTGGTCAGGGTCTACATCTCAATGGTCGGTTTCCGCCTCCACCACCTACTCCACCACATGGGCCTAATTTCTTTGACAATGGGATGCATGGGCATCGTACTAGGAGTCGTCCTCATTCCCAAGGTCCAGACGTTGATCAGAATGATGAAGCTTATTCTTTGAATGATAGTGAAATTGACTTCCCAACTGATGATCAAAGGTACCGTTTGCTCGAATAATGTTTGAAAGCTATTAAGGGACATAAAATGTTAGGGTTAGACTTATCTGATTTGGGGTTGGCACCTAGAGTGAGACTTCCTCCAAAGTTTAAGGTCCCTGTATTCGACAAGTACAATGGGGTGACTTGTCCAAAAAATCACATTACTGCCTATTTTGTACACTGAAGATGAAAGGCTTCTCATGCACTTTTTTAGGAAAGTTTGACTAGAGCATCGGTAGAATGGTATATGCATCTTGAGATAAACCACACCAGGACATGGCGTGACCTGGTGAATGCTTTTATCCAACAATACCAATTCAACATTGACATGGCTCCAAACCGTACGCAGTTGTTGAGTTTATCTCAGAAATCAGGACAGGCATTCAAGGAATATGCTAAAAAATGGAGAGATCTTGCTGCTAGAGTTCAACCACCCATGATGGAGTGGGAGATGATTGATATGTTCATCAGCACTCTGTTTGGACATTATTACGTCACTTGTAGCACTTCAGCTAGTTTTGTTGAAATGGTTCATTATGGTGAGCGAATCGAGAATGGGATGAAATCTGGAAAGATCCATTATGCTGAGGGAGGAAGTTCCTCCGGTGCGAAGAAAGCTTACAGCGGTCATCCCAAGAAAGAGAAGGGAGAAGCCAGTGTTGTATATGGAGGTAGGGGCAAAGCACAAGTCAATTCCATGACTATTTCCGCTCCTTAATCACAAACTCAGCAAGCACCTCGTCAACAAAACCAGAGGCAGCAAGAGAATCACACTCCTAGGAGGTTTGATGCCATTGCGATTAGTTATGCTGATTTGTTTACCCGATTGACTGATCTCAAGACGGTAGTTCCAAAGGCTGCATTCCCAGCTCCTCATCCGGACAAGCGTCCTACGAATTACGATGTTAATGCCAGTTGTGAGTTCCATTCCAGAACATTGGGGCATAATATTAAGAACTATTATGGGCTCAAATTCAAAGTACAAGACTCGATTGATTCAAAAACTATTTAATTAGAAGCTCAACCGCAATATGCCAGGCCTAATGTTACCCAGAACCCGATGCCGTGACATGCCGGTGGGGTTGTCAAAACCATAATGGAAGATGAGGAGGTCCTGAATTTGATAATGGATGTTGACTTGGTAAGGATACCACTACCTTTTCTTAAGGAATACTTGATCAAGAGAGGTGTTTTTGCTAGTTGTGAAGTTGATTATGAAAGATGTGAACATTGTTCGAATGGCTGTGCAAGGTTAAAAGACGGTATTCAGTATCTGATTACTAGTGGCCAATTGCAGTTTGATCGGATTAAGAAGGATAAGAAGGCTGGAATACAAGATGTATGTGTGATTACTATCTCTTACTCTCCGATTGTTATATCTGCACCAACAAAACCTGCTCCATTGGCAATCACCAAACCCAGTCCCCTACCATATGAAAGTGACAAAGTTGTGCCATGGCATTATGGGTCGGATGTTTATTATCATGGTGTAAAATAGGAAGATGTATCCTCCTCTTTTAAGAAGGATGACCAGCTGGACGTTGCCAACACTAATAACCTTACTGGTAGTAGCGGTATGATGAGAAGTGGTCGAATATTCTCTTCTCCTGTGACACAATCAAATGCAGATCTTTGGCTAAGGCCAAAGGCAAACAACCAATGAAACAACCTGAACTGCAAAGTGCCAATCCTGACCTGGAAAAGGATGTTGAGGAAATTATGAAGTTTATTCGCAAAAATGATTTTCGAGTATTGATCAGCTTGCCCAGACACCCGCTAAAATTTATATACTCTCTTTGCTGCGAGACTCAGAAGCGTATAAGAATGCCTTAATGAAGCTGTTGAGCACTGCCTACGTGCCAAAAGAGATATCCGTGGGGAAGTTTGAGAATATGTGTGCAAGTATTTCAGCTAACAATGGTTTGGGTTTTACTAGTTTCGATCTTCCGCCAGAGGGTCGAAACCATAACAAAGTGCTTCGTATTTCCATGGAATATCGAGGCACTACTTTGTCCCGTGTATTGGTGGATACCAGTTCCTCTTTGAATGTGATTCCCAAGTCAGCATTGATGAAGATCGACTATGGTGGTCTTGATCTCCGACCTAGTGATTTGATTGTTAAAGCATTTGATGGTTCTAGTTATTCTGTCTTTGGAGAGGTGGATCTTCCCACCAAAATTAGTCTGCAAATGTTCACTACAACATTTTTCATCATGGACATCCAACCTATCTACTGTTGCCTTTTAGGCCATCCGTGGATTCACAAATCTGGAGCGGTTACATCCACACTTCATCAAAAGTTGAAATACCCTGTTAACGGGAAAATAATCACAGTCTGCGCTAAAGAGGAATACGTTGTGAGTGACCTTGCTTCACTCTGATACGTTGAGATTGACGGTGAGATTTATGAAAGTCCGTTTCAAGGTTTCGAGACTATTCATATACTGAAGACCCCTCAACAGGAGGAAGTTAAGAAAGACAAGCCAGAATCTTCCATGGCATCCTTCAAAGATGCTAAAGCTGTGGTTAAGACTAGACGCCCTGAAGGTTGGGGCAGTGTGGTGGAGGTTACACCTAAACTCAGCAAGTTCGGGTTGGGCTTTGACCCTGTTTTGTGTCGCCAGATTCTTAAAGCACCCAACTTGGTTACACCTGTGAAGTTTTTAAGCGCTGGCATCAATCCTAGACAAGCAAATGCAGTTGATGACTCAGATAATGAATTTTACATTGACAAGTGGATCCTCCCCAGTGTCCCTAGCATGGAATTGAATAATGGACTTCAGAAGACTGTGTCCCAGTAACGATAGTCAAAGAGTAACTTTCTGTTATTTCTGTTATCATCCAAATAATTCACGTGCTCTTCCCAAGGCACGGTGAATCATAGCATCCTACACAAGCGTCACCAAATAGGTGGTTTCCCGGATTATCAAGCATAACATCATCTGTTGTTACGGGATTCCTGACAAGATTATCACTGATAATGGATTGAATCTTAACAACAAGATGATGAAGGAGCTTTGTGAGTCCTTCAAGATCAAGCATCATAATTCGTCTCCGTATCGCCCGAAGATGACTGGTGTTGTTGAAGCGGAGAATAAGAACATCAAGAAGATTGTGCATAATATGGTAGTAACCTATCGAGATTTCCATATGATGTTTCCATTTGCTTTACATGGTTACAGGACTACCGCTCTCACTTCAAGTGAGCAACCCCGTTTTCTCTCGTTTATGGAATTGAAGCAGTGCTTCTAATCGAAGTTCAGATCCCTTCATTAAGAATCATGAAAGATACATAGCTTGATGAAGATGAGTGGGTGCAGAACCGATTAGACCAGTTGTGCCTCATTGATGATAAATGGTTGGCAGTTGTCGGCCATGGACAAGTTTATCAATAGAGGATGAAGAAAGCATATGACAAAAGGGTGTGACCTCAAAATTATGAGCCTGGTGACCTCGGGCTAAAGAGGATAATTCATCCTCAAGGTGATCCTCGAGGTAAGTGGACGTCTAATTACGAAGGGCCATTTCTTGTGAAAAAAGTTTTCTCTGGTGGCGCCATGGATCTCACAACAATGGACGGAGAAGATTTTCCACTACCCGTAAACGCGAACGTAGTCAAGAAATACTATGCATAGTCTTGTGTAGTCGAGAAACGTAATAAGAGTAAGAGGCTACGTCCCGCGTCGGATCAACGGTCACACTTTGTGTCAAGATCTGAAGCTACTCCAAAGGGCAGTGATCAATGCAATCATCTTTTTCGGGAAAAGCAAAGTGATGAGATAGTTGGAGTTATAAGAGTGATAGTAGGGTTGAAACCCGATGAGGATTTATTTCCGCATTGCCAAGCGTTTTAGTTTTCCTATTATTTTGCTTTTGCAATTGCCTCATTCCAGGCCTATTTCCAATTTATAAAATGAGTTTTTGCTTGTCAATTAATTTCTTGCTTTTGCTGATTTGTTTGCAAAGGACGTTCAAAGTTTGTGGTAAAATTTTTCATATATAAACATTGGTTGTTTTACCATGATCAGAAACTTTTGAATATTATTCTGAAACTTGAGTGACCTAGATGGCAAACAAAGTTGTCGCACCATGCCAGGGTGAAAACACCGGTGGAACCTCCGACATGATAACTAGGTATCAAATAGAGTCGCCATCGAATGTCTTTTATCTCACGAGGGAGAAAGGAAAACATCGAGTAAACCTGGGGGAGAAATTGCGGTCCTATAACCATGAAATCGAGAGAATCTAGGTAAGGGAGTTAGTTGCGTGAGGGGAAGGGATTAGCACCCCACACGCCCGTAGTACTCTACGGTATCCACTTTCTATTTCTAGCTAAAGGGTGTGTTATATCTATTCTTAATCGCTAATCATGCATGCAAAAGAAAAGAGGAAAATAAGAAACCACGGGGAAAAGAAGGAAGTATTTACAAAGTTTGCTCGATCGAGCCCCGTAACAAGATGCCTACGTATTCCCACGTGCAATGGGAAAGTCAGAGCACCGTAGTTCGGCTCACTTGTTTTGGTGTGTTTTGTGTTTTTTACTTGTGAAAAAGGTTTTAAACACAAAAAGAAGTAAAGCGCACAAAGGCGAAAAGAGTTGGTGTTGGTTGGTTGTTTTTACCTTGAGAAAGGAATTTAAACCATTATTAAGTGTTTTGTTTTCAAAGGAAGAAGAAAAACAGGTTTTAGTTTTATTCACAATGCAACATGCAAAAGAAACTAGCAAAGCAAATTCGGACCTATGGTTGAGGATGCAAGGGAATCTCTACCTATGTCGACATGCAAAGGATGGGGATCCTAATGTCTAGGTTAAAGAACCAATCCTAACCAAGCTCCTGGGAAAAAATAGACAAACGAACAAATATGCACAGATCACAAGTAGAATTGCCCTAAACGGGTCTTTAAATAAACCAGAGGGGTTCCTGAACATGCTCCAACTACGGAAGCCCCATCATGCATCTCTATTCCTACTTCTCAGGGAAAAAGAAAGTCAGAAGCCCTACTTCTCATGATATCCGGGAAAAGAGAAGTAAGCAATGTAGAAACTACCGAACGGATATAGAATCCAAAGCAACGCAAGCTAATGAGATACCCGAATACTTGTCGCCATGCAACAAAAGTAAACCGGTGAGAATCGCTCAAAGCATTGAAACAAGCGGAATACGTGTCGATACGCATCCGAAGCGACAATGTCTGCAAGAACGGGGTAAGACAAGTAAAACAAGATAGGGATGGTGTACACGCGGGTGTACAAACTCAACCAAAACCTGCAAGAAGGGAGTTAGACCCAAAAAGCAAATAGAGGAAAAGTGTGCGTGTATCGAAGAAACGAGCCGCATATGCATGCGTCGTGTGTCCCTGCATAAAATAGAGTGCAAACAGTAGCCAAGCATAGCTAGGGTGACTACTGTTCATCATTAGAATCGAAAAAATCAGAAAAAGTAAACTAGAGGACCGCGCTAAGCACGACATACCGCGCTAAGCGCGACCTGCAACACAAAAAGTCAGAACATTTGGCGCTTAGCGCGCTCTGGACCGCGCTAAGCGCGACCTGCAACCTGCAAAAAAATCAGATTTTTGATCCAGACCACCTGTTTATGATGTTTTCATGCAACAGTCCGATCCGTATCGTCAGGTCAAAATCCAGCAATGAATGAGAGCTAAATGAACGTGCATGGAATGTGAATCGAGCGATAAAACCAATGTTCATAGCAAGGTAATGCATGAACATGCAAGGAATGCGAATCGAACGATAAAACCAATGTTCATAGCAAAGTGATGAATGAACATGCAAGGAATGCAAATCGAAGTCGATTAAACCAATGCTCATATCAAAATAATGAATGAACATGCAAGGAATGCAAATCGAAGCCGATAAAACCAATGTTCATTTATGAAATTGAATGCATGAACATGCAAGGAATGCAAATCAAAATGATAATTCCAATGTTCAGTTATGAAATTGAATGCATGAACATGCAAGGAATGCAAATCAAAATGATAATTCCAATGTTCATTTATGAAATTGAATGCATGAACATGCAAGGAATGCAAATCAAAATGATAATTCCAATGTTCATTTATGAAATTGAATGCATGAACATACAAGGAATGCAAATCAAAATGATAATTCCAATGTTCATTTATGAAATTGAATGCATGAACATGCAAGGAATGCAAATCAAAATGATAATTCCAATGTTCATTTATGAAATTGAATGCATGAACATGCAAGGAATGCAAATCAAAATGATAATTCCAATGTTCATTTATGAAATTGAATGCATGAACATACAAGGAATGCAAATCAAAATGATAATTCCAATGTTCATTTATGAAATTATGCAAGCTAGCCATGCCATTTTGAGGTTTTCTTCCACAAAATCTAAGTCAAGCATTGGCACAAACACTTGGAGTGCACATGCAACAAGTTTATGCACAATGCCCTAAATGCTTGGATATCTACATGTTGAGTGCAAGTTATGTTTCAAATCACCATGAATCAATGGAATTGATCAAGCTAAGTGCTCACCAATGCATGAACATGCGATAGATGGTGCAACATGTATGACTTTATGTCTTATGAACAAAGAGAAAACAAATGCACAAGTGTATATGCATGCTATGAACCAAAATCCAAACTCCGACACAAATAAGGCGGAAAAAATCAATTCAAATCAAGGAATTCAAGAACACAACTCCTAAAATCAGAATCTACATTGGATTTGCATGTGATTTCAGTATTCAATTTCAAGAAAAGCTGAAAATCAGAAACAACTTAAAATAAGTGCTTATTTGAACCTAACACTTACTTGCACTTGAAGTTTGAGTCAAATTGAAGAGGAATTCCTTGTCCTCTTCAAAGAAAATACCAAATCAATGAGGAATAGGGGATAATCTTCAGAATTAGGCTTGAATCCTTGAAGAAGAGCTTGAATTTCAATGGAGAATTGAAGAAAGATGAAGAGAAACTCTTGAATCTTGAAATTGAGGAGAAAATCGAGATTAAACCATTCCTTCCATGTCAAATGTGAATAGAAGGAGGAGAGGAGATGCAGATTGAAGAAGAAAAAGCTGCGATGGAAAAAAAATCAAAATTCGCAGGTCGCGCTTGGCGCGCTCTGTGAAAGAAGCTGGTGGTGCACGGAGGTCCGGTGGCGGCCTGTGGTGGTTGCTTGGAGGAAAAAATTGAAGTTTTTGAAATTTTTGAGTTTTTGTGCTTTGGAATTTGAGAGAATTGGAGTGTGTATGGTAATGGAAAATTAAGCAAATGATTGTGTTGTTGTGATTTGTGAAGAGGAAAATCTATTTATAGCTTTGGATCCTTAATCAACAAGCTGATTATCTGGATAATTTTCGTAATTAATCCAAAATAGCCAAATCCGTGCGGAATCCGGAGTCGGAATGTAAACAAAAAGTGTCCGGGATGCAATTTTGCTTGCGTGAATCAAAATCCCGACTTGATCCGATGAATGGTCAAGGAAATAGAAATTTTTGAAGTTTCAGCATCAATTTTGGACCACTGACACGTGCAGAATTTCATTCGCGCTCTGTGGGGAAACTGCCTCAAACGAGGATCTTCTGACCGAAATTTGCACATGCGTACTCTAGAACATTCGAAGCTAACAAGATTTGTGAACTTTTGGCACCGGTCCCGTCCCATTTCGATTAAAATCGAGTGAGATATGATTTTTTGAACTTCGCATATCAGATGAAAATTGCTCAGTTCAGCTCAAAAATCAAACTCAGAGAATAAAATTCTGGTACCGATCGGTGAGGAATTAGCTCTCGAGTCTCAAATGAGAGTTGTAGAGGATTTTGATGCGGAATTTAAGAAATCAATCCCGCTCAATTCCGAGCTTCCAGCTAGAAAATAAAGCCTTTTTGGTGAGCCAAAACACACGGTTCAACACTACAATCGGCTTGATATGCCGGGGAACATGACTCCTTTGAGAGTCTTCCTCACAAAATCCGTTCTTGGCTTCCAAACGAAAGTCGTGGATAATAATGAAAGGAAAGTTCCAGTCGAAAATCAACAGAAAATACCCAGGGAGATGGAAAATACGCCTTCTGGGGTGCCCAAAATATGCCGAAACCCGAAATCCACGTTATTGAGAAATGAGCACTTTTTGGGTGCCATTCGGAATACCTGGAATCTAATACTCCTTATGATGAATGCTATGCATGCTACTACATGTATGTTTTATGCTACAAAATTATAAGCCAGGGAAATGCAGAAAAGAAGAGGGTAAATTTTGGGGTACAACAAAGGGGCATTCCACTAACAGTGTGTTGCAGGAAGTTCCTTTGTTTGGAAACGTCCAGGTGCACTTAGATGGAGATCAACTGAAGTTTTCCCCAGTGAGAAAATTTCTAGGCATAAATGGTCTCGAGAAGTTTGTCAGGCATCCTCCCTTTGATCAATGAAGTCAACAAGCGCTTTGTGCCAAGGATCATTTATTGCTCTCTTCTTCAGTGAGTTGCTCTTTTATGGGTGTCATCTCATCATCCTCAATGGAGTTCATTTTCTCTTTCCCAATGAACAAGGATGAGAGATCCCTGAGTGAAGATGCTTTCAGCAAAGGATCAGATGCAACGATTGTCATCAACATGATATCTTTGATGAAATTCCCCAGCGAATGTTGTTATTGGCAAAAATTATTATGCAGAGCATTATACAAATCCCCTGTGCGAGTTGTCAGTTCCCATTTCAGTTGGAACTCCCCAGTAAATGCTCATTGGAGTTTCAAAAGTACTCTGATAGAAGGTGTAATACGGTGGGAGGACTGCCTTGTTTGTTTTGCTTTTTATTGCAAATGTTGCGGATAGAAAGAGTCGCCACCGACTTTTCTTTTATCCAATTAAGGGAAGGTGAAAAGAACAGGAAAAGACCTTCGTTAGATTTTGAGTATGGGAGGAAATTATGAAAAGGGAAGGTGTTAACACCCTTTCCATCCGTAGTTATCTACAGGCTCTTAATTGCTTAGCTCACTTTATAAATTGCTTTTTGTGTGTGTGTTTGAAAAGATGTTTTGAAAAGACATTTCGCTTTGACTTTGTAATGATTCTCGCTGGAATGTATACGAAGTGCTTGGAAATGTTTTTTAATGATTAACGCTGGAATGTATACAAAGTGTTTTGAAAAAGATTTTTGAAAAGTGTGAGGTGTAAAGAGTATTTTGATCGAGCAAGCAAAAGAGACTTATTACCTACTCAGAACGGTCATTTCCGTGTTATTTTGCTTTCCTTTAGAATAAGGCTATCCATACCATTAGTTGGTAGGTAATATTATTCATTGAATGTAAAGGGACATTCAAAGGGATATCCGATGGTTATAGAAGGAAACATGTAGGGATACCTTAGCATATTCGTAGGGACGATCATCCCTTTTCGTAGGTAACAACCGAGGGACGAGATTATGTATTCGTAGGCAACATCGAGGGTCATCGAGGGACTATGATCTTTGTATCGAAGGGACTATGATGATTTGTTGGTAAGCTTCTTAGCTAAGATATCCCCACGTTCGAGGGACATGACCATTGTTCGTAAGACAACAAGAGAGGATACCCTAAGGTGAGTGCGTGTGTGAGGAGTGTGTTGTATTCAGATATTTATCTTGTGTTAGAAGTGATCTATATTGCTTGATTTAATCTTTTCATACACGCCTAGTTACTAGCAGTTAAATATGTGTAGAAAGTAAATTGCGGAAAGTAAAATGCGGAAACGTAAAGGTCCTACGCTATTACAAGGCTTTGGGGCAGATACGTAATATAGGAGTGCGGAAAGTAAAACCTAATTAAACTATTACATCCCATGAGTAGCTACATAATATTGGAAAAAATGTGCGAGAAAATAAACCTAGCCATTACAACTTGGAAGCAGTTACAATAATCGAAAAATAATGCGAGAAAGATTGAATTGTAAATAAGAGAAAATAATGTTAGTAAAAACGAAAGTTTTGAGTTAAAAAATTTTTTTAGGGTTAGTAAACCTAATTTAATTAGAAAAAATATTTTTGGAAATTTTCTAGATTAATTTGATATGGAAAAAAATTGATTTAAAAGTTAATTTTTTGATATGAAAAGAAATATTTTTGGGTGATTATTTAATGCATTAAAAAAATGTTTGAAAAACTATAAATTGAATGGAAAAATAATAAGAAAATATGAAAAAAAGGTTAGTTAAAACAAGTGATAAAAAATAGGTTGGGGGTGTTGGGGTTCGAATCCCTGACCCTGAGATCAATGGCAAAATGCGCTACCGTCCAGGCTACCTGTCATTGGTGTTAGTAACATGGAAAGATAATAATATAAGGGAAATTAATTTTTGAAAAATAATTCAAAATAGAAAACGCACGAAGGGGTCATCGTTTTTGCTGAGGTGGCAGGACTTTTACCTAAGGACACAATTCGTTGCTAAAGCCTTTAGTGACGACTTTGTCAGTCACTACAACACCTGCTTCTTTCAACAATTTAGAAAACGCAACATAAATATATGGTGAATACATGGATCAATTGATATTAAGCCCCTGATCACAAATATGTCCTTGAATTGGTACAATTTTTCCTAGATCAAAGGATCCCAAATCTAAGATCGTAAACCCTAGCCATGGCATATCTCGGTTCCAGTACCTAAACTTAAATCAAAATATCCTAGCATCTTCGAAACATTGTTCTAATCACAAATAAACAATCAAATCATGTTAAATATGCATGGATGATCAAAATCAAAATTGAAATATATAAGTGCAAACCGTGTTCTTGATTTTACGATTCTGGATGTCTAGAGGCTTGGTAATGATCTGGAATCGATCAGAGGAATACCAGGAATGTGTTGGGATACTTGGAATGGCTTGAATCCGGCTAGAACCTTGGCTTCTAGTTCCTTGTATCACACGGTTTTCTTGGAGTTTGTTTAAGGTTCTTGGCTGCTAAAAAATCCTCTCCTAGGGTTTAGAAACCTTCTGAATATATAGAGGATGGATTCAGGTTAAGAATTGATGAGAAAATATATCTCATTCAATGAGAAAATATTTGATTTGTCAATCTTTTCAATTTTCACCAAATGTTTCCAATATTGTACCAATCTCATACCAATCACATAATTTCGAAATTTTGGCTATTTAATGAGTACCTTGGACCTCAAGAATGTCAAATATTCAGCCTTGCATTGATTGATTTAATTTTGCTGTTTTATTTTAATTAAATTGACTTTAAATGAATAAAAAATCAAAATAGATAAAATAAAAAGCTCAAGGGCGTGACATATGGCTTGGAGGTTCTAATTGATATTAGAAACAAGTTTGAATCAAGAAAAGTTAGGCCGATTTAGAAAAAAATTTATTTTCTCAAGTATTTCTCTTCATGCACCTCCTAAAAAATGCCTAACTTTTACAACTTGTATCTTGCTCAATTTTAAATATTTTTGGGTTTTCTTGGACTTTTTAGAAAGTAAAGATGTCCTCTAAACAACCATTTTAGTTTCGTATCCATTTAAGTTTCCATGCTTATGAACAATTCTTTGCAAAAAGATGACTTTTTGTTGACTTTTAAAAGGACCTGTAATATTTTGATCCATAATTTCCAAATGAAGCATTTCTGCCCAAAGCTTGTGAGACATGAAGTTGTAGAGAATTGAATTCCCTTAAAAATGAGATTTGGTGGAAATTTTTTTGATAAAGTATGTGAAAGTTATGCTTGGTCAAAGTTCTGTTGACTTTTGCCTAAAAAACCCTAATTTAGAAACTTTGATTTTTGATCAAATCTTGACTTTTCTTGAGCAATCATGATCAACACTTGATCAATTGATGAATGTTACTTCAAAATATTGATGTTGACCAAAAATTATGAAGTTTAACTGTATGTTGACCACAGTTGACGTTTTTTCCAATATAGGTTATTTTCAACCATCTGCGCAATTGGATGAGCAAATTTGACTTGTAAGGCTTGAAACTTGACATGGTGATCCTTTGAAGCATATGGTGAGGTATGATGACCACTTTGAGCACTGAAAATCCATCTTGTCTTGAGAGGAGCAAAACCCTAGTTTGGATTGATTGCTTAGGAGAGGGTTTGTCTGGTCAACCCTTGTGAATTGTCTTGAGAAGTGGGAGGGAAAATTTTGGGGTATAACAGTTGCCCCTGTTCAATCTTCTTGTACCGGAAGGGTTAAATTGGTATGCTTGCCTTTCGTGACCTGAAGGTAGAAGATGATTGAACACTCGAGTACACCTGAAAATTTGCACTCGCTGTTGTATGGAATGGGATCGTCAGTTGACGATGTGCTGGAATGGGCTTATACATGCCATTTGGAGAAGCTGATACTGGAGAGTGAGTCATACACTAGAATATTTATTCTTATTTTGGATGAGAGAAACATCGGAGATGGGCTTAAAGATGTCATCCGGAGAGACTGATAATAAGAGAGAGTCAGAATAAATCTTCGTCTTGGCTATTTCTGAGATGAATAGTTGTCAGCATGTAGATAGTTTTCCCGTCTTGTTTTGGGTATTAATGTTTGACCTTCCGCTTGGAAAATAGCTTTTACCTGCTGGGGAAATAAATCTTGACAGGATATGGTTAGTCTTATATAGATTATGATGCATGCGAGCATATGACAATGTTCGTGAATGATATATGCACATGTTATGATTTTTATGAATAATGTATGAATGTAGATGTTGTGGTATTTCAAAACATTTCCATCTTGAGGAAGATAGGAACGTTCTGCTGGAGATTTTTGACGTCTGCTTGGGGATGAAGTCGTTGAAAACCCTGACTGGGGAATAAGAGAGATTCAGATTCCTCCGACGCACTATCTAACCAAGTTTTGAGTCTGGATATTGCTGCTATTGGGGGAATGATGATCATTAAGGGATACTCAGCTGAGGATGAGTATCTTGTGTGTAGACCTTGCTGGAGGCGATGTGATATGGAATAACCTGTTACTGCTTGGAGACTAATTTAATTGGTTAATGTGTTACTTCTCGGGGACCAATGTAACGCGATGACTTGAGAATGTAGATAAGTCTGATAGGATCACTACTCGGAGACTATAAAGTTGAAGATGATAGAATCACTGCTCGGGGACTAATGTGATGAAGTTGATAGGATCATTGCTCGGGGACTAACGTGATAAAGATGATAGGATCACTGCTCGGGGACTAATAGGATGAAGTTGAAGATGATAGGATCACTGCTCGGGGACTAACGTGATGAAGTTGATAGGATCACTGCTCGAGGACTAACGTGATGAAGATGATAGGATCACTGCTTGGGTACTAATGTGATGAAGTTGAAGATGATAAGATCACTGCTCGGGGACTAATGTGATGAAGTTGATAGGATCGCTGCTCAGGGACTAACGTGATGAAGTTAATAGGATCACTGCTTGGGGACTAACGTGATGAAGTTAAAGCGTTTGAACACTGTTGTAATACTTCGTTGGAGAAGATTTGTCTTTGTAGGGAGAGCGATGGCTCTGTGGGCGTTGTAGAGATGATCCTGTGGAAATATTTCTTGTGAAAGTGACTCTGTGGGGATGTATTGGTGACTTTAGTCGTCATCTCAATTCTTAGAGCCTGTAGTAATTACTGTTTTAGTTCTCTTTTCATATGTTTGTGAATAGATGTTTATTGTTAGATGCATATAATCATTCAAAATAATCATTGGACTTTATGCAAACAAAATAATAAATATTGGAACTGGAAAAGAGGAATTTGTATTAAACTTGAAAAGTGGAATTTGTATTAAACTTGAAAAGTGGCCTATAGTCAGGAAGTTTGTATACAAGAGACAAATATCCTAGTAAGAGGAATTTGTCAGAATAGTAAAAAGGTATGTGGAAACAATCTTGTCGAGTTTCAACTATGCTTTTGCTCATATATTTTTGACTATCTCATCTCCTTGTTATCAGAAGAAAGTGATTGAACTGATTTGCTCCATTCGAATCTTGAAATTGATAGTACTGTAGTCCGTAGGTAGGTGATCTAGACGAGATATAGTCGTACGCTTGAATCCATAACTTTTGCCTAGACCGCCCTTTCGGGTTTTCAGTCTACCGGGATACTCTTTTTTTCCTAAGCCACCTTTGTAGGTTTTCGGCTTGCCAGGTGTACATTTTGTATATATATCCTTAACTTTTGCCCGAACCTTTTTGGTTCGCCAGGATGCCCTTTAACCTAGCGGGTCCCGTTTATGCGTAGTATTTTTTGACTATGTCTGTGTTCACAGGGTGTGGGAAGTCTTCTCCATCCATGGTACTTAGTATCATAGCTCCACCAGAGAATACTGTTTTGACTACCAATGGTCCCTCATAAGTGGGAGTCCATTTGTCCCTGGGGTCACCTTGTGGAAGAATGATGCGCTTGACTACTAGATCATCAACTTGGTAGACTCGGTGCTTGACTGTTGTATTGAATGCTCTAATCACTCGCTTCTGGTATATTTGTCCATGGCAGATGGTTGCGCGCCGTTTTTCGTCGATCAAATTGATCTGGTCAAGGCGAGTCTGGACTCATTCGTCTTCGTCTAACTCTGCGTCCTGGAGTACTCTGGTTGAGGGTGTTTGAGCCTCGATGGGTAAGACTGCTTTCATACCATATACAAGAGAGAAGGGGTTGCCCTTGTAGATGTTCGTACTGTAGTGATATAACTGTGGAGAGAAAATGGAAACATCTCATGCCAATCCTTGTAAGTCACTGTCATCTTCTGTATGATCTTCTTGAGATTCTTGTTGGCGGCTTCCACTGCGCCGTTCATTTTTGGCCGATATAGAGAAGAGTTATGATACTTAATCTTGAACTGCGTGCAGAGTTCGGTGATCATTTTGTTATTGTGATTGGTACCATTGTCCGTGATAGTCCTTTCGAGGACTCCATACCGACAAATAAGGTTATGTTTGATGAATCGAGCTACAACATTCTTGGTAACAGATGCGAACGAGGTTGTTTCTACCCATTTGTATGTACATTACTAAATGTTAAATATAAATAGTAACATAAATATAAATAACAGTATATATAAAAAATGTGTATAAATGCAACAGTTTAAAATGTATGTTTGAATCATCCTCGGATATCTTCACAGGTAACAGATACATTAGTAGCATTAGTGGGATAAAATGAAATAAAATTGCGATAAATTAGAATATGTGTGAGTAAACAAAGATACAGAATCAAAAGCAAAATTAGACATGTGTAGAAATTGTAAAATATAGAAACAGGGGGTGTATTCCTGAATTATCTAATGAACTAATCTCTATTATAACATGAAAACTGAGTCTAAACCGGGGGTAAGAATCCGAATAATACTAGGCCCAATCCAAATTGCTTAAATCCATATTCTGATTTTTTTTACGTTATTATTATGTATGTTTTATTTTGACAGAATTATTATTAAGTATGTTAATACTTATATCAATTAGGCAATTGAACTTAAGTTTATACTATCAGAAAAATGAAATATAATTAATAATAATGATAATAAAAACAAAACCATGGCCAATAATAAAAACAAAACCATGGCCAAACCGTGGTTGACACGTCAAGGGCTTACAGCAGGGGAGGCAAAAGGAACTAACCGGAAACAGAATCCGATTGACTCCTCCGGCTAGATCTCGACGGAGACAACGGCCGAACAGACTGGAACCAAAACATCTCTTGCCATTTTCTGATCGTTTTTCCACGGAGATTCCGGAGCTGCTCCTCGTTTCTGCTGCTACCGCTGCTCTATGCTCAAAATCGTATGTGAGAAACAGAGGTTCATAGCAAGGTGGTGATGCACGATGGCGTGTGGAGAGGCAGTAGAAGGAAGACGGAAGCAATGGTCGGAACGGGGAGGAAACGGAAGTGGTGACAGCGGTGAGAATGTTAAACTGAGAGGGTTTTGTGAGTTTACAGTGAAGAAAGTGGTTGGAACGAAGAAGATGGAAGGAGTAAAGCAGCTGCTGGTTCCGGTTGATGATGATGTTTTGCTGAAATGGTGAAGTTGCATAAAAATTGATATTCGCAAGTATGTAAAAGTAAATGATTGAACCATAGAATCAACGGAGTTCAATCAAGAAGCTGACTTGCGTTTCAAATAACATAACACCAGAATAATCTAAAAGAAAATAAAACACTAATCTATGTTGATTAAATAAGAAGAATAGAAAAAAAAATAAGCATAATGAAAACGTTGTAGGTTGTTAAGAGGGTGGTTATGAGAAAACAAGGGTGAGAAGGAAGGTGGTAGTGAGAGAGCAAGAGTTTATGGATGGACAAAAGGAAGAAAATTGGACTGTGAGTTCTAGCTCTGTGTCATTTCTGGTTTCCTCTTCCTCCTTCTTTTCTAAACAAATTATAACATGTGTATATATATATATATACATGAAATTAGGTTTTGGCAATTTTTTTATAATACCCAAAATGACTCTAATGATAAAATGGGCTACTAAGCCCAAAAGTGCAAAAAATAACTATTTGAAAATATTTTTGTTTTGATTTTTGAAGATAAAAAATAGACACTTAAAATTGTCAAAAATGATATAAATTCGGACAATAAATTATCCGAAAAAATAAAATGAGCAAATTAAAATAAACTACAGGTCTCAAAGATTAAATAAAAATTATCAAAATGTTTAAAATCGAAATAAAATGATAACAAAAAATACCCGGTTTTAAAACACGTACAGTTAAAAATTAGACTAAAAAATGTATCGAAAAATTAGAGAGAGCACATTTTCATGATCTACGCAACACATATTCATAAAGCAGTGAGTAAAAGGTAAAAACTTGAAATATTTTCCCGCTAATTTTCCTCACAGTGTCGAATTGCCTTTAACAGTCTATTTATAAAATCGAAATATCGATATCATCGACATATAAATAATTTAAAACGATACAATAAACAAACAGAGAGGTAAAAATAAATGAAGTGAAATAACGAGTATTTTATAACTAAAAATGATGCAAATATCGATTTAGACTGCCTTTTGATCAGTTTAAATACGACGAAATTATGCATATGCAATGAGTGAATGACTGTTTTTTTAATAAATATAAATACAATGCAAGTAGAAAAAATAGCAGGGTAAAATTTGGGGTGCAACAGGTATCAGTCTTCTTTACAATGCCCCAAGCGTGCACAAATCTTCGACGGTAGTTCTGGAGATCGTTTTCGTAGTCAAACACAATGTCTTGGAGAAGCATATCACGAGGACCATCTTTTAGAGCATAACCAAACTGACGTAGAGCTATGGAAGGGTTTTAAGTGATACCTCCCCTTATGCCAATAAGTGGTACATTTGGGAATTCCCCACAACGCTCAATGAAAGTGAAGTCCTTTTGAGAAAAAAGACACCAACAAATATTTGAATGACAGAGTGACATCAGCCTTTGAGACCACTTCAATCTTTGCTCGTTCTTCATTACTGATTGAGGAAGGTGCGAAATAAACCACATGGAAAGTAACGGTATGCAACACATGAGAGTTCCTTGTCTTTTGATGGTTTCAGTGTGGAGAAAATGCAGAATGTCCCCAAGGTAGGCATAGGATTGCGAGTGAGGAATATCTTGATGATGTTTACGTCTACGAACTGGTCGGGATTAGGAAATAGAACCAAGCCAAAGATTAACAAGGCCAAAATATCTTCGAATGCATGGAAACACCATAACCTTTAGGAATTCTCGAGCTTTCTTTATCAGAAACTTAGCAAGCAAACCCTTAACTCCGCTTCTTGTTTCCCAATTAGCTTCAATGTCTGATCGCTTTAGATGTAACACTGATGCGATGTCTTCGTATTTCGGAGCTTTTTCTGAACCGGTGAATGGTATCTAATCAAGGATAGGTATCCCAAGTAGCTTAGATAACTATTCCAATGTAGGCACCGACTGATAAACTGGGAATGTAAAGTAGTGATGTTTCGGATCGAAGAACTGGAATACGACGTGCCTCATATCTTCTTCAAAACCGGAGATAACCAATTCAAGTAGATAAACATGCCTTTTGATAAACTGAGAGTGATCGGGAATTTCTGAGACTAATTCTTTGAGTTGAGAAGGTATACCCATGAAGTTGATTCGAATAGTCTTCCCAGAAGCCATAACTCCTACAAAATAGAGCAAAGATAAATTCCTAGGTCCTTGAAATAGTTAGAAATGATATAATGTTATGATGTTATGATGTCAGGATGTCATGATGTCATGTTTAAAACAAGTAGCAAGCACAAGAAATTCACACAATATCCCTAGGTTTAAGGCTTGCATGAGGTATACGTGTCCACCATACCAAAGTTTAAGTGGGTTCAACCTGTCCTATAATAGTAACCGGGTTCTAGGAATCTCATATCATTGATCTTTCTCGTAGGCTTTATTTCAATACGACTACCAAGTGGTCGATAGAAACATCCCGAGAGTCGAATCTTAATGAGCGTAGCATCGAGTATCAACCAACCTCAGTCTACACCGAAGTCGGCCATCTCACTACCTTCTAATGGCCAAGATGAGTCAATTAGGGTTCTAAAAGTTGAGTTAGTGCTTATGACACCATGCAGAAGCTAAATACTTTCCTCAACTGAATATGAGGAGCATCAGGACATCCAAAGTGTCGCACTAACGTAACCATCATTTTGACCGTTTCGATATACGCCTAACGGTCGCCATGATTTATTGCTACTTACCTAAGGAAACCTAGATCCGCGTGTAGGATCCCCCACAAGTATAATACCCAACCAACCCTTAAGATAAAACAGACAAAGAAAAAAATGAAAGCAATAAAAGTGATCTAAAGCCCTAAGGTAGCCTCTCTTTAGGGTGTCTCCTCGGTAGAGTCGCTAGTTCTGTAATATGGTGGGAGAACTGACTTGTTTGTTTTGCGTTTTGTCGCAAATGTTACGGATAGCAAGAGTCACCACCGACTTTTGTTTTATCCAATTAAGGGAAGGTGAAAAGAACAGGAAAACACCTTCGTTTGATTCTGAGTACGGGAGGCAGTTATGAAAAGGGAAGGTGTTAGCACCCTTTCCATTCGTAGTTATATACGGGCTCTTAATTGCTTAACTCACTTTATAAATTGCTTTTTGTGTGTGTGTTTGGAAAGATGTTTTGAAAAGACATTTTGCTTTGAATTCGTAATGATTCTCGCTGGGATGTATACGAAGTGTTTGGAAATGTTTTTTGGAAAAGACTTTGTAATGATTCACGCTGGAATGTATACAAAGTGTTTTGAAAAAGATTATTGAAATGTTTGAGGTGTAAAGAGTATTTTGATCGAGCAAGCAAAAGAGACTTATTACTTACTTATAATGGTCGTTTCCGTTTTATTTTGCTTTCCTTAAGAATAAGGCTATCCATACCATTAGTTGGTAGGTAATCTTATTCGTTGGATGTAAAGGGACATTCGAATGGACATCCAATGGTCATAGAAGGCAACATGTAGGGATACCTTAGCATATTCGTAGGGACAATCATCACTTTTCGTAGGTAACAATCGAGGGACGAGATCATGTATTCATAGGCAACATCGAGGGTCATCGAGGGACTATGATCTTTGTATCGAAGGGACTATGATAATTTGTTGGTAAGCATCTTAGCTAAGATATCCCCACGTTCGAGGGACATGACCATTGTTCGTAAGGCAAGAAGAGAGGATACTCTAAGGTGAGTGCGTGTGTGAAGAGTGTGTTGTATTCAGATATTTATCTTGTGTTAGAAGTGATCTATATTGCTTGATTTAATCTTGCCATACACGCCTAGTTACTAGCAGTTAAATATGTGCAGAAAGTAAATTGCGGAAAGTAAAGTGCGGAAACGTAAAGGTCCTACGCTATTACATGGCTTTGGGGCAGATACATAATATAGGAGTACGAAAAGTAAGCCCTAATTAAACTATTACATCCCATGGGCAGGTACATAATATTGGAAGTATTTACAATAATCAGAAAATAATGCGAGAAGGAATGAATTGTAAATAAGAGAAAATAATGTTAGTAAAAAAGAAAGTTTTGAGTTAGAAAATTTTTTTAGGGTTAGTAAACTTAATTAAATTAGAAAAAATATTTTTGGGAATTTTCTAGATTAATTGGATATGGAAAAAAATTATTTAAACGTTAATTTTCGATTAATTAACAATTAAATAAAATAAAGATGAAAAATAAATTTTTTAATTCAAAAATTAAATTAAATTTTTTCTAACCTAATTATGAAAAGAAATATTTTTTTGTGATTTTTTAATGCATTAAAAAAATGTTTGAAAAGAAAATAAATTGAATGGAAAAATAATAAGAAAATATGAAGAAAAGGTTAGTTAAAACAAGTGATAAAAAATAGGTTGGGGGTGCAAACCCCTAACCCTAAGATTAATGGCAAAATACAGTACCATCCAAACTACCTATCGTTGGTATTAGTAACATGGAAAGATAATAATATAAGGGAAATTAATTTCTGAAAAATAATTTTTCGAATGGGTTAATACTCTTAATTGCTTGCTCAATCAAAATATTTTTTACACCTCACACTCTTTTCAAAAATACTTTTACTTTGTATATATTCATACGAGGATCATTACAAAGTTAAACTTTCGAAATATTTTCAAAGACTTCGTATACATTATTCTCTAATTTGTTTTGCTGTGCATATTTGCATACCTTTTCAGTGTGCCTTTCAACTCAAATTTCGTCACGAAATTTAGTCTTCTCTTCTACTTGTGTTGAATCTGCTCTTTTATATTTTCATCATCATCATATCTAGTGAAATTTTTTAACCAGCAAGATTTAGATCTTTAAAGGGAAAAATAAATAGTGAATCTGAACAATGCTACTCAAAGATAAACACATTCCACACCAATCGAAATCATAAACAAAGTAATGATGATTATCATTTATCTGAGACAATTTAAAAAACATTAATCACACACATATACTTTTAACTTTAGACTTACTCTAGAAGGGTTAAAGCTTGCAGCTGCAATTGGCGCTCCAAGCACTGTGAACAGTACCAACCAGAGACCTCCAATGCGAAGGAAAAATGACCCCGAACCCAATTCTCCCCATGATTACATGATTCCATCCTTCAGAGATGAGTACTCGTTTACCTATTAAACCATTAAGGTTTCCATGTTAGCATAAAATGATAAGCGAAATTTTTTTTAGTGAAACAATCATGATAACTAATAATCCATTCTTATTACTTTGCATAAACAGTTTCCATTTGTATTTCTGCATGCATATGAAGTTCACTATAGGCTTTATCAAAGATTCAATATAAAACTAATTATTGCACATACCAGCCTTTGTTCAAAATGGACTTAAATTTCAATTCCAAGGTCCCAACTACCTCTAGAAGATCCACTTGTTTCTCCATTCATCTCACCTTTTATGGCCTTAAGATTTATTGAAACCCGTTGCGAAATTTTGAAGCTCTGGGATTTGGATGATGAACAAATCATGGTTGCTGCCTGGTTTGGTTTGCCTTGGATTTGGCATTAGAGAATTGTGGATATCTAGTCTAATCATTTTCTTGTAGAATTTATCTGTAAGCATATAACTAACAAAGCAATAGTGTGTTCTGATTTAAAATCATGGTTTAATTATTCACTTGAAAGACGAGAAGGTAAAAGGAATTGATATTATGCACACTTATTAAACACTAAAGCATGTTGTGTTCTATCTTCTACGGTTGGTTCATCAAACACTAACAAAATGACAAATGAAAAACAACAATATCTTCCTTTATCATTAGTTTTTTCTAACCTAAAATCATCTTAGCAGAAACTATAAAGTAATGAATATGTGAAACTTATATCTAAGCATGAAAATAAAATTCACTCACATTAACGGTAGAGGATTGCATAGTAAATCTCTTAAATACTCTTGCGTCAATCGACCATATAATCCTGTAATAAATCAATATTCGTGTTAATCAAAACCGTGCAACGAATTAGTGAATTAATTAAAAACATAATGAAATGTGTTTTCAATTTTTAGTAAGAGATGAATTACTATTTTCTTAGAATAAAAAGCACATGATCACCGAGTCTATTCAAAGCAGAAGGATCCTCATGTCAATGATCTTCAGCGTCTCTATCATGAGAAATTTCTGGCTCGAAGAGGAAGTATTCGTAGTTTTCAGTGAGATCATAAAGAATCTCTACATTTCTTATAATGCCATAAAGCAATCTCCAAATGGTATAGCTTTGGTCTGGTTGACAGGTCTGCTGCAGATATGTCTTTCCCGTTGCATAGATTTGAAGTTTTATTGGGAAAAACTCCCAGACAAAATCCCAAAAGACAAACATGAAGAAAGTCATACAAATCACAATATCACAAAAGTTTCCCACAAACGCATTAAATGCAAAATGTAACCCATTCTTTTAATCATTCACATTTAGGGATGCAAGCGTTTTTCAATATGCTTTGACAAAGAGAAACGCTACATCAATGGAGTGATTCTCCTTCCTAGAAAACTACGGATTAAGGAATATTGCCTGCAGCGAAAAAAATTGGAGAAAGGGAGGGACGGGAAATGTTGAGTCAGATAGGGATTAGAAAAATATAAATTAAGCACAGCTTGAATATACAGATGTCATTTGAAAAAAAATGAAGAACCAAATTCGTAGTGATTGAGCGGACAAAGGAGGCGGCAACTATCTAAGATTTGGAAAGAGAGGAGGAGAACACGAAAGAGAAAAACAAAAGGTTCGTGCAAGAGAGAGAAAACACATTGTTTGGGCAAAAGTAAAGCAAGTACATATTGGGCAATGTAAAGCAAGTACATCTTGTTAATTATCACCAATGGTAAAGCATCACATGGAGCTATAATGTAGTAGAAATTGTAAAGTACCATCTTAATTTATTATATACATGAAAGTCCTTTTGGTTGTGCAATTTATTTTTTATTAAAAGTTATTTATGTCTCTGTAATCAATTTATTAGTAAATGTTTAAGAGTAGATGATAGTAGAAATCACTGAATGGTATATTTTTGTAAGAATTTAACTTAAATTCGTCTCCTCGTTAGTTACTTTGTAATAGATAAAATTCAAATTAAAGTTGCAACTGATTTTTTGTCAGAACTGTCCTCTGAATTAAATTATATTTATATTAGTAGTAAAACAAAAAATAAAATTAAAAAAATGGAAAAAACCATAAATAGGAGAAGTTATGATCTTACTTATGCCAATAATAGATATATTAGATTTGTAAGTCTAGATAATTTATGTTTATGTGAGAATGCAATGATGCATAAAACTGGAAAAAATAATGTAAAAGGTAAAACGGATTAAAAATATGTGACATTTAAAAATTGTTTTCCTATTATATATATATATATATATATATATATATATATATATATATATATATATATATATATATATATATATATATATATATATATATATATATATATATATATATATATATATATATATATATATATATATATATATATATAGGTAATACACGTGTTTTATTGCATAATTACTATTTTTAAGTTTACCTCATACAAAACATGTAATCTGGTCTTTACTAATCCAGTTTTGTTTGCATTAATTCTATTTGAATTACCATTATTTTAATGTCATTTTTTGTTACCATTAATTCCATGTTAGAGGGAAATAGAATCTATTTATTTTTAAAGGAGGATGTATAAATTTCTTTTAAAAGAGAATAAAATATAGTTTATTTGTTTTAATTATTAAAATTATGAACTTTTTATAAAAATTTAATTTCAAATTACCAAAAAAAAATCCAATTATAAAATAGTTTTTACATAGTAAAATATTCACTATAAATTTCCATATTCATAAGATATGCAATAATTTTTTCAATATATATATATATATATATTTCATTTTCATATTCAAAAATCTCATCTATCAAACAGAATAAGACTAGCACAAATTAAGAATATTTATAAATATTGTCGTTTTATATGCATATTTTACTCTAAGTTATAAATAAAACGAATTTAATTTTTATAATTCTATATAATAAAAGTATATGTATATAAATCTGGTCTTTGAGCCTTTTCTAAAAACATCATTAAAGTAAATGTATTACATTGTACTCTTTCTCTAAAAATTTATGCAAACTAGTTAATATATAATACTTATTTTTGATTTATTTCTTTAAATATTAAATGTTAAAAATAAATTAAAGGAGAAAAATAGAATTTATTGAAAAAAAATCTAAAATTTAATTAAATATTATTTATGAATATATACAATAATAGAGAAATAATAATTAAAAATAAAGTAAAAATGTTAAAATCTAAATATTAAAGAGGGTGATAACAAGAGACATGAAAACTGATTTATATCGAGAGATAACAAGAGATAAAGAGGTGTGATAGCAAGCTTCATGTTGAATGTGTTTAGTTCATTCATGTAAATATTATTGAACATCTTCCTTTATTTTACATAATCTTGGTCTATAGAAGTGAATATTTGGTTTCTAGTTCATGCAAAAATGGTTCAATCTTTCCATTCATATAGTTATGGTTGAACATCTCCCTTGTATTGGTGAATATTTGATTGTCCTTAAGTAAAACTTGTTTAATATTTCCATTCATGTAAATATTGTTGAATACCTTTCTTTATCTGTTACAATTGTTTAATAATAGTGAATATATGATTTCCCTTCATGTAAAAATTGTTCAATATTTATGTTAACTAATACATAACAGAATTGTTTCTATCGTATATGTGTTTACTCTAGAATTTAATAAACATCGTTAGTCTCTTGTTAAAAGTTATTTACTAGATCGATTCGAAAGTCTCAGAATAATGTGTGTTAAGTTTTCTAAATAATTTGTAGAAGGTAAAAGTGAGAGTGATTTCGACAGTAATCAAAATCACGTTATGAAAATAAAAGCAAGTTAAAGTAAAATCTACCATATAAGAAAAATGACTCTTTTTCTAATTCCACAGCAAGTCACGTGGATGGCCTCAACATCCTCCTTATTAATTTCTCAAATTTTCCTTATATTATTTTGTTCCTGATTTTGTGGTTTTTCGGTTCCAACCTTCTTTCCAAACGTCCCTATGATGATCGCTAATTATACAATTCAAAATCGTTTCAATCTCCATATTCCACATTCAAAACAGATTCAACACCCATTAATCTTTCAACTTCCTCCATTCTCTCGTCCTTTCTCCATGGAATGTGAAGAGAATATGCACGATGCCAATGATCTGGAGTCTCTCGATGATGATTTCTACAATGGCAAAATCAAAGATGCTCCCATGGAATACTACTCTGACTACGATGATGATGTTTATGATTATTTCGATGACGATGATTGAAAATGTTCTAGTTAGGGGTGCCAGACTCAGGATGTCGTGATATCTGATCCGACATCGTAAAACATACAAGGTAGACATGAATACAGCAGTGCAGAAACATAAAGAACACAAGGAATTGTTAACCCAGTCCGGTTCTAACCAACCTACATCTGGGGGCATACCAAGCCAGGAATGAAGTTCACTATCAGCAGTATTAACTTTTAGGAAAACCTCCCTATTTACACTACTCACTTAATAAGACTAACCAATGCCCTTCTACCTAAGATACCACACCTACATATGAGAATCCTCCGCTCACTTCTAATCACCTCAGTGATGTCTATCAGCTACTATCCACCGGCAACTGCATCGACTGCTTGGCTCCTATTAAAGATAGTTTGGAGATACCTCACCCCAAACAAAATCAGTTTGAAGATACCACACTTCAAACACAATAAAAAACTTGCCACAGACGTGACAGAAACTAACTTGGAATTGCTTCACAACTTCTTCCAAGAACATAACTACACTCATCGCTTCACAGGTTCTTTGTGAGTGAAACCAGTCCTCTTGCATACAGGCTTGGAGGAACAAACATGGTGACCATCTCACAATCCGGGCGGTTCACCTTACATGGCTAACCCTAAAGACTACATCTTTCTAAAACCGGTTAGCTTTTACTATAACTAGGTTACAACTACTTATTTATAACCTATTACCCACTGGATACGGGCCTTCAAAATAACAACACAAGTTGTAACAAACTTCAGTAGAAAAACAAGCTTCTGCATAAACAATATGCAATTAACTTCTGCTGCAATCAAGGTCTTTTCTGGAATTTCTCCTTAGCTCTTGGACCTTTACATATGCCTTCAAAGTCAAGCCATATATGGTGCATAATATTTCCGAAATATTCTGCACAATTGAAACAGAACTGTAACAAACGTTTACAGTTTAGTAGCGTGATGTCCTGATGTCAAATATCTCGACATCTCATGAGACATGTTGTTCCATATGTTGAAACATTTCAACACAACCTATTAAGGCATACTATATAGGATTATAACTTAGAAATCCTACTGCACAAATACATTTTTGTTGCTTATTATTTGTTTTTTGAAAATTTAGCCAATACATAAATTTGGAACTTACAAACTCCCCCTTTGGAAAATTTTAGCTAAAACAAATAAATACAATTTTAAGCAGTTACATAAACAGCAGCAACAATTTGCAATTAAAATTTAAAAGAAGTCTTCAGCAGTCTTCAATTGTCTTCATGTCTTGAGGGCAGTGGAGCAAAATGATGTTGGTCTATCAGTTGGAGACTTGGATGTCTTAACATCTTGTTTGACATCTTCTCATGTATTTGATTTCTTCCTTTTTCTAGCAATGGGAAGGAAGGTTTAGTTTGTACACGAGGAAGAATACAACATCTTCCACTTCCCTTAAGCTATGTGATAGATCTTGTCACAAAAGGTGGAAAAAGAGGACCGTGAGAAATAAACTATACCTTGAGTGATATTGTATTATTTCCACAGGTAACTCAGAACACAAGTCACAATTGTGTTCAAAACTCAGATTACAAGTCACAATTAATAAGAATTTTGTGTGACATGGCTTGTGCTTATGTTTTTCTCTCTTCTGCAATATTTTCTGGTGTTGCATTCTCTATATGAAGTTATTTCTCTCCCCTTTTTTAGGTAAAATTTGACAATTTGAACCCTCACCAAACCAGATCCAGGCGCAGTTTGCCCAAGATTTGACAAATTTCATGACGAAGACTTAATGAACTCTAGCTTGTTGTTTGAGTATGGTTGAGAACTCCTTTAAATAGGCCAACAAACCTTAGAAATTAACGACAAATTAATTTTATGGTCAAATGTGCGTTAATCTAGGCCAAGATTCTGTTACAATACTAGCTGGCCACCAACCAGGCTATTCTTGAATGTCTTTTATAGCCCTTGATTGTTTCTTTTGAGATAAAATAGTACCAATGCATGTGTTTGTTATTTCAAATCAAGCTTTCATGCATTCACATGTTTTGAGTAATGTCCTGACATCATTTCAAGCATTTTCTGTTGAGATATAATCTGATTTTATACCCTTTGAGTAATGCTCCTTTTTTCAGATTCTCAAAAGTATTAATGTTCCAACATTCTTCGGGACATCCATAAATCATGTGAAAGGAAACACATATACTCCCCCTCAACATTAGACTCTTTTACACAACCTTATACAACTTCCTCTTTTAGACTATAAGAGGAGACTCAATTGACTGACTTATAATAGAAAACCTATTCAATATCTTTTCAAAATAACTGCAAAGAAGGACCTCAGACTTAACAATGTCTGAACACTACCCTTTATCCCTATGTTTGCCATAATTTGACAACCATAACCTAATTTGACTCTAGACTTTACTCATATTCGAAAGAAGAGTATAAGAGACAAAAAAAAGGAAAAACTAAAAGAAAAGACTCTAAGAACCTGAGAAATTTAAATAACATACCAAGATTTTAACAATTGTCGTGATCAAGAGATGATATTTCAAAAGAAATTACTTCAGGTGATTTTGTGCATAGACTGGAAAATGCACTAAGTCAGAAAAAGTGATACACACCATCAATACATGTTTTGAATGAGAATTTTAAGAACTATCCCTGCTGGTTAAGGATAAAACATGTCTTGAGTTATGTCCTGACTTCTTGTTTGACATTGTACTTCTGGCTTGAAAAGATTAGTCTTTGGAAGACTTTCCATTTGATTAGAAGCAGAATTACTTTGTCTTTGCTGATCTTAATACTCTTCACTCCCCATGAGTTATACAAATATAGGACATCTTTGATGTAAGTCCTTTAGGTATTCTTTACTTGGAATTTGCCACAGTTTTAAAATTAGAAATCCATAGTTTGCTTGCTACACAAGATTCAGATTGCCACATTCTATAACTTGTATCAGAAGAAACTTTATGTATATAACCATAAGTTTGTCTTCAACAAATAAGCCATCATCTTATCTCTCTAGTGTCTTCAATAGTTGTGATGATACATCTTCATGTAGATCATTCTCTTCATCACATACTTCTTCTCTTCTTGATTCCGAATTTAATACAAGTTTTGTCAATATCCAACTCCCATCAAGATATTTAACAACATCTGTAATCTTCTTCTTGGCTGAATTAGCTCTTCAAATAATCACCAGATAACTTTTCCATGCTTCTTAAACTTGTGAAGATAATAGTGAACCTTGTTATTTTGTTCACACTAGGCCAGGAATTCCTCAAACAAATACTCAGCTCCCGACAGAGTATATGAATTCAGGCTACATATCTAATAAGTACTAAGTCTCATGTCAAAGTACTTCCTATTTTTGTCAGTAAGAATTAACTACTCACACTAGATTATTCTGACTGAATACATCTTCACTTATACTTCACGTAAAAACATCTAATAAGTACTAAGTCTCCCGTCAAAATACTTATCAGTTAGCCAGTGAGAATTTACTACTCACACTAGATCATTCTGATTGAATACATCTTCATACTTGCATATTCTTTGGCAAAACAACTTTCAATAACTGAAGACAATAATATGATGTTTTGACATTTGATGTGACATCATCCATTATGGATCTCGGTTAACATCCATAACATCTTATTCATACTACTTGGGTTGGAGTTTGATAAACATAATGATCAACAACTTATCCAGACATATCAAGGATTAGTAAAGACCACATCTCAATAGAGTTTTCATCAAACTCTCACTTCTGATTTTGAGATGTTGGACGCTAAAATATGATGTACCTATAGAGGAGATTCCCTCATTTAGGCTTCTGGAAGAGACTTACTTGTGGCATGACACTGAATTAGTCAGATTCTTCTTAGCAGTCTGACTTCCTTGATTTTTCTTGACTCTACCCTTTCTGGATACTAACTGGGGTAGTCCATCTTCATGACCATATTTCACTATGGTTGACACACAGTATTCAGCACCATGACTGTTATATGGTTATGAATAAATCTCCATACACCTGGTTCCTTTGATTAGAGGGAAATACCATATATAAGCTCAATTTGATTATACATAAAGCTCTTGATGAGTAAGCCTTTATGTGTCTTCTTCCATGCATTGAGCTTTTACTCTTGATACTCCTATAGGCTTAGGTCAGAAATAAACTGACATCTGGAGTATAAGGGCTTGCTGATCGTGTCCTGGTCAACTGATACATATGTCTCCTCTTCTAGATCAGGAGTAGGTTCCAAACATATGTACTCATACTACATTTGTTTAGCACCCAGAACATTTGTTCTTCAACTGGTAGCTGCATACCAGTGCTGATGTTCCAACATTTAGTAGAACAGTTATTCCATCTTCTATTTAACACTTCAACCTTGAAGGTATTCAAGGTAAACTCTTTGCAGACGAGTATGAGAATCATTGATCAACTGATGCCCATCAACTTTGATAATACATGCCTTTATAAGTGGACTTGAGAGAATCCTCAAGTATCTTTGACACTTGTACCATAGTTGTAATAATCTGCTACATACTATGTTAAATGAAAAATAGCCCTAGGATTCTTCTTTCACTATAGGGGTTGCATCAGAGGCTATGCAACGGAAAATAAACATACTTCAACAGAATGTACATAATTCTTACTACCCAGTATTTAATGTAAGCATGGTACATAGGGATTGAAAATAAATTAATCCTACAAACAACTTGCTTTTGCATCAAGCAACATACTTGACCCATCCAAAAATTCTGACATGAGGTATCATATTAGCATAGTGATTACCTTATCAATGTCTTCACTCTCGCATGAAGGTTTTGATAACTTCTTTCTGTGTCGAGGCTGAACAATGGAATCCAAACTCTTCACTCCCGCATAAAGTCTTGAATTTTACTTTACTGTCGCAGCTTCTTCATCTTCTTTAGTCAGGTTCGTCCAGTTCTTCATAAATAAGTCCATCCTCCACTTCTACGGACCATACAATTTAAACATTCCTTGTTCAAACATTCATATACCTTGCATACAACCAGAACGAATCTCCTATGGATCTCATCCAGAAATAGACAGGATGCATGCTCTGATACAAATAAAAAATATTCTACTTGGGGGTGCCAGACTCAGGATGTCATGACATCTGACCCGACATCATAAAATATACAAGGCGATCAGGAATACAATAATGTAGAAACATAAAGAACACAAGTAATTATTAACCCAGTTTGTTTCTAACAAACCTACATCTAGGGGCATACCAAGCCAGGAATAAAGTTCACTATCAGCATTATTAATTCAGAGGCAAACTTACCTGTTTACACTCCTCACTTAATCAGACTACCCAATGACCCTTCCACCTAAGATACCACTTCTAGATATGAGAATCCTCTACTCACTTTCAATCACCTTAGTGATGTCTATCAACTACTATCCACCAGCAACTAAATTAACTACTTGGCTCCTATTAAAGACAATTTGGAGATACCTCACCCCAAACCAAATCAGTTTGAAAATACCACACTTCAAACACAATCAAAAACTAGTCACACACGTGACAGAAACTAACTTGGAATTGCTACATAGCTTCTTCCAAGAACATAACTACACTCACTACTTCACAGCTTCTGAGTGAGTGAAACCAGTCCTCTTCCCTACAGGCTTCGTGGAACAAACATGGTGAACATCCCACAATCTGGGTGGTTCACCTTACATGGTTAACCCTAAAGACTACATCTTTCTAAAATCGGCTAGCTTACTAAAACTAGGTTACAACTGCTTATTTATAACCTATTATCCACTGGATTCGGTCCTTCAAAATAACAGCATAAGCATTAACAAACTTCAGCATAAAAACAAACTTCTACCCAAATAATGCGCAATTAACTTCTGCTCCAATCAAGGTCTTTTCATGAATTTCTCCTTAGCTCTTTGACCTTCACATATGCCTTCAAAGTCACGCCACATAAGGTGCATAATATTCCCAAAATATTCTCCAGATGTCCTGTTTTAATATGAGGTGTAGAAATATTAATTAATATTCTCCACAATTAAAACAGAACTATAACAAACATTTACAGTTTAATAGCGTGATGTCCTGATGCCAAATGTCTCGACATCTCATGAGACATGTTGTTCCAGATGTTGAAACATTTCAACACAGCATGTTAAGGCATTCTAGATAGGATTATAACTTATAAATCCTATTGCACAAACACATTGTTGCTTCCTATTATTTGTTTTATTTAAATTTAGCCAATACATAAATTTGGAACTTACCACGATGATTCTGACCCCGCCGAAATTAATTAATATTTCTACACCTCATATTAAAAATATTTATTCTATTCAATTCACTTTTGATGAAAACTATTCTAGCCGCATCTTCAAAAACTACCACTCTCACTACTCCACGATCCATTTAGGGTTTTCGTTTCACTTTTCTTCTTCATTTAGAGTTTCTTTTTTCCTTCAATTCGATATTCATCCATCAATATTTTTAGTATCACTGTTTTGTTTCGTTGATTTTTAAAAGCTATAAAAAAAATTTGATTTCTTATTTCAATTTTTCAATTCCTCAATTTTTCAATTGTTGTTGTTTCGAGAGAGATCATGGGGAGTTCTGGAGGGATGGGGGCATCGCCAAAGCCTGCGACTGCGAACGGTCTTTCGCTGGATATGGTTCTAGAGAAACAATATGATGTCCCTAAGGCCATTTCAATGGCTTGGAAACTGTTGTGAATTTGAAACGTACTCACAAATTGGAGATGGTAATATGAATAAATGTAATGTTGTTTTTTATGTTGGTTGATTTTTATGATGAATTATTTGTTTATTGTGGCAGTTTCTGGATGATTATGGGTTGTTACCACTATTGTTATGTCACCATGGAAATTTGTTGTTCTGTTACCACAATTTAATCCTACTAGGCATGATAGTGCTAAAACCATCTCAAGAGCTATGAACCTTGATGTGACCATTAAGATGATTCCCGATAAGATTTGTGGCTCTTACTTTCTTGTATTTCATTTTTCATATCATAAAGGAACTCATTTAGCTTAAACATTTTTATGGGTTTCACCATCTCTAGGTTATTGACACGCCGCAAGCGTACGACTAATATCAAAGTAGTAAAAAGTATCGAATTCACAAAGACCAATGGTTGACTACTGAATCCTATTATATCTATGTAAAGCTAGAGTGACCAGATATTTGGGAGTGGTTTTCTTAAGTAAAAAGTCACTTAAGTGAAAAATAGCTTACTTCAAAAGCACTCTTTGAAAATAGCTTATCTGCAAATAATTTGAACATATTATAAAAACAAATAGGATTTAGGGTCACAACCTCTTACTCTAGCATCTCCATATGGTCAAACTAATCATGATACAAGGAATTTCGACACGAATTATAGAAAAATAGATTTTGTAGATAACACATGCTTTCGCCGGTGTGTTATCCTGATTTAGATAAATAATTCTTCGGCTTTCGCTTATTTGAAATCATTTTTTTAAACTCCATTGTTATTGCGTGGTCTAGTATGATAAAGATTTTCTCAATCTCTTATGAGTACTTTCGTATTATCGGATTCAATTGTCTAAAATCTATTTTCGTGTATCGATACAAGTTCTTCCGAAATATTACCGGTACCTAAGAACTTTTTACTTTCGTAACAAAGTAAGATAAAAACTCATACTTTTAAAATAATCATTTATTAAATTCCTTGTATCACAATAGCATAACCATATAGATAGTCATGAGTTAGGTCTCATAACCCTTAATCCCTAAAATACTTCTCACTCATGGCGAGGGACAAATTAACAAAAATAATATCTTGATTCATAGATAACATGATTATAACCATTATAATAATAAAGAGTATGCAATAGAATACGACAAATAGAATAGAAACCTTAATATAATTGGAATTCAAAATAGGGTTACTTTCTCCAAGGAGGCTTTCTAAAGAGAGAATTGTAACTTGCAGTGAAAACTAGAAATGTACGATAAAAATAATAGATCCTTTGATATCCCATACAAAGAGATATTTATAATTCTTACATAAACCATTAGTATCAATAGTCATCAAAATCAAAATCCTCAAATCGCAGACAAAATCGGGCAAAAAAGGAAACAAAAATCAAGACAACTCACCTCTTATTATAGGCCGTAACAGGGAGCAAGTTTTTGTGTTGGAGCGCAAATCAAAGGGGCATCAGTCTGTGGCGCATTACGGGCTATAATGCATATTACTGGCGAACATAATGCACCTTGTGCTTTTGTATTGGAGAAATCTAGACTTTGCACTTTTCTCTAATTTTCGCCAGAATTAATTCCTTTTTCTTCCGTATGACCATATGGACCTTAAAATGACAGAAACATGATACCAGAGCATAAAATGCAGAAAAAGAGAAGAATCATAAACAAAATACGATAAAAATGTGACTAAATCGAAAGCATAAAGTGGTTAGAACACACTTATCCAATTCCCCCAAACTTATATTGTTGCTTGTCCTCAAGCAACATAGCTCATAAAACAAATATTCAGATCAAGCAAAGTATTGAAAGAATTCAAGAAAGACAAAGTAAATTGGCACTCATACGTCAACTTTTGTTCAATAAGGCTAAAGGTTAGTTCTTCTGGTACTCATCTGACTCTAAGGGTCTTTACAAGATCACAAACCAAGGTGAAGCCATGGACCAAAGCTTCCCTACTCTGACACCTCTTTGACTATGCATTTTACTTAAGTCTCGTTTCTGATTTTTCTCTCCTTTTATTTGGACAATCAAATTAAGGAAAATGAAATTATAATAATCATTACATGCACAAGTTCAATTGATAATTTTTCATTTAAACATCATTTGTTATCCACCGATGTAATTTTCAAAGCCTTTGAAGCTTGTATGTTGTCCTTTTCTTAGTACGACGTTTGGGGATCAACTACCTTTGGACTGAATGACTGAGAGAGGGTTATCCGACTTAGAGGGCTAGTTTCTTTTTACCGCCTTTTCATCTTCTTTTTTTGTTGTTGACAAAATTTTCAAAACTTTTTCAAATTTATATATTGTCCTTTGCATAGAACGACATTGGGGATCATCCTTTTTCGGTTGCCTTTTACCGCCTTTTCGTCTTTTTTGATACAATTATTCTCTTTGATTCCAAATCAAACATACATGCATGCAAAAGTAATCTATGCCAGACTGTCAAATTAAACTACTTAGGGGTACTTCTAAGGGTCTAAGCACTATGGTAAAATTCTACGCATCAGGCTCGTGTCAATTTTGGGGAAGCTCTGGGTGTTAGAGTAAAGAATATTTTTGTAAACTTTTATGGTTTTCCTAGACTTAACCATTTATCCCTTTAGCTCTATACACTTTCCCAGTTGTCTCAAAATCAAAAACTCTTTTTGAAAAAAAAATTGGTCTTTGTTTGGAAAAAAATGAAAAAGTGGTCTTTTATTGAAGGGAAATAAATAGAAGCAAATAACATAAAGCAAAAAAAAAACAATTGAAAGAAAAACAAATAAAAATAAAAGTAAAACCCACTCCAAACTTCAACTAAGCTTTGTCCCTATGTTTTAGCGAAAGAGAGGGAAGGTGACTCATAGAGAAAGTAACCAAGGAGGTGGTGGTGGATAGTGCAGCATCAATAATGATAACAACTATTACACATCTTACCAACAGTACCTGTCACCTCAAACCGTTAGCATAATTCACTCAAAGTAATCAACAACATATTAACAGCCACATCGTCAACGAAATACAACAATTATCATAACACAATTATCAATAACAAACTCATTTATAATGTGACTCTTAACAATGGACATGCATGTGGTACCAGTGGAGGAAAACTCACAACGTAATCATTTGTCAGTTTACCAAGGCACAAGGCATAAGCCTTCAATGTAATCATTCTTCCCCTAACGGCCAACGTTTTTACCAATCTTGGCCAATATAATATGCAAATGAATGTATGCGACCACAACATCAACTCAATCAACGACGGGAATTCAACGACAACACACAACAACAATGTAATCCCAATTCAACACTGTCCTTAGGCTTACAACGTAATCAATATATCAACGTAATCAACGTAATTGATAACCACTCATCACTGGCTAAAAACCCTACAACTTGATATCAACATGTCAACAACAACACAACACCGACCATAAGCCTTAGTATCTCAACAACAACACAACATTGGCTATAAGCCTACAACTTATTTATACCAATATTATTATTATAAGTATTATTAATACCACTTGCTAGCAACATATACCACCTTCATCCACTTAATAACCCACTACTAGTTACTACATTAATCTCCTAGCAACTTATTCTACAATTCAGCTTATAATCATTCAGATTGTTTTCATCTAATTCTAGTTAACGACTTGTCGGTTAGAATTACTAGTATTCTTGACACTGCACTGCTATCAACAACAATTTAGCTATTGTCACTTTATTAATAAACCTTCTACCACTTTTAATTACTTATCTTGGTTGATTATAATGGCCTACTAGTTCAATTACCAGAACCAATTTCCCAACCACTACCAATAATTATTTTACTCAAAGTAGCCTACTAAAAGTTAACTACATCAACTAATCATTTTGAAAATAATTTAGAAATCAGAAAATATGTTCAAAATCGCACAGTACGCGCCTCAAACCAATCTGTGTGCCGCGACTTTAGCAGGAAGACCCAGTTCGCACCGCGTCCACATGTTGGCGCCGCGAACTGTACAAAACAGAAAGGGATTTCTACGCTGACAGCTTCTCTCAAACACCATTATCACTATGTTTTTGCATCCAATTCCATCATAGGCCAAAACAAATCAACACAGTATAACTACAACAAAAGGAATCAATCCCAAGCAACATATACCAATTTTATGCAACAAATTTCATGGGCAATAACCGAACATTTGGGATCAAGCCACAACAATCAAAACATGAAAAGAGATGCAAATTTATAAATCCCATCCCATATATCATTTATCATGTATCCCTTTATAGAGTCAGAACCCCACCCTTACCAATTCAACAACAGTTCAACTCTCCGATCGCATCCTAATTTCCGATCGAGTGCAAGCCTTTGACTTTTCCCAACAATCATTGATCAATTCCTTTATCTGCCAAAACCCTCGTTCCTCTTTGCCTGCAACTTTATTTCACGATCTATTCTCCAAAACCTCCAAAACCTCCAAAACCCTTATTCCTCTTTGTGATAGGAAACCTCTTTTTCTTACTGTCACTTCTATTTTTCTTCTTAACCAAATAATAATAACAATATTATAACTTCTATTTTTATTTCCATAACTTAAATCAACACATTCAATCAAATAATACCACAATGCAACTTACTTCAATATATTATAATTCATCAATTTCAACAAATAATTCCGAAATAATTTAATTATATAATTAAATTCGGGGCATTACATTCGTCGCTTATGACTAGCCTAGGGACCCCGAACCTTGGGAAAATTATTTTCTTAAACATTTCAAAACAACTCGCGCATCATTTGTCAGAGAGGCAATAGCCTCAATCCATTTAGACACCTAGTCAACGACGACGAGAATATATAGATTTCCCAAAGAGGACGGGACAGGTCCCATAAAGTCAACTCCCCAAACATAAAAAATACCAACTTCAAGGATGATACTAAGAGGAATTTCGTTCCTCTTAGATATGTTTCCTATGTGTTGGCACTGGTCACAGTTCTTTATGAAAGCATTAAAATCCTTAAAGAGAGTAGGCCAATAGAGGCCTGCTTGCAAAATCATCGACAGTTTTGTCAGTACTAGCATGTCCTCCATAGGAAGAGGCATGACAATGAGTCATTACACTCTCAATTTCTTCTTCCGAGATACACCTTCGGAGATTCCATCAGCACCTCTCTTAAAAATCAAAGGCTCTTCCCAATAATAATGCTTGAGATCGGAGAAAAACTTTTTCTTACGTTGATAATTTATATCAGGAGGTAACACTACGACAATAAGGTAATTAACAAAGTCAAATTACCAATGTGTCTCACTAGTTAACAACGCAAAAAATTTATCATCTGGGAAAGAGTTATCAAGAGGTAACTCTTTTAAATGGTCAGCAACTACATTCTCCGTCCCTTTCTTTTCTCGAATCTCAATATAAAATTATCGTAACAACAAAATCCACCTAATAAGTATAGGCTTAGCATCCTTCTTGCTTGGGAGGTATCTAATAGCCGCATGGTCTGTGTAGACAATTATTTTTGATCCCACAAAGTCAGAACGAAATTTGTCAATGGCAAAAATCATGGCCAATAATGCTTTCTCCATGGTCGCATAGTTAGCTTGAGCCTCATCCAAAGTCCTACTAGCATAGTAAATGACATGCATTTTTCTATCCTTCTTTTTCCCCAATATCGCGCCTACCACGTAGTCCCTAGCATCACACATGATCTCAAAGGGATCTTCCCAATTGGTGGGCTGCACTGTGGGAGCTGAAATCAATGCCTCTTTTAGAGCCTTGAAATCTTCTAGGCACTCACTATTTAAATTAAATTTAGCATCCTTCATCAATTTCCCGGTTAAGGGCTTGGTAATCATGGAGAAATCATTGATAAATTCATTGAACGCAATAACTCTACGCTCTCTCTCGACTTTGAATTCCCTGTGTTTGACGCCGAAGAAGAAGTTGAAGAAGAGATCCTGGATGAGATTTCCCGACTACTTAAGCACGAGGAAAGAATCATTCAGCCTCACAGAGAGCCTTTGGAAGCAATCATCTTAGGTTCTGAGGAAAACAAAAAAGAAGTGAACATCGGAGCTCTACTCGACAACAACGTCAAGAGAAAACTGATAGATCTTCTCAAAGAATACGTCGATGTGTTTGCTTGGTCCTACCAAGACATGCCAGGCTTGGATACCAACATTGTAGAGCATCACTTGCCATTAAAACCGGAGTGTCCGCCAGTTAAAAAAAATACTAAGAAGGATTCACCCAGATATCGCCGACAAAATCAAAAAGGAGGTTCAAAAGCAGCTCGACGCAGGTTTCCTCGTCACCTCTGAATATCCTCAATGGTTAGCCAACATAGTGCATGTCTCAAAGTAAGATGGAAAGGTCAGAATGTGTGTTGACTATCGGGACTTGAACAAAGCTAGTCCTAAAGACGATTTCCCACTACCGCATATCGATATGCTGGTGGGAAGCACTGCTAAGTTCAACGTCTTTTCCTTCATGGACGGTTTCTCTGGCTATAATCAGATCAGAATGGCTCCCGAAGACATGGAGAAAACATCTTTCATCACGCCATGGGGCACATTTTTCTACAAAGTAATTTCGTTTGGATTAAAGAATGAAGGCGCAACTTACCAAAGGGCAATGACTAATCTCTTTCATGACATGATGCACAAAGAGATCGAAGTCTACGTGGACGACATGATCGAAAAGTCTGACACTAAAGAAGAGCATATAGAATATCTCTTGAAGTTGTTTCAACGACTAAGGAAATTCCAGCTTTGCCTGAATCCGAACAAATGCACCTTTGGGGTAAGATCTGGAAAACTCCTGGGTTTCATTGTCAGTCAAAGAGGTATTGAAGTTGACCCTGACAAAGTCAAGGCTATTCAAGAAATGCCTATGCCACATACATAAAATCAAGTAAGAGGATTTCTTGGACGATTGAATTACATCTCAAGATTTATCTCTCAGATGACTGCTACTTGTGGACCAATATTCAAGCTTCTCCGCAAAAATCAAGAGGTTGTGTGGACAGAAGATTGCCAAAGAGCGTTTGACAGTATCAAGGAATACATGTCAGAACCTCCGATATTGATTCCTCTAATCGAAGGAAGACCATTAATCATGTACCTTACCGTGCTAGAGGATTCCATGGGCTACGTGCTTGGACAGCAAGATGAAACCGGTAAGAAGGAGCATGCCATCTACTACTTGAGTAAAAAGTTCACAGATTGTGAAACTCGTTACTCCATGCTCGAGAAAATATGTTGTGCTTTGGTGTGGGCTTCGAAACGTCTCCGCCAGTACATGATCAATCACACGACTTGGTTAATCTCCAAAATGGATCCAATCAAGTACGTCTTTGAAAAGCCTGCCTTAACAGGGAGAATCGCTCGATGGCAGATGCTATTATTTGAATACGATATCTAGTACCGCGCCCAAAAAGCGGTCAAAGGAAGCATTCTCGCCGATCACTTGGCTTATCAACCGATCAACGAATACCAATCTCTCAAGTTCGACTTTCCTGACGAGGATGTTATGTACTTAAAGATGAAAGATTGTGACGAACCATTACCTGAAGAAGGTCCTGATCCAGAATCTAGATGGGGCTTAATTTTCGATGGAGCAGTTAACGTTTTTGGCAATGGAATTGGGGAAGTCATCATTACTCCCGAGGGTTCTCATATTCCGTTTTTCGCCACATTACTATTTGATTGCACCAACAACATCGTAGAATATGAAGCTTGTATCATGGGTATCGAAGAAGCCATCGACTTAAGGATCAAAATCCTTGACATATACGGAGATTCAGCCCTTGTGATCAATCAAATCAAAGACAAGTATGAGACTTATCACCTTGGTTTGATTCCCTACCGAGATTATGCAAGATGTTTGTTGACTTTCTTCAACAAAGTTGAATTGCATCATCTTCCTCGAGATCAGAATCGAATGGTAGACGCCTTGGCCACTCTATCTTCCATGTTCAAAGTCAACCATTGGAACGATATGCCTAAGATCCGTATCAGACGCCTTGAAAGACCTGCATATGTGTTTGCAACTGAAGCAGTCATCGATGATAAACCGTGGTTCCACAACATCAAGCGCTTCCTTCAAACTTAGGAGTACCCACTCGGGGCATCGCACAAAGATAGGAAAAGTCTAAGGAGGATTTCTAGAAATTTCTTCTTGAATGAAGATGTGCTATACAAAAGAAACTTCGACATAGTCCTGCTCAGATGCGTGGATAGACACGAAGCAGACATGATAATTCACGAAGTTCATGAAGGGTCCTTTGGAACCCATTCAAATGGGCATGCAATGTCCAGAAAAATCTTGAGAGCAGGATACTATTGGATAACAATGGAATCCGATTGCTGTAAGCACATCAAGAGATGTCACAAGTGCCAGATCTACGCAGATAAGATCCATGTGCCACCGACTCTACTCAACATTCTCTCCTCTCCGTGGCCTTTCTCCATGTGGGGCATCGACATGATTGGGATGATCGAACCAAAAGCGTCAAACGAACATCGCTTCATCTTAGTGGCTATTGATTACTTCATCAAATGGGTCAAAGCAGCATCTTACGCCAGCGTTACAAGACAAGTGGTTGTGAGGTTCATCAAGAACAACCTCATTTGCCGATATGGAGTTCCAAGTAAGATCATTACAGACAATGGATTGAACTTGAACAACAAAATGATGAAAGAATTGTGTGAGGAATTCAAGATTGAGCATCATAACTCATCTCCTTACCGACCAAAGATGAACGGCGTCGTGGAAGCTGCCAACAAGAACATCAAAAAGATCGTCCAGAAGATGGTCATCACCTACAAAGACTAGCACGAAATGCTGCCATTTGCTCTACATGGGTATCGTATTTTAGTACGTACTTCAACACAGGAAACCCTTTTTCTCTAGTATACGGCATGGAAGCAGTGCTCCCCGTAGAAGTTGAAATTCCATCGATGAGAGTTCTCATGGAAGCAAAGTTATCTGAGGCCAAATGGTGTCAAAGAAGATACGACCAGTTGAACTTAATCGAAGAAAAGCGTCTGACCGCTCTATGTCATGGACAATTATATCAAAGAACGATGAAGAAAGCCTTCGACAAAAAGGTTCGACCTCGTGAATTCCAAGAAGGCGACCTCGTGCTTAAAAAGATTTTGTCTTTTCAACCAGATTCTAGGAACAAATGGACTCCTAATTAGGAAGGCCCATACATCGTCAAAAGAAGCTTTTCTGGAAGTGCTATGACTCTCACAACCATGGACGGTGATGAACTCCCGTATCCTATGAATGCTGATGTAGTCAAGAAATACTTTGTCTAAAAAGATAAAAGAACAGCTCGGTAAGTCGAAAACCCGAAAAGGGCGGCTTAGGCAAAAAGGGCGGCTTAGTCAAACACTTTTCACACTCTTTTCAAACAAAAACATCTTTTAATCTATAAGTGGTAACGCTTGTACACTCGAGCAAAACACCAAAAACTTACAATTAAAGATTCAATCATCTTTCAAACATCTTTCTTAACTCGTAAGTGGTAACGCTTGTACAGTCAAGCAAAACACCTAAATACTTACGATGAAAGATTCAATCAATCAACCCTTTAAAATGTATGTGATGAAATAAATTAGATACATTTTTCATTAAGATGACATTTGTCGCTGTCTCTTAATAACATCCCATTGCTTCCACTAGCATAAGTAGGAACTACGATTGCTCTGACTTTCTCAACCTCCCTTTGAGAATACGTAGGCACAAGGTCTCATCCTTGGCAAGCATACTTCTTTATCCCTCAAACCAAACAAAACCATAGCTCCCTTAGATCTGAGCTACAGATGCTCTGATTCCCATTAAGGGATATGTATGCAGAAGATTCCAATGATCTTTGCGAGCACAATAATAACAAAACCTAGGATCCCACATAACCTACCCTTCTTAAAATCAAAAGAAGAAACTTTCCCAAAAATAGAATAGCAAATTAAAACACACAAACATATCAAAATATTCATATATAAGGCTATAGATAAATATATATATATTTAGGGTGCCACATCTATTCCCTTATAACAAACCCCCTTGCCCAGATCTCTCTCCAATGCGTTGCGTCTAGTTCAAGCTAGTCGTACTGCATATAATATTTATTGAGGGTATTGCAGCTTTCCCCTTTTTCATCTCATTTTTCTTGTTTTGGAAACAATAAAGCTTGATGCTCGCGGCATCTTTTAAAACAAATCAAAAGAGTAAATCGTTTCGAGCTAGATATTCGAATTCCGATTCGATTCCCTCGCTCGTCACTTTTTAACGCGAACAGTGTGCCTACGTATTCCCTTGTGCAATGGGAAAGTCAAAACTCTGTAGTTCCTCTTAAAAAGGTTTAAATTGGTTGTGTTGATTTTATAAGAAAAAGCGTGCATTAGATATTTCAAATGCTTGAACTTGGACTTGTTTAGTTTGTTTGAAAAGCTTAAGTCCTCAATCGCATTTGAAATGGCTATTGCGTACTCTTTGTAAGAAAAGAGTTTTAATGGTCGCATATGAGCGATAAAAGAGTTTGAGTGAGTTATTGTATTTTTATGTGGGAGACAAGTATTGGACCATAAGCGTTCAACGGCTAACGCCCCAATTACTCGGATGAGTGGACAGAAACATCCTAATCAACTTTTTCTACCCAAAAGTTTATTAAGAAAAATAAAGTGAAACAATGTCTGCTTAATAAATTCATTTAAGAAACCAAACATACGATCGGTCGATCTGGGATGACTACCATATGTTTGGGAGGAGGGAGAAGTAGAATATTTATTTATGAAAATATTTTGAAAAGAAACTTGACGTTGGATCGAGATTTAGAAATTTAATTACGAAAGTATTTTTGAGATACGCGCGAAGATGAAAAATGGAATCGGGTTATGATTAATTAAGTATATGGACTTAATTAACCTCGTGAGGATACGTGCTCATATCCCCAACCATGAGACCCTGGTGCATGGAAGATTGGTATATGGACCAATGATATTTTCGGGTTATGATTAATTAAAGCAACAAGGGCTTTAATTAACCTCGTGAGGATGTGCGAAGTGTACAATGGTGAATAAATACCGAATAAGCGAATAAACAAACAATTATCACACAATACAATCGGAAATTTAAATAATTATTAGAATGGATTTTTTCTATTTGATAAGAAATCGACTAATAGTTTAATCGATAAATTATCAAATAAAAACTATCAGAACTAATTATTATTTAGTACATCACACAAAAATTAAATCATTTACATAAAAATAAGTTAATTTAAAAGATGAGAGTTTAGAAATGGGCCTGATATTGCCGTGATTCTGGGGGGTGTTGGAAGCAAGAATATCCCAAGTCCGTGAAGAAGCCCATCTAATCTTGTGTGACTTGTCAGCAAAAGTTCACCACGTGTTGGTAATTTGGACGCGTCTGATCTTCTTTTCCAAAACACACCAATGGCCAAGACGGAAATATTACTTACCAAGCATTTGGGAGAGAAGATAATTAACTAAAAAAAAGAAAATAAAAAAAGACCAAGGTGGTGACACTTGTCACCACTAAACCAAGACACCTAAACTAAGTTAATACAAACTAAAATATTAATTAAAATAAAATTAAAATTAAAAAAAAAACTTAAACTAATAGGAACCCATCTGATCTCCCTCTCATTCCTTATTTTCTCTGGTTTCCTCACCCTCTCACGTTGCCTCTCTCGTGACCTCTCATCATCTCTCTCGTGACCTCTCTCACTCACAGAGTCCCCCTCACTCACTGAAACCCTCTCGTCCCTCTCGATTGCTCTCTGTTCTCTCTTACTTTCTGATGGAACCTTGCTAGAAAATGTGAAGGGCAACCGCGCCGGAAATCGCCTCACATCGGTGACGGAGGCGGCAAGGCACAGACGTTCCAATTATCTTTATGTTTCTGACTCGTTTTATACCTCTGATGCTTGATTTGATATTTGATTTTGCAGATGAGTGATGAATCTCCTTAAATCTGAAAGGGGTTTCGAAAACCCTAGGTTCCTCTGATGTGATTCCGGCGATGATGATACCTGAGCCTAAGAGACGCATTTGGTGGGAAGAATCGGTTTCTGTACTCGTTTCGGGTGAGATTGTTCCTTTCTTTCTGGCTTTTCCTTGTCTTCTTACTCTGTTCAGAACCTCTGGCTTTCTGAAAACTAGATTTCTGAAGGGTTTCTGGGTAGGAGAATGATGAAGAAAGAGGGTTAGCGTTTATGATGTTAGGGTTTGTGGCTTGCTAGGTTCTGGTATTTCTGTGATGGTTTTCTATGATGTCTTGGGAACAATGTTGTTTCGGTTTACTGTGATTTGAGAACCATGTGGCTGTTGTGATTGGTTTCTGGGTTTTGAGAAAAATAGTTATCTTGTTGTAGTTTCTGGTTTTTGGAGAACATAATGGTTGCTTGTTGTAGTTTTTTTCTGGTCTCCTCTGGAACTGAGAAGGCTGTGTATTTTAACTAAAGTTTTCTGCTATCTTTTTTTTGAAATGGTTATGGGAACAATAACAATGTTTTGGTTTTTTTTGTTTTGAGCTCAGGCTGTGGTTTCTAAACTTGGCTCTTTTTTTGGTTATTGGCCTTTTTTTGTTGATTTTTAATTCTGAACAGATGTTGCCTTGGTTCTGGTTTGAGATTGGTTCTTTTATCTAATGGTGAAACTCTGTTCTGTTTGTCTTTGGAACTAAGTTTTTTTGTGGTTGTACATTGCTTGCCTTGCCATTTTTAGCTATACCCTGCTGTGCTTTTCCCAATTGTCTTTACTGTCTTAGCAATTTGGGCTTTGTTTACTGTTGGCTTACTACTATCCTCTGCTTCCCTCTGTTGTGCTAATAACCAAGGTGCTTTTGGGTGGCGTTTACTTCTTGATAACCAAGATGCTTTTGGGGTTAAAAACGTTTCTTTGCTTCTTGCCTGCTATCTAGTATTGTGACTATGATGAACAAAACTGAGTTATAGCTTCTCTTTGTGAAGCAATTTGTTTTGTGATTTGCAAATGAATCTCTTTCTAACCAATGATTAATCTTGAACAAGATTATGAGGCCTGGTACTTATTTAAACCTGATTCTTGCCAGAAATTCCTAATGATGAGATTGTAATACAAATTGTTTGCACTAATTCTGTTTTTGGCTTGAATTAAGTTGCTAACCATTATTCTTTTTCTTTGTTTTCATGAGTTACAAATGATGGTGAGGATAGATGATAGAAGGACAACTTGGATGAGAAGAAAAGGCTTGAAGAAATACAAAAACTTGTTCAAAACATAGGGACAAATCTTAGAAAAACTTGTAGCATTAGATAGGATTTGAACATTTTGTAACATTTTGTAACTTGAATTTTGTAATCAAATTATAATAAATCAACTTGTGTTTTCAATTTCAAGCTTGTAATTCCATATTCTTCTTGCAAAAGGGCATTGTAAATTTGTAGAACTTGAGACAAACGAATACAATAAACTTGAATGACATCCGTATAGCACTTGAATGAAAATTAATTTTGCACTCAAAAGGATGATGGAATTAATCTTAACTTGAATCCTCTTTGCTTGAAATGAGTGAAATGAGAAATGTACCCATTATGAACCGAATAACTCCTTACAAATATATTTTTTTTACTAATGAATTTGAACTCCAAAAACAAACAGCTTCCCCTCCAATGAATTTAAATTGCCAAAACAAACGTATTTCCTTTTGAATTCCCAATTTTATTCCATGACAGCTTGAATCAAAATATTGAGTCAACAATAAACTAATAATTCTCTTAGAAACCCAACACAATCCTTTTCACGAAATAAAAGAAATACTTAGTTGAGATATCTTGAGGCCCAATAAGCCTTGGTAACTGAATAAACAAAAAAGAGAAAATACGAAAGCCATCTTGGATTGACTGAAAATACAACCAAATCCCACAATCTGATGGAAACTGGGAAGGTAAGAGTACTTTGACCTCAGCACAGTGAATAAATATCTATGACGAAAATAAGCCATTGAAGTAAAATGAAGAGGGGAAATTTTGGGGTGCGACAGTTGCCCCTATTCAATCATCTTAAACCTGATAAGTGAGAAAGATTAAACTTTCGATCGTTCAAGGTGGAAGAGGATTGAATACTAAGAGAACCCCAAAAATTTTCCCTATGCGGATAAACAATGCCACAAAAGAAAACAGATAAGACATCTTGACTAGAGAATCAAGGAAAAGACGCCTGAGGAGAAAAACTTGTTAAACATCACCAGAATGTCTCAACAACAGTAACAATCGAAAAGTATGACAGGTTTCAATAACACTGGGGATAATCGAGTAACCAAAATGAGCCATAACAGTAAGTTTTAATAAAAATTCTATGAGAGGCAAACCAAGCTTCTCAGGCGAAAAGAAAAACAATAGATTAAGCCATCACAGGACGTCTTAAAGAGAATGCTATGAGAAGAAAACCGAACTTCTCAAGCAAAAAGAAATAAAATAAATTAAGAAATTCGATATAATTGAGAATTTGTCAGAAAATTCCAAAGAGTTAAAGAATACCCGCAAACTTTAATGAATATAATGGTCAAGAATTTATCAGAAAATCCTGAAGAAGATAATTGAGAAATTGTCTGAAGATCCCAAAGAGTTAAAGAATACCCGCAGACTTTAACGAAGATATATGGATAGAACAATATCAGAATTGTTGTGCACGAAGGTGCGAAGAGCCATGGCATGCTGAATGTCTTGACCATGTAACTTCCGAGTTACCAGCAGAACAAACTCAGTAGCGCACCTAAGAATACACTTCTCTGGGGATAAACAAATCAATATCCAGCACACTGGTGTGATATAGATGTTTACGAAGTCGGTAAATCCTTGTTTCTGACGTTTCTGCTGATGAGAGATTTAATGAACATGTACAAACATGTTCAACAACTTCTGAGTTGGAAAAATCTTCACTTTGTATACAGATAGCTTTACCGGAGATAGAAGAATTAAGTTCACCACCTGTGACTGAATAACTTCTATGGTAATGAGCTTCAATTTGTTGGCATTGTACATACAATGCGTTGTAGCAAGTGGATATGTGGATCAACTTCTGAGTTGGCGAAATATCTTGAGGCTGAATAAACATCCTACCTGGCAGACATTTATCTGTTGAGTATTTGAAAACTTACTGGGGAAATAAACACACCAGAAGTTCGATGTAGTTTTCTGAGAACAACTCAGAGAAGTAAATTTGTAGAAGTCACTATTACTAGAACTTGCTGAGAAAATTCTTGTCTGAAAGAACCTTGGAAAATACCTTGAATAATGTTGTAGTAATCCTTTTTGAAGGAGATTAACTTGCGAGTGAATTAAGCTTCGCTGGGGAAACTCCGTAAGAAAACCGTGTGGAAAACTTCACTGGGGATTCCCGGTTGATAATTTTGATGACATTAGAGTTCATTGAACAACTGTTTTGTTGGGGAAGAAGTCTCGATTGGAGAAACCATTAGTTGTTAAGATCCAGATAAGTATACCATTTGTGTCGTAGAAAAGAGGATAATTCTGTCGTCTGAGAACTATTCCTTCAATTTGATCCTTACGAGGATATTTACAGTTTCAGCTGAAAAACCCTGCAAAAGAATTAGCCGGAGCTGATGCTTGAGTATGATAGGCATGATATGATATGCATGATGATTTTTATGTTTGATGCAAAGAGATATGATTTCCTGATACTGTTCAAAAAATAAACACGTCTCTAGGGAATCCAATTGGACGATCCTGTTGACACAAGAGTTTGCTGGGGATGATTAATCACTTCTCTGGGGAAGAGGCTTAACTTGAGAGTTGACACCACTGCCAACTTGACTTTCAACCAAGCATTCAATTTGCACTGGGGAGAAAAACTAAATTGTCATTTGAGAAATAGTCTTCGACGCCTGCGTTCGAATTCATTCTAAATAGATCCCAAGTCTGGCGGAGGTTTATGCATGAATATACTATGATATGACATGAATGAATGAATGAGTTAATGAGTGAATATACTGGTTGATGTATTGGTTTATCAAACTAAATTCCCAACACCACTGGAAATCGAACGAAGAGTAACGACCCTAACCAAACCACGATTGCTACCACATGAGTCTCTCAGAGGAAAGATGACATCTTATTCCTTATATACACCATGATGAGTACGGAGGTACTTCCAATTCAGAGGAACAGGCGCAATATTTAGAAAGTCAATCGTCCCCCAACATTCCGTAAATCAAAACGATTTCAAGTTTCAAAAACTTTATTGTTTCACCATTTTTAATGATTTTAATTTTTATCTAAGACAGCAGCGACATTAAGCTAAACGTGCAGAAAAAGATAAAAAAAGTAGGAAACAAAGTTCAACTGAACAATTCTTTTATTTAAAATATGAGAAGAATAACTCATAAGTAAAGAGTTTTCACATAAAGATGCATATTCCTTTAGGAGGACCATACAGGAAAGAGTAAGTCTATACACATTTTCTTAAACAACAATGAAATTGAAACTGAATTTCATTGGCCCATAAACATGCTATTCCCCCTCCCGACTGCTATTCTTCATCACTTCACTTCTGAAGATGGTGGTTGAACTGATCCCTTCCATCTAAGCTTATGTTGTGACACGGAAACACACACTGCAGCCTTATGTCTTTACACATTCCCTAACTTTTGCGTGAACCATCTTCTCTTCAGATTTTGGTTCACCGGGACATTTACCCTTTTTAGCTTAAGCCACCCTTTCGGGTTTTCAGCTTACCGGGCTTAAGTTTTCTTCTTTTTTTTTTAGACATAATACTTCTTGACCGCGTCTGAGTTGATAGAGTGTGCCAAATCTTCTCCATCCATGTTGGTGAGAATAAGAGTCCCTCCCGAGAAAACCTTCTTTACCACATACGGTCCTTCATAGTTCGGCACCCATTTCCCGCGAGGGTCTCTGTGTGGAGAGATTATCCTCTTTAGCACCAATTTGCCCACTTTGAACTAGCGGGGACATACCTTCTTATCAAAAGCCCCCTTGATTCTTTTCTGGTAGAGTTGGCCATGACAAATTGCTGCCAACCTCTTTTCTTCAATTAGATTGAGCTGGTCATACCTATTCTGAACCCATTCCGCCTCTTCCAACTCCGTATCCATCAGAACTTTGAGAGAAGTAATATCCACTTCTATAGGAAGTACTGCCTCCATGCCATAAACGAGAGAGTAAGGTGTCGCTCCTTTCGAAGTGCGAATAGACGTTCTGTACCCATGCAAAGCGAATGGCAACATCTCGTGCCAATCCTTATACGTCTTCACCATCTTCTGAAGGATCTTCTTAATATTCTTGTTAGCTGCTTCAACAACATCATTCATCTTTGGTCTGTAGGGAGACGAGTTGTGATGCTCGATTTTGAAGGTATCGCACAACTCCTTCATCATCTTGTTGTTCAGATTTGTCCCATTGTTAGTGATAATCTTTCTAGGAGTACCGTAGCGACAAATTATATTATTCTTGATAAACCGGGTAACTACTTGCCATGTCACATTCGCATATGAAGCAGCCTTAACCCACTTGGTGAAATAATCTATGGCAACCAGTATGAAGCGATGTCGATTAGAAGCTTTCGGTTCGATCATTCCGATCATGTCAATTCCCCACATAGAGAACGGCCATGGACAGGTCAAGACATTCAGAGGTGAGGGTGGCACATGCATCTTATCAGCATGAATCTGACACTTGTGACATCTCATTGCATAGACAACACAGTCTGTTTCCATGGTCATCCAGTAGTAACCAGCCCTGAGAATCTTTTTCGCCATTGCATGCCCATTTGCGTGAACACCAAAAGAGCCTTCATGAATTTCTTTGATGAGTTAATCTGCTTCATGTCTATCCATGTATCTGAGCAAAACCATGTCAAAATTCCTCTTGTACAGCACCCCACCACTTAAGAAAAAGTTAGCAGACAACTTTCTCAGAGTCTTCTTATCAGTGATAGATGCCCCCTCTGGGTGCTCGCCTTTCTCTACGTATTGCTTAATATCATAGAACCAGGGTTTACCATCAGTTTCTCCATTAATCATCATATAATAGCCAGGTTCGTCTAGACGCTCTATAGTGATAGAAGGCGCTTCATTAGCCCACTTGACTTTGAACATCGTAGACAACGTGGCTAAGGCATCAACTAACTGATTTTCCTCTCTGGGAATATGATGGAAAGTGATCTTGTCAAAATACGATATTAGCTTCAAAACATGATATCTGTACGGGATTAAATTTTCATTACGAGTTTCCCACTCTCCTTTGACCTAGAAAATGACGAGTGCTGAAACTCCATAAACTTCAAGGATTTTGATCCTTAAATCAATGGCCGCTTCAATCCCAAAGATGCAAGCTTCATATTCTGCCATGCTGTTGGTGCAGTCGAAACAAATTCTGGCGGTGAAGGGAATATGAAATCCTGTTGGAGAAGTAATGATTGCCCCGATTCCATGACCTACTGCATTGGATGCACCATCAAACACAAGCGTCCACCGGGATCCTGGTTTGGGTCCTTCTTCTGGTCCAAGAATGTTGCAGTTTCTGATAAACATGACATCTTCATCTAGGAAATCAAATCTCATTGGTTGATAGTCTTCCATGGGCTGGTGAGCGAGATATTCTGATACCACACTTCCCTTGATAGCTTTCTGGGTTACATATTGAATATCATATTCAGATAGTAACATCTACCAACGTGTAATCCTTCCGACCAAAGATGGCTTCTCGAAGATATACTTGATAGGGTCCATCTTGGATATCAGCATTGTAGTGTGACACACCATGTACTGCCTCAAACGACGAGCAGCCCACGCCAAAGTGAAACAAGTTTTCTCTAACAAAGAGTACCGACTTTCACACTCCGTGAATCTCTTAATCAGGTAATAGATTGCATTCTCTTTTCTTCCCGTTTCGTCATGTTGTCCTAGAACACAACCCATGGATCCTTCAAGTACAGTGAAGTACATTATGAGAGGTTTTCCGGGCACAGGCAGTATCAAGATTGGTGGCTCTTGCAAGTACTCATAAATCTTATCAAATGCTCGTTGATAATCATCATTCCATATAATGGTCTGATCCTTCTTTAACAACTTGAACAAAGGTTCGCAAGTAGCCGTCAAATGTGAGATGAACCGGGAAATGTAATTTAAGCGTCCCAAGAAACCACGAATTTCCTTCTCCATTCTTGGTGCTGGCATGTCTTGAATAGCTTTCACTTTGTCTGCGTCCACTTCGATACCTCGTTGGCTCACTATGAATCCAAGCAACTTCCCGGACTAGACTCCAAAAGTGCACTTGTTAGGATTCAAACGAAGCTTGTACTTCCTCAATTTGTCAAACAGCTTTCTGAGATGAACAATGTGCTCCTCTTCAGTCTGAGACTTGGCAATCATATCATCCACGTAGACTTCAATTTCTTTATGCATCATGTCATGGAATAGGGCTACCATGGCTCTTTAATAAGTTGCCCCTGCATTATTCAATCTGAATGGCATGACCTTGTAACAGAAGGTGCCCCAAGGAGTAGTAAACATCGTCTTCAACATATCTGCAGGATCCATCTTGATCTGATTATATCCTGAGAAACCATCCATGAAAGAAAATACAGAAGACTGAGTCGTTCTATCAACTAAGACATCAATGTGAGGTAAAGGAAAATCGTCCTTCGGGTTGGCTCTGTTCAAGTCTCGGTAGTCCACACACATCCGAACCTTTCCATCCTTCTTGGGGACAAGCACAATGTTAGCAATCCAATCCAGATATACCGACACAACAAGGAAACCGGCTTCAAACTGCTTCTTGACCTCGTCCCGAATCTTCTTAGCCATCTCTGGTAGTGTTCTCCTCGGTCTTTGTTTCAAAGGCAAACATTCGGGTTTTAGCAGCAGCTTGTGCATAACAATATCTGTGTCAAGTCCGGGCATATCCTGATACGACCATGCAAACACATCTACAAACTCTTGCAACAAGCGGACCAACTCATGTTTTATCTCTTGCCCCAAGTAGTTCCAACTTTGACTTCTTTACGATCCTTTTCAGTCCCCAGATTGATCACATCCACTGGTTCTTGATGAGGTTGGATCGTCTTCTCTTCATGCTCAACCAGGCGCGTTACCTCTTCAGGGAGTTCATAGTCTTCCTCACCTTCGTCTTCGGCTTGGTTGATCGGGAAATCGAAGTCAAAAGGAATTATAGCATGGCTATGTTCAACAAGCTCAATTTCAGGTGATCTGCATAAATGATTGATTTTATTTTTTAGATATGTATGTTTATGTTAACAGAAATAACAGTGAAAATGTTGTTGTTTTTATTAAGATGCACTGGAAAGCAAAAGTAAATAATAAAAAGGATCTCAAACTGAATAACAAAACGCGCTTTTTATTGAAGATAAAAATTCATTCATTAAACGGAATAAGCTCTACAAAGTAATCCTTTGTGCCTTGGGCAAAGCACATGATTTTTTGTTTTAAAATAAGAAATTACTTTGACAATGAAATGAGATGGGTAACGTCCTTGACGATCCAATTCTTGGGGCAACCCCGAGAGGAGTACGAAACACCATCTGAGAAAGCTTCATTGCATGCTCATCGTCATCAATGGCATTGATAGTCTTCTCGGAACGGAAACCTTTCACAACAAAAGTATCCTCAAGACGAGGGATCATCCCTTTTCCTATCTCTAAACCTTCATTGATCTTGGAGGATGGTTGGTAGCCGAGTCGGCTCTTATCTTTCTTCTCCGCCATATTTAGCACCGTTCCCCAACCTTCAGGATTTTTGGGCATCGATAAGGGCCTTAACATCCTGCCAGCAGGCCATGTTACCCTTAGGCTTCTCAACAGACTTGATCTCTTTTTGCACAGTACCAACAATCTCCAAAGCTTGAAAGAGAGTCTCGTGCACCTTGTCTCCATCATCCACATACTTGAACTCAGACAAGTGACTAACCATGTAGTCTTCTAAAACACTAACCTCCACCACCTGGTTATTCAGCAAGAACTTCAACTTCTGATGGAGAGTTGAAGTGACAGCTTTAGCACCGTGTATCCAGGGCCTTCCCAATAAGCAACTATAAGCGGGAAAGATGTCCATCACTTGAAAAGTGATGTTGAACAGCTGGGGTCCGATAAGTACCGGGAAGTCAATCTCTCCCACCGCCATCCTGCGAGATCCATCAAAAGCCTTTACAATCAGAGAAATAGGTTTCAGAATTGCCCCTTCCACCTGTAATTGGGCCAATGTTGTCTTCGGGATCACATTCAAAGCTGAGCCTGTATCAACCAATACTCTAGCAAGAGTCCTTCCACCACAGGTAACAGAAATGTGAAGAGCCATGTTATGATTACCTCCATTCGGAGGGAGATCCGCATCATTGAACGATAAACAACTACCATCATTTAAACCTGAAATTGTGACATCCAACTGATTGATTGTAATATCTTCAGCCACATATGCATTGTCGAGGAACTTCAACAAGGCCATCTTGTGGGCTTCAGAACTTTTCAACAAAGACAAGATCGAATTTTTTGCAGGAGTCTGACTAAGCAGATCAACCACTTTATAGTCACTCCTTTTGATGATTTTCAAAGTCTCATCACTTGGCTTAAAAATATCCCTCAATTCTTCCGCACTTAAATCAACAACTCCATCTTTCTTCGGAGGAACATCTGGCACCTTCTCTGCAACTCTACTCTTTGTCAGATCCTGGTGATAAATACGACCACTACGGGCCATGCCACTCATACCAGTGATGTTTTCAACAGTAGACTCTCCTAAAACCATTGGCTTACCACCCACAACAACTTCAGGCTCGTAATTCCATGGCACAACTTTAGTATCTTCATAAGGAATACGAATGGGCGGGTAAACCATCATTGGTTCTACCGCCATAATAGGTTCTTCTTCTTGGATAGGGACCGTCAGAGATATATGAAGTCTCCTATTGTTGATGAGTGGAACCACCAAATCTACTTCAACTTCAGCCTGAACTCGACTAAACTGAATCAGATGCTGACACATTAATCTCTATAGATACTTCTTGAACTCTGCACAGTGTTCTAGATTGACTTGGAAAATCAAACAACTATCATGAACTCCTTTCAATAAATAAGCCTTCTTCAATTCTTCAAATACCTTCTTCAAAGACATCTCCAATTGATCCACATCCATAACCAGACTTCTTCCTTCTTTAACCAATGAATTCACTTACAACGACCCATGCCTCGGCAATGGATTATTAGCAATGTTGGGGACATCAGCGAAAGTTAACAGCTTTCGGTCAATAAGTTCCTGAACCTTGCATTTAAAAGTGAAACAGTCCTCTGTAGTATGCCCGGGAGAATTGGCGTGAAAAGCGCATCTAGCATTCTCATTAAAACATGGTTTGGAAGGCCCATGAACATGCTTCAATTCCCTCGGCACTACTCTTCCATCTTGAAACAAATACGGCAACAGACTAGTGTAAGTCATTGGAATAGGTTGAATCTCTTCCTTGCTGTATTTATGATAATGTGGGCTCTACTGTTGAACTAGACCCTTGTTCGGACCCTTGACTTGTTGTTGTTGGGGAGCTTGATTCTGAGGAACCTGAGTTGAATAAGGCATCTGCATTTGTATGGGTTGCTGATATGGCATGCCAGGAAATTGCGTAGCAGCAACATAAGGATACGACATATACGGGACCTGAACAGGAGCAGGTCTAGCTGGTTGTCTTCCTCTTCCTCTGCCCCTTGATTCATACACAGCATTAGCTTCGGCTTCTTTCCTCTTAAAGCCATTGGACGACTTCTTTGCTGTAGACGTCCCTGCATTCCCTTCGGAAATCTTATCGATCTTCAAACCTTCCTCAATCTTCTCGCCCACCATCACTAGATTGAAGAAATCAGAAAAGTACTTCCAATCAGTCTTTCATAATATTGCACCGGTAATGTTCCCATGAACAAATCATTTAATTATCTTTCTACTAAAGTTGGTTGAACCCTCGAGGCTACCTCCCTCCACCTCTAAGCATAATCTTTAAAAGATTCTCTTTCCTTTTGAGACATATTTTGGATTTATACACGATTGGGAGCCATAGTGGTGTTGAAATGGTACTGCTTAAAGAAGGCGGTAGACAAATTATCCCAAGAGCGGATATTCGACTTCTCTAACTGCATGTACCAGTCCAAGAATGCCCCTGAGAGACTATCTTGAAAATAATGAATCATCAACTTGTTGTTCTTCACATGTGCCGCCATCTTGCGACAATGCATCCTCAAATGAGTGTCGGGACAACTTACCCCCTTATATTTTTCAAAGTCTGGTACTTTGAATTTCGGTGGAATCACAACATCGGGGACAAGACACATGTCCACAACACTCATACCAACAGCGTTTTTCCCTCTCAGCTCCTTCACTTGCTCGGCTAGCTCTTTGCACATCTTCTGGGCAGCCATATCTTGAAAAGGAGTCGGATTGCCCACAGGTGCAGCATTCTGGTAAAAATGTCTCATGTACTCGTCTTGCAGGTCCTCATCAGCTTGAGGAGTCGTAGACCGGATATTTTCCTGCTCATCTTCACCTCGCTCTTTCTCGTCATTTCCCATAGTTTGGGTAGCAACATGCGTAGTACCTTGGTTGTCAGCTCCATTGAAGAAGTCAGCAGGTATCCCATAGAGTAACGGATTAGGTGTTTGCACTCTTGAGGCATTGCCACCACCTCGAAGGGTTCTCACATTTCCCGTAACAACGGCAGGAACAGTTGCAGTTGCATTGTTTGCTGTAGCAGCAGCGGCAGTAGCAGCAGCGGTAGCAGCGACAACGGCAGCGGCTCGCTCCTCTTCCCTCGTATGTTGAGCAGTCATCATCTCCTTCAACTGGTCCATCTTGGAGTTCAAAGTGTCGATGTCATCTTGCATGGCAGCCTGTCTCGTCTCATACTGATCCATTGCTTTCTTTGCGTTAGCCCTGGTTCCATACGGGTGTCGAGTAGTCATCTTGAATCTGGACGAGAGGAAACGTAATGAGCTTGGCGTCCTCTTTTTAATAAAATGCATGGTTATGTATGATTAATGGAAAATTCTTATGATTGTATTCCCATTCCCAAGGATCTTTATCGGACTCATTCCCTTGTAAGCAGTCAACACAACAAATGGATAATCAGCTTCTTCATTCCAAACATAAAAGTTGAATACATACATCAATTTTTGTAGAGAAAGTAAAGAGCAAGACTTGCAGGCCTGCTTTTAGTTTAACAGATACAAAAAAGTACATAAAGGTGACAAAAGATCAGAAATGTTGTCCTCTTCGGGGCTTGAACTCTCTTATCTCCTTCTTGAATCGCTCCACCATGTATTTGCAAAGATAAATGAAATACTCCACTGCTGGGGGCACCTGGTCCTCCTCTAAGTCCTCGATGGCTGATTGAAGTCTCCATGGGACCTCCATCATTAGTTGTCTACAGAATTCCACCAAGCCTGAGTAATTGTCATATAAACTCTTGTTTTGCTCTTCTAGGTTGAAAATGGTTTCTCCCCTATTCACCCAAAGTTCATTCTGACATCGAGCTTGTTCCTGCCATCCCTCGCACTGGACTTCTAATTCCCCATATGCTGCCTCCGATTGGGCTACAAGGTCTCTCGCAGTATCCAGCTCTTGAATCTTCTGGGCTAGTTCTTCAGAGCCTACATTAGTTGCCATGCGAGCTTCTTCCTTGAGGCAAGTTTCACGCGCCAAACTAGATTCAATGTTCCTTAGTGCAGCTTTTAACTCTTGGATCTGAGTGTTAAGAGTTGTCTTCAGATCAAACTTTGCCTTGATAGCTCGTTCTTCATCTGCGTAAGCTTGCCCTCTTTGTTGTTCAGCCTTGGCTAGCTTACGGTTGAATTCACTTAACTCAAAATTTGCTGCATCCAGATTATCTTTCACACGAAACTTTGATTTCCTTTCTTTCTCTACCTGCACTTGACTCTTTAGAAGCTCATCATCTCTTTCCTCGAGGCTTTGCATCAAATCATCCCTTTCTCGAGCAACACGAGTAAGGATTGCCTGTTGTCGCCCCTCTTCAGCTCTCATATCTGTAATGGTGAGCTTAAGCTTGTTGAAATCCTCAATAGGGACATGAGTAACTTCAGGCTCAGGAACCTTGACGGGAACCACCGGAGCGTACGGAAGTTTGACCTCCTTGACCCTACCAATTACCCACTACTTATAGGTTTCTTTTGCTACATAATCTCTCTTCCCTAACTTTCTTCCTTTCCTATGGATTCGAGTCCAAGAACTTCTGATTTGTCATAACAATTAAGGATTTTCTTTCCCAAAGTCTTCCAAGAGGAGCTCCTCTAATACTGCACCATTGGGCTCAGTCTCCAAAGGATAACCCAACTGTCTTAACGCCAACCTAGGGTTGTAATTAATACAGCCTTGAGATCCCATTAGCGGGACACTGGGAAAATCTCCACAGTTAGTAATAACTTCTCCCACATTCCAATTTGGTAAGTACCACACCACAACATCTGAAGTGAGGCAAGCTAATGTCTGAGACCATGAAAATATTTCAATACGTCGTACCACGGGCCCTTAGTCGGTAGGTGAGACAAAAACCAAGAGTACAACAAAGGAGTGCAACATAGAACCACACCTCTCTTCTTCTCATGCCTTATATGAAGGTGATAAAGCGCATATGCCACAAGAGCTGGAACAAGATTCTTCCTGGAAACAAACACATTAACAACATACTCTTCCAAGAACTCTTCTTCCCCACTAGGGAACATGACGATCCCAAAAATGAGTAGAACAAGAACAGCATAAAAGGCATTTGTATTGTCTGATTCTGCCAATTCCTTCGCCTTACTTTCTAATGCCTTTCCGGAGAATCCTTTTAGCCTTACACATAGGTGCAACCTCTCTGACCGAAAGATACAACACTTCAGCTAACCTGTCGGATGTTACTCTTTCTCCTAAGCTAGTGAAGGGGATGCCACCCTTCAAAGGCCATCCTAGCAAAATCTCAAACTCTTCAATGGTTGGAGTCAATTGAATGTCTTGAAAAGTGAAACATCGGAGCGGAGAGTCATAGTACTGGTACAAGGTAACCATGGCACGCACATCAACATTTGTATCCAAAAGCTTCAGAATGTGACCATATCTTCTGGTGAAAGTGGTCATATCAGCCTTCTTGACCTTTTCCTTCAAACGCAACAGAACCTCCAACTTTGGCATCTTGACCTTGATCGGATTGGTATGCCTTTTGTCATCCATTTGTTAAATGTTTGCTTATGCGAACCAAGTCCTTAGGATTCCTGCAAAAATTGGACAAATAAATGTTGATGATTAATTTATGCACGATGGATGCAATGCAATGTGATGCAACATGAGCATGTTAAAGTTTTTTAGGATGGCCGGGTATAGTTTTGACGTCTACCCAACGATTCCCCCCAAGATAGCTCTTAGGGTTTTTTATACAACAAACACAAATTCTAATATTGAAGTGCATCGCAATTGATACTTGCAATGCTACAATATTTTTTCAGGAGAATTTGGTTTGAGGGAGTGTTACATATTATCCGAATAGACAAAGCAGGTCTAACGATCTAACAAACGTAACCCTCGATACCAGGATCTGAACGAGGTACTCAAAATCATTGATCCCAACTTGGGTATATCATTTTCACCGTAAATAAATTTGTGAGTAGATGATATATCCAAGAACGTCTCATTTGAGCATTCTTAAAGCCCAGAGGTTAGGTTTCCTTAAAGGTCAAAACTAGGGGAAAAATCCGTTCTAACAACACTATTGTCAACGCAAAAATAACTTGCAATCGACGATAATGTCTTCGAAAGAACCTCCCCTAGGTGTGGTCTTCGCACCAACTTACAAGACATTTCCGTCTAGCAAATCAATACTACGCAACCACTCTAATTTATGTGTTCTATAGCCTTGGTAGTGGGCTTTTCCTATAGTCCCATCCATTATTCTCACACAGGATAATATATTAATAAGGTAATAATTAAATTAAATAGGAAATAAATGACTAAATTATAAACATAAAGTAGAGTAATAAAAGAAAGCGAAAATAAACACACATACGAAGAACTAAACTAGGGTTGACATGCTTAGTTAATTGTCCCCAGTGAAGTCGCCAACTGAAGCAACTCGATTTTCAAAAATCATTTTAATTTTCAAAAATAAGTGAAATCGCCACCTAGTTTTATTTGTTCTAAAAAAGGACGGGAAAATATAGATAAAACCCCACAGATACGGATAAGGTGGTCTATGTGACCAAAAAAATGGAATCGGGAGTCGGTTATGTAAGAGGAAGGTGTTAGCAACTCTTACATCTATCATACTCGACGGGACCTGTTTAATTCTCAGTGCGTGTGTATATTCGTTAATTTCTAAGTTATAATCGAAAGATAAAAGAAACGGAATTTGTTTATTATTATTTTGAGTTTGGCACTGTTTCTAAACCATGTGCCTACGTATTCCCTTGTGCAATGGGAATGTCAAAACTCCGTAGTTCCTCTTAAAAAGGTTTAAATTGGTTGTGTTGATTTTATAAGAAAAATCGTGCATTAGACATTTCAAATGCTTGAACTTGAATTTGTTTAGTTTGTTTGAAAAGCTTAAGTCCTCGTTCGCATTTGAAATGGCTATTGCGTACTCTTTGTAAGAAAAGAGTTTTAATGGTCGCATATGAGCGATAAAAGAGTTTGAGTGAGTTATTTATTTTTATGTGGGAGACAAGTATTGGACCATAAGCGTTCGACGACTAACACCCCAATTACTCGGATGAGTGGACAAAAACATCCTAATCAGCTTTTTCTACCCAAAAGTTTATTAAGAAAAATAAAGTGAAACAATGTCTGCTTAATAAATTCATTTAAGAAACCAAACATACAGTCGAGGGTCGATACAAGACTGACTACCATATGTTTAGGAGGAGGGAGAAGTAGAATATTTATTTATGAAAATATTTTGAAAAGAAACTCGACGTTGGATCGAGATTTAGAAATTTAATTACAAAACTATTTTTGAGATACGCGCGGAGATGAAAAGTGGAATCGGGTTATGTTTAATTAAGTATATGGACTTAATTAACCTCGTGAGGATAGGTGCTCCTATCCCCAACCATGAGACCCTGGTGCATGGAAGATTGGTATATGGACCAATGATATTTTCGGGTTATGATTAATTAAAGCAACAAGAGCTTTAATTAACCTCGTGAGGATGGCCATGCCCATCCCCAACCATGAGACCTTTTAAGAAATCGGCTTACGAGCCAATCAAAAGAAGATCAGATTAATTTTAATGTTGATGGTGTGCGAAGTGTACAATGGTGAATAAATACCGAATAAGCGAATAAACGAACAATTATCGTACAATACAATCGTAAATTTAAATAATTATTAGAATGGATTTTTTCTATTTGATAAGAAATCGACTAATAGTTTAATCGATAAATTATCAAATAAAAACTATCAGAAACTAATTATTATTTAGTACATCGCACAAAAATTAAATCATTTACATAAAAATAAGTTAATTTAAAAGATGAGAGTTTAGAAATGGGCCTGATATTGCCGTGATTCTGGTGAGTGTTGGAAGCAAGAATAGCTCAAGTCCGTGAAGAAGCACATCTGATCTTGCGTGAATGGTCAGCAAAAGTTCACCACGTGTTGGTACTTCGGACGCGTCTGATCTTATTTTCCAAAACACTCCAATGGCCAAGATGGAATATTACTTACCAAGCATTTAGGAGAGAAAACAATTAGCTAAAAAAAAGAAAAGAAAAAAAGACCAAGGTGGTGACACTTGTCACCACCAAACCAAGACACCTAAACTAAGTTAATACAAACTAAATTATTAATTAAAATAAAATAAAACTTAAAAAAAACTTAAACTAATAGAAACCCATCTGACCTCTCTCTCGTTCCTTCTTTTCTCTGGTTTCCTCACCCTCTCACGCTGCCTCTCTCGTGACCTCGCATCATCTCTCTCGTGACCTCTCTCACTCACAGAGTCCCTCTCACTCACTGAAACCCTCTCGTCCCTCTCGATTGCTCTATGTTCTCTCTTACTTTCTGATGGAACCTTGCCGGAAAACGTGAAGGGCAACCGCGCCAGAAATCGCCTCACGGCGGTGACGGCGGCGGCGAGGCCCAAACATTCCAATTTTCTTTATGTTTCTGACTCATTTTATACCTCTGATGCTTGATTTGATAACTGATTTTGCAGATGAGTGATGAATCTCCGTAAATCTGAAAGGGGTTTCGAAAACCCTAGGTTCCTCTGATGTGATTCCGGCGATGATGATGATACCTGAGCCTGGGAGACGCGTTTGGTGGCAAGAATCGTTTTCTGTACTCATTTCAGGTGAGATTGTTCCTTTCTTTCTGGCTTTTCCTTGTCTTCTTACTCTATTCAGAACCTTTGGCTTTCTGAAAACTAGATTTCTGAAGGGTTTCTTGGTAGGAAAATGATGAAGAAAGAGGGTTAGGGTTTATGATGTTAGGGTTTGTGGCTTGCTAGGTTCTGGTATTTCTGTGATGGTTTTCTATGCTGGCTTGGGAACAATGTTGTTTCGGTTTATTGTGATTTGAGAACCATGTTGTTGTTGTGATTGGTTTCTGGGTTTTGAGAAAAATAGTTATCTTGTGGTAGTTTCTTCTTTTTTGAGAACAGAATGGTTGCTTATTGTAGTTTTTTTCGGGTCTCCTCTGGAACTGAGAAGGCTGTGTATTTTAACTAAAGTTTTCTGCTATCTTTTTTTTGGAATGGTTATGGGAACAATAACAATGTTTTGGTTTTTTTGTTTTGAGCTCAGGTTGTGGTTTCTGAACTTGGCTCTTTTTTTGGTTATTTGCCTTTTTTTGTTGACTTTTAATTCTGAACAGATGTTGCCTTGGTTCTGGTTTGAGATTGGTTCTTTTATCTATTGGTGAAACTCTATTCTGTTTGTCTTTGGAACTAAGTTTTTCTGCTGCCTGTGGTTGCTTCTGTTGCTTGCCTTGCCATTTTTAGCTATACCCTGTTGTGCTTTTCCCAATTGTGTTTACTGTCTTAGCAATTTGGGCTTTGTTTACTGTTGGCTTACTACTATCCTCTGCTTCCCTCTGTTGTGCTAATAACCAAGGTGCTTTTTGGGTGAAAAACTTTTACTTTGCTGATAACCAAGATGCTTTTGGGGTTAAAAACGTTTCTTTGCTTGCTGCCTGCTATCTAGTATTGTGACTATGATGAACAAAACTGATTTATAGCTTCTCTTTGTGAACCAATTTGTTTTGTGATTTGCAAATGAAGCTCTTTCTAACCAATGATTAATCTTGAACAAGATTATGAGGCCTGGTACTTATTTAAACTTGATTCTTGCAAGAAATTCCTAATGATGAGATTGTAATACAAATTGTTTGCACTAATTCTGTTTTTGGCTTGAATTAAGTTGCTAACCATTATTGTTTTTCTTTGTTTTCATGAGTTACAAATGATGGCAAGGATGGATGATAGAAGGACAACTTGGATGAGAAGAAAAGGCTTGAAGAAAGACAAAAACTCGTTCAAAACATAGGGACAAATCTTAGAAAAACTTGTAGCAATAGATAGGATTTGAACATTTTGTAATCAAATTATAATAAAACAACTTGTGTTTTCAATTTCAAGCTTGTAATTCCATATTCTTCTTGCAATAGGGCATTGTAAATTTGTAGAACTTGAGACAAACGAATATAATAAACTTGACTGACATCCGTATAGCACTTGAATGAAAATGAATATTGCACTCAAAAGGATGATGGAATTAATCTTAACTTGAATCCTCTTTGCTTGAAATGAGTGAAATGAGTAATGTACCCATTATGAACCGAATAACTCCTTACAAATATATTTTTTCTGCTAATGAATTTGAACTCCAAAAACAAATCGCTTTCCCTCCAATGAATTTAAATTCCCAAAACAAACGTATTTCCTTTTGAATTCCCAATTCTATTCCATGACAACTTGAATCAAAATATTGAGTCAACAATAAACTAATAATTCTCTTAGAAACCCAACACAATCCTTTTCACGAAATAAAATAAATACTTAGTTGAGATATCTTGAGGCCCAAGAATCCTTGGTAACTGAATAAACAAAAAAGAAAAAATACGAAAGCCATGTTAGATTGACTGAAAATACAACCAAATCCCACAATCTGATGGAAACTGGGAAGGTAAGAGTACTTTGACCTCATCACAGTGAATAAATATCTATGACGAAAATAAGCCATTGAAGTAAAATGAAGAGGGAAAATTTTGGGGTGCGACAACAAGTGTTCAGCGCTTCTTATCCCATCTCCATGAAAGCGGGATATAAGATCTCCAATAATATTGCTGGAGGCGTTACACCAGCTTCCTTAATCGAAGCACACAAATTAAAACAAACTCACTTCCTAAAAATTCTGAACTTAAACCAGTTCTGTCAGTTTCACATGTCAGGACATCTGCTGTGAGATTTGTTACTTCAGCAAACTTCATGGCATTTTTTTGAGCAGAATGTTTTACCAAAATTTCTGTCAATCAATAGAACAACCAATAAATTTAAGATCTCATTTAAATGATTTGTGTTCAAGAATGAGGACTCTCAAGATCCTTCTGTTTAATCTGTTGGAACCAGGGGGAGTTTTTACTCAAATGGTCCTTAGGCAGAAGTTCTGATATTTACCAAGTATGTGATACATGGGGAGTTTTAATGTAAAGGTTAAGTATTCCTTACCTTTCTCATTTATACTTTCTTCTGATCTTATACAAATTGTATCATCAAAATACATGGTTTGGTCATCATCATAAAGGGGAAGATTATTAGAACAAGATTTGGTTCTACAATTATGTCTTTGAGTTTTGATGATAACAAAGAGTATGATTATGTGAACAATTTTGATACTCTAATTTTTGTTGTGTTTCAAGAATTGACAAATAGGTTCTGCTTCTAATGAATGGCGTGGCAAAGACATTAGGAGAGAAAAAGATCCACTTCTAAGCTATAGAGGTTATAATGAACAAGTAGAGAGGAAAGCTTCAGAAGGCTCTGAAGCTCAGTACTCTGATACATATGTTTGATGAAACCAGTCTGAAGATCTCCAGATGCCGAAGACTCAAGTTTCAAAAGTCAAAGGATCCTGAAGACCATGTGCTGAAGACTCTGAAGACGTAGCTCTGAAGACTCTGAAGACTTGAAGCTCTTAAGACCTTATATGTGATACAATGTTTTTCAAGACCAAGTTCTAAGGACTATGAAGACAAAGATATGTAGACTCTAAAGACCAAGTTTTGACTAACAAGAACTTATGTTCTCTCTTCTCACTCATGCCCGCAAAAGCCTCTAAAGTACATAAGGTTAGAAGATAACCTTAACGTGGTACAAATAGAACGTTTCATTCCACTACCATGAAAAGAGGGACTCTGCATAGGATCTTGTCCCCCACGTTCTCTCAAGCCGCCACAAATTTATAATTCCATATGTACCCTTCAACGGTCACATATCATGCATGGCCTATATAAAGGCTTGAAGACTTGAAGAAACGTCTGCTAATTACTATGCACAAAGGCTACCATTTTCTTTGTAAAAAGTTGTAAATTTTATCAAGTCATTATGCTAAAAATATGTTTACATATTCAGCTTTTGTAGAAGCAAATTTACTTATAAATAAACTTGTATTCAAGCGGTTGTTTAATTGATTCTTAAGAGAACATTTAGGTTAGAATTCTTGATAAGTCTAGGACTAGTGCGTGTTAGAGGTTGATAGTTAGTCACACACAGTTGGTATATAAAGGTGTTAGTCACGTATAGTTGGTGTGTGCAAGTGTAATAATCTATTTGATTATTGGATTAAGACCTCGTTGGAGAGAGGAAATCACCTAAAAGGGTGGACTAGTGTAAATTGATGTTATCAAGTGAACTAGTATAAAAATCTTGTGTTTATACCTTCTTTAAAATTTTGTCTATCTCATTATCAAAATTAATGTAAACTTTAGAGGGGATAGTTTTCAAGAGAAAGTTTCAAAGGATAAGCCCAATTCAAAAACCCATTTCTTGTGTTTTTCACACCTTCAAAAACTATCCAAACAACATGCGATGTCGAGATAGATGTTATAACATCTGGTAGAAGATCAAATCAATGAAGTTATAAGTGATATAGAAATTATAACTGCAAAAGATAAATAACACATAGAGTTGTTAACTTAGTTAGGTGCAACCTAACCTACATCCAGAGGCTACCAAGCCTAGAAGTAAGTCCACTATTAGAAGTATTAGTTCAAAGCTAAACTCTCCTGTTTATAACTTTTTGCCTAATCCTTACCCAATGAAACTTCTATATAGGTCCTCCCTAAATATGACAAATCACCACCTCACTTCCTAAATCACCTCAATGATATGTAATAGTCTCAATCCTAGTGACTGCAACAAATACAACTCAAAGAGAAGATCATACTTTCATTACAAGAAACTCAAACTATTACTTAAAAGCTTCGAGTGAGAACAATACTCAACTCATTATTCAATTTAATGATTGCGAAACAAGTTATTTTACACTCAATCAATCATAAATATTACATAATTAATCTTAAAAATCATAACATTAAAAAAATATTTTTTTGAAAATAATTATTTTAAAGTGATATGCGTAGTTTGTTAATTATTTGAGTTTTTTTTTTCTTTTTAGACAACTGGTTATAACTAATTGATAGTTAAGATATTTTATATAGTCACTATTAAACTAAACATTAAATTTACACTTTGTCCCTAAAGGATATTTTTATCAATTATAAGTGTGAAATAGCCCACACCATCAATTTATCACAACAATTCATTAATTTAATTTTTTTGGAGAATATGGAGGGTTTGAGCCCAAAGAAAACGGAATATTAAATGACTAAAACTCAGGGATTGAAATGCCTGAGACATCCTTTGTGAGTAACTAAACGAGATCATCAAGATAATTAAGATAAATTTGGAGAACAATATCGTGATGCGGAGTTTTATTCGACATAAACTCTACACAACGATTGGCTTCTCTATGGAAATGTTTGATTTTTACTTTCCAATATTTATTCAACTAGAGCTTTATTTGTGCTATATGTAGCAGCCTTCCATGATGCTTAAAGAATTCTTGTTAACAACTTTAGTAATCGCTTCGTTGGTTTGTAATCCAATCTTCATGTATCCCTTCCCTAGAGAAAAATTAAGACCCTCAATAAATCCCCATACCTATTCTACAAGACTACTACACACTCCAATATTCTTAGAGAAGCCTCCAAACCACATGCTTAGAATTTTCCTAAGTAACCCACTGTTGTACCCCAATTTTTCCCCCTAAGATCCTCTATCACCTCATACCATCATATTACATCAAAGATATCAATATAAGGTTGGCTCTGTCTCCTATTTCTAAGTTTGCTCTCAAGAAGATTAACAAGCACCTTGTTTGTGTATGTTTTGTACATGATGATTGATGTTTTCCTAACCATAAAATATGTATTCCATTTGATTTTTAGATGTTGAGTTGTAGGTGGAAGATACAAAGGTTCTTCTTCAAGAAGTCCATAGGTTCATGTGTTTATCTCCATGCCTTCTCCAAAAAATATCAAGGAATTGTCAAGCTTTTTCATGTGGTGTATCTCAAACTCTCATCATTTAACAAGGGGAGATCTTCAAAATAGGAGAATTCTCCACGTCATGGCCAATGCTCTTGGAATTAGCGTTTGGACTTCTGAGGACCATATCTTGGTGTTTGTGTGAGATTTGTGAGTGATTACAAAGCCATGAGCCTATAAAAAGCATCCTTATCAAGTCTCTTCATTGGTTCAAGGGTTTTTTTATTAGAAAATGCTTTGAGAGTCAAAGATTGCAAGCTCTCTAGATTGATCCTTCAACATTCTTGTGTAACTTCAAAAGGTCATAACTCGTTCATCTTTTATCTCCTTGAACTAATTATTTTTTCACAATGAACCTAAGGATGTTTCATACCCCAAAATTTACCCTCCTACTTCTCAAGATAATTCACATATCCATACTCAAGGATTTCTCAAGGGTTGACCAAACAAACCCTCTCCTAGACAATCAACGCAAACTAGGGTTTTGGCCATCCTCAAATCAAGGTGGTATCCAACATCTCCTATGGTCATCATGCCTCCTCATATACTTCAAAGAATCTCCATGTCAAGTTTCAAGCCTTACAACTCAAGTTTCCTCAAACAATTGCTCAGATGGTTGAAAATCAGTTGTATTGAGCAAAAGTTAACTGTGGTCAACATACAGTCAAACTTCATGATTTTTGGTCAACATCCATATTTTGAAGTGACATTCATAATTTGATCAAGGGTTGATCATGATTCATCAGGAAAACTCAAGATTTGTTCAAAAGTCAAGCTTTCCAAATTAGGGTTTTCTAAAGAAAAGTCAACTGAACTTTGACTGAGCATAACTTTCTCATACTTTATTATAAATTTTTCCACCACCTCTCATTTTGAAGATAATTCAATTCTCTACAACTTCATGTCTCACAAGAAAAGTCAGAAAATGCTTCATTTTGAAGATATGGATCAAAACATTACAGGTCCTTTTTGAAGTCAACAAAAAGTCAACTTGTTGTAAAGAAGTGTTATTGAGCATGGAAACTACAATTGAGATGAAACCAAAGAGGTTGTTTAGAGGACATCTAGAGCTTTCTAAAAAGTCCAAGAAAACTCAAAAATGTTAAAAATTGAGCAAGATACACCTTGCACAAGTTGGGCATTTTTGAAGAATTGCACAAAGAAAAATATCTGACAAAATCCAATTTTTTCCAAATGGGCCTATAATTTTATGATCCAAACTTGATCATAATATTATTTGTGACCTCTTGATGCGTTGCCACGACCTCTTTCTATTTTTTTTTTAATTTTTGAATTTAAAAGCATTTAATTCAAATGTAAATTAAATAAAATATGAAAACAAGGTATAATTTAAGTTGGGTTGGATTTTTATCAAGCTTGAGGACCAAGGAATCCCACAAAACATGCCAAATTCGTGCAAGCTCATGCAAGGAAGGGAAAAATCAAATTTTTGAAAGATTTGAAAAAAATTGAAAGAGAAAATATTTTGCATTCAAGAGCATATCTTTTTTCATTCTTTTTGATCAAATCTCTTGCATTATAAATACACAACACATTCACAAGACCAAAGGACGAAACCCTAGCCTCTTGAAGCAACCCTAAAATTCCAAATTTTTCATAAAGTTGACAAAAATCGAATTTGTCTTTCCAGCCACTTCCAACCACTCTTGATCATTCCATTGTGTTCCTGAGGTAAGATTGAGTAAGTACACATCAAAAACCATGGTTAAATCTGCCATAAATGAACATACATATTCATATTTTTCTTGAATTCGAATTTTTAATATCTGCTTGTTTTAATCGAAACTAATCATTCTAACATGTTCATGAGATACCATAGAAAGGATCTGGGTCATCGTTCTCAAATCGCGTTTTGCCATTGTTAGGTTTTTTTGAACTGTTTGCTTCGAACCGGCTGATACAGGGACTTTCAGGCCAAACGGACACCACCATCGTGTTTGCAGCCCTCGATTTAGGGGGGTAGGGTCCCTCTTTGCTTTTTATTTTGCTTATTTTTGTAGGTTGGGATTTTGGTTGATCGGAGAAGACGACCGAAGCTAGGGCTCCGGCGTCGTTGACCTGGGCTGACTCCGGCGTGGCATCATGGCTTTTTCTGATTCGCTCATTTATAACATCTGGGACCCACGCGTGTTGACTGTGTTTGAAATTCCAAAATAGGACACGTTTACCCTTTTAACCAATTGTTTGCAGGATTAAAACACCAAGCATCCTTGGCTCAGTTAGCAACGCGTTCGTGGATTTCCCAAGAAGGCATGGGTTCGATCCTTGGCCTTGGCACTTTCTTTTTACCAGTTTTATCAAACTAACTTTTTTCTATTTTCTTATTTTTCTTAATATTTTCATCCAATTTAATTAATCTTTAAATATTTTTCTCATGCATTTAAAAATCACCAAAAATATTTTCCTTTTGCATTTTAATCAGAAAAATGTTTATTTAATTTTTGACATTAAAATTAATATTTTTCCATGCATATTTTAATTAATTGTTAATTAGCCATTAAATTGACTTTTAATTGCTTTTAATTATCGAAATCGATCCAGAAAATTACCAAAAAATTATTCTATCATCTGAATATCATGACTAATCTAAAATATTTTTCCTCATTCAAAAATCCTATTTTTACTAACATTTTTCTCTTATGCAATTTTATTATATTTCCCGATTATGTATCTGCTTACAGGTTGTAACGTTTCAGACTATTTTTCTCGTATTTCTTTTCAATATTATGTGAATTTCCTCCCTGGCTTTGTAGCCCCCAGATGTAGGTGTAGTTACACACTGAACTAGATAAACAATTTATTTTGTTCTTTACTCTATTAGTAGAATTAATTCAAGAATAAACCAACCAGTTTATCTCCTTCACTTAAAACCTACCTAATGCAACTTCAATCAAAGTCCTACTTAGACCTGAGTTCCTACTCACTCCCCCTCAATCACAGCAGTGATATCAACCTATTGATTAATTGAATTGTGAAGACACTCTTCAATAAACAAACTTGATCTTGCTTCAGAGCTTTAATCGAGAGACACAACACTCGTGCTTCAAAGCTTTGAGTGATAAACAACCCTTACAACCAAATCCTAGTCCAAGGCACTTATCAATTGATAATTGCTTGGCTCACAAGAGTAACTAGAATTACACAAATTACAACCTGCTAAATCTTCAATACAGTCCAGAGGCGCAGCAGCAGAGTAATGGTTCTATTCCTATTAAAGAAGCAGTCCTGTAACTTCAGTTTTGGGCTTCCATAATAATAGCTAGGGTTTACTTAATTAATCCTAAAGACTTGGTCTTTTTAACAACCAATTTAGGTTTAAATAAGATTAACCAATTAGCCACGTGAGCATGTAATCTAATAACATAAAACATAATAAAACAGCTCAACAAACTTTCTGAAAACTCTCAGGAAAACAGATTTTGCAGAATAGTAAATGTCACACAGAATATCATAACATCGGTTATGACATTAGTCAATCTTCTGCAGAATTCCAGCACAGTATTTTGCTTCCAGTCAGAGCTGTACTTAAACATCCTTCTCATGCAGAATTTATCTTCAACTCTGAATGTCATGACATCAATCAAGACATTGCATATCCTAGTTTTACCAAAAATTAATGCCAACATAAAAACACTTACAAACTCCCCCTTTGGCACATTTTTTGGCTAAAACAAACTAAGCTATCAGAGTACCCATGCATAAAAAACAGATCCTAAAGAAGATAAATTCTACCCACAATTTTCATACAATTGCCCATAAAGCCCATAAATACGGTCAACATGATGGCTACGTTAGTGTGACACTTTGGATGTCCTGATACTCTTCATTTCCAAGTTAAGGATAGTATTTGGCTACTGCGTGGTGTCATCAGCACTAACTCAACTTTTAGAATCCTAATTGACCCATCTTGGCCATTAGAAGGTAGTGAGATGGTCGGCTTTGGTGCAGACTAAGGTTGGCTGATACTCGACGCTACGCTCATTAAGATCAGACTTTTGGGATATTTTCGGTCGACCACTTGGTAGTCGTATTGAAATAAACGCCTAACGAGAAAGATCAATGATATGAGATTTCTAGAACCCGGTTACTATTATAGGACAGGATGAACCAACTCAAACTTTTGGTAGGGTAATCACCTATACCTCATGCAAGCCTTAAACCTAGGGCTATTGTGTGAATTGTTTGTGCTTGCTAAACATGACATCATGACATCATCGCATTGCATATCATTTCTAACTATTTCAAGGACCTAGGGATTTATCTTTGCTCTGTTTTGTAGGGATTATGGCTTCTAGAAAGACTATCCGAATGACCTTCATGGGTATACCTTCTCAACTCAAAGAATTGGTTTCAGAGATTCCCGATCATGCCCAGTTCATCAAAAGACATGGTTATCTGCTTGACTTGGTTATCTCCGATTTTGAAGAAGATATGATGCATGTCTTATTCCAGTTCTTTGATCCGAAACACCATTACTTTACATTCCCAGATTATCAGTTAGTTCCTATCTTGGAAGAGTTCTCTAAGCTACTTGGGATACCTATTCTTGATCAAATGCCATTCACCGGTTCAGAAAAGGTTCCTAAGTACGAAGACATTGCATCAGCGTTACATCTAAAACGCTCAGACATTGAAGCCAATTGGGAAACAAGAAGTGGAGTTAAGGGTTTACTTGCTAAGTTCCTAATAAACAAAGCCCGAGAATTCCTCAAAGCTATGAGTTTCCATGCATTCGAAGACATTGTGGCCTTGCTAATCTATGGTTTGGTTTTATTTCCTAATTCGGATCAATTCATAGATGTCAACGCCATCAAGATATTCCTCACTCGCAATCCTGTGCCTACTTTACTTGGAGATATTCTACATTCTCTCCATACTCGTACTATCAAAAGACAAGGATCTCTCATGTGTTGCATACCGTTAGTTTCCAGGTGGTTTATTTCGCACCTTCCTCAATCAGTTTTGAAGAACGAACAAAGGTTGAAGTGGTCTCAAAGACTAATGTCACTCTCTCATTCAGATGTCCATTGGTGTCTTTTCTCTCAAAAGGACTTCACTTTCATTGAGCGTTATGGAGAGTTCCCTAATGTACCACTCCTTGGCATAAGGGGAGGTATCACTTACAACCCTTCTCTAGCTCTACGTCAGTTTGGTTATGCTCGAAGAGATGGTCCTCATGATATACTTCTCCAAGATATTGTGTTCGATTACAACCACGATCTCCAGAATTACCGTCGAAGGTTCATACACGCTTGGGGCATGGTAAAGAAGACTGATACCAAGACTTTGGGGCACCAAAACTCCATTCCTTGGGAACCTTACCTCAAATTGGTGTGAGCTCGAGCTCAAAACCTCATGATGCCATTCACGCCCGTTCTACCAATAATTATGGAACCTGTTGCTATAGGTGACGTACCCTATACTGTTCTCCATCCCGATATGCCTACTGACTTTGAAGACTTGAAGAGATCCTGGATTCAACTTAAAGAAGAAAGGGATACGTTCGAAGCTCAATGCTATGCAAGCGAGAAGAAGGTACTAGAGTTGACCAAGCTACTTCACGAGGAGCGGAACATCAACGCCTACCTCGGCACCAAGAGGAAGCGCCCATGGGAGACTTAGAGCTTTAGGATTGTTGTTCTTTTATTTTTCCAAACTATCTTTTGTACTTAAAAAGAAAAAGAATAAAAAGAGAACTAATAAATGTTTGTTCATGTTTGTTTAACAAATTTAAATTCCTAAGGTCCTTGAAAACATTGCATTGCATTCGTGTAAACATTGCATATCATGGCATAACATTTCATAACAGGTACATTGAAGATTGGTTTTCTCATTTTCTCGCTATTTATTTTAGCATAAATGGCTCTCGAACAGACTGTCAAAGATCTTCAGGCTCAGAATGCTCAGTTCCAAGAGATGTTCACCAGCTTGGTTCAAGGCCAAGAGGATCTGAAGAAGCTCATCAAAAAAAGAAGAAGGTCATTGGTGTTCTCAACATGGGAAGACGTCACAAAGGGGGTCCTAAGGTGGTCAGCCGGATAGAGTTCTCGAGAAGGGTGTCAAAGCGGGGAAGTGTCAAGGGCAACGAAGAAGACCAGCGTGAGCCTGAGAAGAAGGAAGAAGATTATGAGAATGATCAATACTCTTATGAGGATGACAAATAGAAGCAACTTGAAGATCGTCTGAATGTTGTGGAAAATCTGAAGATGTCAGGGCTGAATTTTAATGATCGATCGGTTCTGGTGGGTGATTCCTCCCAAATTCAAGGTTCCTACTTTTGCCAAGTATGATGGCATTTCTTGTCCAAAGTGTTTGAAGTCCTATGTTCGGAAGATCGGCCCCATGATGACAAAATTTGTAAATTCATTATTTCTAAGAGTTTGTCGAACTCGATTGGAGTGGTATTATCGACTAGAGGTGACCATATCCATACAGGTGACTTAGCGGATGCTTTCTACAAGCAATATGAGTACAATGCGAATTGGCACCGCATCAACTACAAAGCATGTCTATGGGTCGCGATGAGAAGTTCAAAGTATGCTCGAAATGAAGGGATCTAGCGGTGAGTTCAACCACCCTTGTCCAATAGGGAATTGGTTGATATGTTTATAGAACAATGGGGCCCATTCTTCAATCATCGATTGGAAGCTGTTCAAGGATTCACCGAGCTAATATTGACGGAGGCGTATCGAGTGGTATCAAGAGCGGAAAGGTTCATGTAGAGACATCATCAAATGCTGTGAAGAGATCTTTTTGTGGTAAGAAAGAAGCCAATGCTGTGTATGGTCCGAAAATCCGAGCCAAGACCGACCGCGCTCAATCGTAGGGCAATTGTGATCTCGATCCTACATCGGCCTGACCTCGGTGAGACAGCGTAACGAGAATCGCCACGGCGGCGGTTTACAAAGATCAACATGTCATTGTCGCAAGCATTGCAGCACATGTTGAAAGCAGAGCTGATTACCTTGAGGGATCCTTCTCAAAATATCAACACTTCCTCTCCGAGATACAATCCTAATGTTAAGTGTGCTTACCACTCCAACAGCCTTGGACATAACCGGATGATTGTTGGGCTCTGAAGTACAAGATTCAACACATGATTGAAGCTAAATAGATTAAATTTGATCCTCCTGTTGAGACTCCGAATGTGATCAACGCACATATGCCTAAACATGGCAAAAGTTCCAATGCTATTGTAAAGAACTCTTATGTTTTTAATATAGATGACTTGACTATTCCTCGATGGTATTAAGAAGAATTTGCTGCATTGGTGTCAATCAAGATGCCCGAGAATTGTCGTTGGTGCCCATACACGATGGTTGTGCTTTGTTGAGAAGGCGTATTGATTGCATGATGGATAAGCAAGTGCTATTTACGAAGCCATCATGTGTCGGTGAACTAACTTTGAGATTTTGTATCACAAATGTGCGGATAGCAAAGTACCGCCTTTCTTTTATCAATTAAGGGAATGTGAAAACAGGAAAAGACCTTCGTTAGATTACGAGTAAGGGAGAAGGTTATGAAAAGGGAAGGTATTAGCACCCCTTTCCATCCGTAGTTATCTACGAGCTCTTAGTTGCTCTTAGATCATTTTAAAATTGTGCTTTCTGTGTGTTTGAAAAATGTTTTGAAAAAGGCATTTCGCTTTGACTTTGTAATGATTCATGTAGGAATGTATACAAAGTGTTCGGAAATGTTTCATTTAGAAAAGAGTTTGAACTTTGACAAAAGTGTGAGGTGCAAAAAGTATTTTGATAGAGCAAGCAACTAAAAGTCTTATTACCTACTCAGAATTGGTCGTTTTCGTGTTATTTTACTTTCCTTTAGAATAGCGCTATCCATACCATTAGTTGGTAGGTAACCCTATTTTTTGGATGTAAGCGGGACATTCGAAGGGACATCGGGTGGTCATAGAAAGCAACTTGTACGAAGTATCCTAGCACATTCGAAGGGACTATCATCATTTTTCAAAGGGGACAATCGAGGGTCAAGATCATGTATTCGGAGGCGACATCGTGGGTCTTATGATCTTTGTATCGAAGGGACTATGATGATTTGTTTGAAGGAAACGGTGCTAGAATACCTCTACGTTCGAGGGACATGACCATTTGAATTCGTAAAGGAAACGAGAGAGAATTACCCTAAGGGGTGCATGTGTGAAAGAGAGTGTGTCAATTTCAGGTATTTTATCTTGGCATTATGAGTGATCTATGTCCAATTTTAATCTTTCCATACACGCCTAATTACTAACAGTTTATAAGATGCGGAAAGTAAAATGCGAAAATATAAAGTGCGGAAAGATAAATCCTACGCTATTACATGGCTTTGGGGCAGATACATAATTGAAAGTACGGAAAATAAAAGTCCTAATTAAACTATTACATCCCATATGCAATTACATAATTTGAAAAGAAAAGCGATAAAAATCTTCCGAAACGGTGTAACCTGTGAACAGATGCAAAATCGGAAAACGGAAGAAAATTGCATAAGAAGAAAATGTTCGTAAAAATAAGTATTTTTGAATGAGAAAATTTTTTTGTGTTAGTAATGACATTAATATAATAAAATAATTTTTTTGGGAATTTTTAGAGTTAATTTGATAATTTAAAAACAATTAAAAGTCATTTAAATGATTAATTAGCAATTAAATTAAATATGCATGCAAAAATAATAATTTTAATTTTAAAAATTAAATAAACATTTTTCTGATAATTATGCAAAAAATAAATATTTTTGGTGTTTTTTAAATGCATGATAAATATATTAGAAGATAAATTAAATTGAATGAAAAATATTAAAAGAAAATAAGAAAATATGAAAAAAGTGTTAGTTTTGTAAAAGGGAAAAAGAATTGGTCTTGCCAAGGATTGAACCTGTGACCTTGGAGAGAATCTTCCACAGCCAGCGCCTTAACCACTACGCCACAGTGCACTTCGTGTCATGGAAACCGAAATCAATTGTTTATAAGTGATAACGTGTCATGGATGTATTTCAAACACAGTCAGCACGCGTGGACCCCAGTTGGCATGAGTGGACGAATCAGACAGCTTCATTGTGCCACGCTAACCCTCGCCGGAGTCAGCCCAGTCAACGACGCCGGAGCCCTAGCTCCGGTTGTCTTCTCCGATCAACCTGAAATCAAAACTTGCAAAATACGCGAAATAAAAAGTTCTAAGGTACCGTACCCCCCTAAATCAAGGGTTGCGAACACGATGGTGCCATTAGTTTGCCCTGAAAACGACTGTATCAACCGGTTCGACTCAAACAGTTCAAGATGCCCTAGTTATGGTGATTCGAGTTCTATACGTCTAAACTTGCATGAGATGGTTCAAACGTGACCTAATATGCATCCTGAGTTCAAACAAACACACAAAAAAGATTAACAATGCATGAATAATGAAATTCGAATTTCAAAAATATACCAAATCGGAGCAAGCTTGGGATCGAGTTCTGGGCAGTCTTGGCTTCAAGTGAGGGATGGTTTCGATTGTTGGGAACCTCAGGAAGGTGTTTGGATGGTTGGCTTGCCTTGAAACCTGCTGGAAATTGAAATTCAATTTTTGACAATTTGAGAAAAATTTTGGCAAAATATGGGTTGTGTATGGGGCTAGGGTTTCGTGTTGTCTTGTGCAGCTTGCTTGGTATTTATAGAGTGAAATATGAGAGCAAAGAGAGTGAAAAAAGATTGGATATTGAATGCAAAAATTTTCTCTTTCAAATCAAATCAAATTTCTTGAAAATTTGATTTTCCTTCCATGTGAGAGGCTAACACAAATTTGGTATGTTTCATGGGATATCTTGGACCTCAACCTTGATAAAAATCCACTCCTTTTGAAAATATATCTTATTTTCATATTTTATATAATTTAAATTTGAATTAAATGGTTTTAAATTCAAAAATAAATCAATAAAATAAAATATGCTCATGGCAAGGCATCAATAGGTCACAAATAATATTATGATCAAGTTTGGATCATAAAATTATAGGCCCATTTGGAAAAAATTGGATTTTGACAAATATCTCCTTTTGTGCAATTGTTCAAAAATGCCCAACTTGTGAATGGTGTATTTTGCTCAATTTTCCACATTTTTTAGTGTTCTTAGACGTTTTAGAAAGCTCTAAGTGTCCTCTAACCAACCTCTTTGGTTTTATCTCAATTGGAGTTTTCATGCTCAATAAATCTTCAAAACAAAAAGTTGACTTTTTGTTGACTTTGAAAAGGACCTGTAATATTTTGATCCATACCTTTCAAATGAAGCATTTTTTGAACATTCTTGTGAGACATGAAGTTGTAGAAAATTGAATTTACTTTAAAACAAGAGGTGGTGGAAAATTTTTTGAAAAAGTATGAAGAAGTTATGCTCAGTCAAAGTTCAGTTGACTTTTCACTGAAAAACCCTAATTTGGAAAGTTTGACTTTTGAGCAAATCTTGAGTTTTCTTGATGAATCATGATCAACCCTTGATCAAATGATGAATGTAACTTCAAAATGAGGATGTTGACCAAAAATCAGGAAGTTTGACTGTATGTTGACCAAAATTAACTTTTTATCCAATACAATTGATTTTCAACCATCTGAGCAATTGTTTGTGGAAACTTGACTTGTGAGGCTTGAAACTTGACATGGAGATTCTTTGAAGCATATGAGGAGGAATTATGATCATTGGAAGTGTTGGAAGTCCATCTTGATCTGAGAATAGCCAAACCCTAGTTTGGGTTGATTGTCTAGGAGAGGGTTTGTCTGATCAACCCTTGAGGAATCCTTGAGTATGGATGTATGAAATGTCTTGAGAAGTAAGAGGGAAAATTTTGGGGTATGACAGCTGCCCCTGTTCAATCTTCTTGTACTTGAAGGGTTAGATTGGCATATTCGCCTTTCGTGTCCTGGAGGTAGAAGATGATTGAACACTCGAGTACACCTGAAAATTTGCACTTTCGGTGATGGATGATGACGCGGGAATGGGCTTACAGATGCCATTTGGAGAAGTTGGAGACTTCGCTGGGGAATGAGTCGTATGCTAGACTCGAGATTGTTGTCTGGATAGGAGAACCAACGAAGATGGGCTTAAGATGCCATCTGGAAAGATCGATGCTGGGGAGTGAGCCGTACGCTAGGCTCTGTAGACGTTTCTAGAAGGAGCATGGAGATGGGCTTAAGATGCCATCCGGAGGAGTCGTCACGTTAGACTTTGTGCTCATCTTTGAATGAAGTTATTGGTTTGTATTGGTTTTTTAACCAAATATGCGGCGATCGAGAAAGTGGAGAAATGTTGACAAGTAGTGGGAGATGGGCTTAAGATGCCATCCTAAGCAACTGGGTCGTCTGTAGACTCATAATTCTTTATTGATAATAAGAGATTCGAATACATCTTATCTGATTACTCGAGGGATAGTAGTTGGCAAAATGTGGGCGACTTCTGTTGTGCTTGGTGTCGGTCATATGCATTATCGGAGGATAACTTGTGATCGTTCGAGATAGTTTTCCGTCGGCAATTAATCCTGACCGGTTGTCGGAGGACAACTAGGGTGGTCGTTCAGATAGTTTTCCGTGCGGCCGGGCATTAATCTGGACTGTTTGTTTAAAGTGATTTTCACCTGCTTGGGGAAAAACAAAAGAAACTTTGATAGAATATTGTTAGTCTTATGCAAAGTATGATGCATGACGATGTGTATGAATGACATATGCTATAATTATGACTTTTATGAGTAATGTATGAATGATAGATGTTGTGGTATTTCAAAACATATCCATCTTGAAGAAGATGTGGATGTTTTGCTTGAAGATTTCTGACTTCTGCTTGGGGATGAAACGGATGGAAACCCTGAGAAGAAAGATAACCTCGATTCCTCCGGTGCACTATCTGACCAAGTTTTGAGCCTAGATATTGTTACGGATGGTAGAGATCAAGAAATGCGCCTGCCGAGGATCTTGTGCATAGACCCTGCTGGGGAGAAGTCTAGGAGGTACTCTACCAGGGATCTTGTGCATAGAGCTTGCTGGAGAGTATTTGAAAAGTCGCTGGGAGACCGGGTTAGAAGGATCTGGAGCCCGTTGAAATCTCTGGTTGGGGAATAAAAGATGTGGATTTCCTCCGATGCACTAACTGACCAGGTTTCGAGTCTGGATATTGCTGTTGTCGGGGAAATGATGATTGCTGAGAGATGTTTTGCTGGGGATACCTCTGCTGGCGATGAATCGTTACTGCTTGGAAACTGATGCAACATGGTTTAGTTGAGTGGAATCACTATTCGGGGACTAACGTATACTCCGCTGGGGAAGGTTTGTAGTGAGCGACACCTTTGTGGGGCTTATGCTCTGCAGGGGAATATTTTGGTGATTTTCGTCGTCATCTTAATTCCTAGAGCCTGTAGTTATTACTTTTGTATGTTCACTTTTCGCATGTTTGTGAATAGATATTTATTGTCAGATGCATATAACCATTCAAAGAAAACGTTGGACTTTATGCAAACGACAACAACAAAAATTGTAAAGAGAAAGAACTTGTATTTATTTGAAATGTGGCGTATGGCCAAGTAGTTTGTACACAAGAAAGGTAAAAAGCTATGCGGAAACAATCTCGTTAAGTTCCAACTATGCTAGTACTCATATATTTCGACAATCTCATCTCCTTGCTATCAGTAGAAAGTGAGTGAATTGATTTTCTCCATTTGAACCTTGAATGCTGATAGTAGTCTGGAAGTGATCTGGACGAGACATAGTCGTACGCTTAAATCCCTAACTTTTGCCTAGACCGCCCTTTCGGGTTTTCAGTCTACCGGGATACCCATTTTTGCCCAAGCCGCCTTTGCAGGTTTTCGACTTTGCCCGAACCTTTTTGGTTCGCCAGGATGCCCTTATTTTTTCCTAGGTCAGTCGACCTAGCGGGTCTTTTTTATGCGTAGTATTTTTTGACTATGTCTGCGTTCACAGGGTGTGGGAAGTCCTCACCATCCATGGTGCTAAGTATCATAGCTCCGCCGGAGAATACTGTCTTGACTACAAACGGTCCCTCGTAGGTCACTGGGATCACCTTGTGGAAGAATAATGCGCTTGACGACTAGATCACCGACTTGGTAGACTCGGTGCTTGACCTTCTTGTTAAATGCTCTGATCATTCGTTTACGATAGATACATGCATGGCGGATGGATGCGAGTCGTTTCTCATCAATCAAATTAATCTGGTTAAGGCGAGTCTGGACTCAATCGTCTTCGCCTAACTCTACGTCCTGGAGGACTCTGGTTGAGGGTATCTGAACCTCGACGGGTAGAACCGCTTCCATACCGTATACTAGAGAGAAGGGGGTTGCCCCTGTTGATGTCCGTACTGTAGTGAGATAACCATGAAGAGAAAATGGTAACATCTTATGCCAATCTTTGTAGGTCACTGTCACCTTTTGTATAATCTTCTTAACGTTCTTGTTGGCGGCTTCCACTGTGCCATTCATCTTAGGCCGATACGGAGAAGAATTATGATGCTTGATCTTAAACTGCGTGCAGAGTTCGATGATCATCTTATTGTTGAGATTAGAGCCGTTATCTGTGATAATCCTTTCGGGAGTCCCATACCGACAGATAAGATTGTGTTTGATGAATCGAGCCACAACATTCTTGGTAACAGATGCAAACGAGGCTGCTTCTACCCACTTGGTGAAATAATCAATTGCCACAAGGATGAAACGATGTCCGTTGGAAGATGTGGGCTTGATTTCTCCGATCATGTCAATTCCCCACATTGCAAAAGGCCAAGGAGAGTTGTTAGAACATTCAGAGGTACTGGAGGTACGTGCACTTTGTCTGCATAAATCTGTCATTTGTGACAAGATCGGGCGTAGCGGTGACAATCAGCTTCCATGGTGGACCAATAGTAACCTGTTCTCAAAATCTTCTTAGCCATCGTATGTCCACTGGAGTGGGTACCAAATGCGCCTTCATGTAACTCTTCCATGATATGTTCCGCTGTTTTCCGATCTACACAGCGAAGTAAGCACAAGTCGTGATTGCGCTTGTATAAGATGCCGTTGCTGAGGAAGAATTTGGATGCGAACCTTCTCAAGAACTTCTTATCATTGACAGATGCCCCTGCGTGATATTCCTGAGTCTCAAGATACCTCTTCACATTATAGTACCAAGGTTTCTCTTCGGTATCAAGCTCATAGCAATACGCTGGTTCGTCAAACCTCTCAATGATGATCTGGGGAGCCTCGTTGTCCCATCTGACCTTGAACATAGATGACATAGTGGCCAACACGTCTGCCAACAGATTCTCTTCTCATGGAATGTGATTGAAAGTAATCTCTTCGAAGTAGGGGATCAAACTCAGAACATGCTTTCGATATGGAATGAGATTCGGATGCTTCGTCTCCCACTCGCCTTTAATCTGACTGATCACCAAAGCTGAGTCTCCGTAAACTTGCAAGATCTTGATTTCTTAAGTCAATAGCAGCTTTGATACCCATGATGCACGCTTCGTATTCGACCATGTTGTTAGTGCAACTGAAACATAATCTGGCGGTGAAAGGTGTATGTCCGTCTGTAGGGGATGTAATGATGGCGTAATGCCATTTCAAGTGCGTTTGAGGCTCCATCAAAGACCATGGTCCATCGGGATCCTTATTCGGGTCCTTAAATGCAGGCCGGTTCTTTGCAATCGTAACTAGTAAAACATCTTCATCTGGAAATTGACTGCATAGGCGATATCATGACGATGAGCCAAATGATCGGCTACTACACTTCCTTTGATCGCCTTAGAAGTGTATTGGATATCGTATTGATCAAGATCATCTACCATCTTGCTATTCTTGGGAGAATTTGGTTTTCAAATATGTATTTTATCGGATCCATCTTGAAATCAACAGGTAGTGTGAGTCAACATATCTTGTCTTAGTCGTGATGACCAAAGCGCGCAAGTTTTCTCATTGTGAGTATCTTGTTTCACGATCGGTAAACTTTTGCTAAGGTAGTATCTGCATACTCTTTTCGACCGGACTCGTCATGTTGCCCCAACACACACCCATTGAATTCTCTAACCTTTATCAAGTACATGATAAGAGGTCTTCCTTGGCGGACATCGGGATAGGAGGATTTTGTAGGTACTCCTTGATTTTGTCAAAAGCGATCTGGCAATCGTCGTTCCATTCTACCACTTGATCTTTCTTAAGTAACATGAAGATTGGCTCACAAGTAGCAGTTTGATGTGCAATGAATTTGGCAATGTAATTCAGTCGACCCAAGAAACCTCTGACTTCCTTCTCGGTACGGGGAGCTGGCATTTCTTGAATAGCTTTAACCTTGGCGGGGTCAACCTCAATACCTTTTCCACTGAAGACAAATCTTAGGAGTTTACCGGATCTGACTCCAAAGGTGCACTTGTTGGGGTTAAGTCTTAATTTGTACTTCTTCAACCTATCAAATAGTTTCCGCAAATGATCCAGATGTTCTTCTTCAGTTTGTGATCGAGCTATCATGTCATCGACATAGACCTCTATTTCGTGATGAATCATGTCATGAAATAATGCCACCATATGCGATAAGTGGCGCTGTGTTCTTGATCAAGCGGCATGACCTTGTAGCGAAGGTTCCCACTGTAACAAAAGTAGTTTTGTCCATGTGTTCAGGAGCCATTTTGATCTGATTGTAACCGGAGAAACCATCCATGAAGGAGAAGACCTTATGCTGGGCGGTGTTGTCAACCAGAACATCAATATGAGGAAGTGGAAAATCATCTTTCGGACTCGCTTTGTTTAGATCTCTGTAATCCACACACATTCGTACTTTGCCATCATTCTTGGGCACAGGTACCACATTTGCAACCCACTGTGGATAAGAAGTAACAGCTAAAAACCCGGCATTGAACTGCTTCATAACTTTGGCTTTGATTTTCTCAGACATCTCGGGGCATCGACAGACCTACATTTCTTTGGAAGAAAACCTTCTTTTGTTGGCAATCGGTGTACCACAATATCAATGTCCAAACCTGGCATGTCTTCGTATGACCAAGAAAAAACCTCAATATAGTCTCGTAGCATCTGAACATATCTTTCTTTGACACTGTTCTCAAGATTCGCTCCTATCTTGATCTCTTTTCTGTCTTCATCAATACCCAAATTCACAATCTCAACTGACTCTTCATGTGGCTGTATAACTCGCTCTTCTTGTTGTAGCAGTCTGACAAGTTCTCCTGGCACTTCACAATCTTCCTCACCTTCATCTTCGGCTTGGTAGATCGGATTATTGAAGTCATATTTAGCAATCGCATAGCTATTATCAACGAGATTCGGAGTGATTATGCAGTGTATCACGTGGGTGTGTGTAAGAAACACATAGCTTTTTGAAGGGGTGATAAAGTAAAAGAAAACAAACAACAATTGAATGCAAAAGTCCAAGGATTTTATTGAATGAAAATATGCAAATGACAGATAATAACCCTCACACACGAGCCATGATGCCCCGGGCAAGGCACTAGGCTTTAGAGTTCATTGTTCAAAACATAGAAGATACGAAAAGCAAAACAAAAGTAATTACTCCTGTCTAAAGGAGATTGGTATAGCGTCTTGATCTTCAATTGCGAGTCCGTTATGCAGTTAGGAAGATCCACTTGCTGATGTCGAAGTCATGGTCGCCGTCTTCTATAGCATGGATTCCACTCTAGCTGATGCGGAAAGGAAGTTGGCCGGAACGTTCGCGGCGTATCATCTTATGACCTTTGATGGTGAAGCCTAAACCAGTCTTGTCAGATTTGAAAAGAAGATCGGGGAGCTGTCCCCAAATAGTACTACCTCTTTCTTCAACAACTTGAGCGTCTTCGTGAGGCCATCCTAAGCGGAACTTGTGTAACCGGGGTGTGGGAGAGTCAGCAGGCATGACTCGGGGATTGTTTGAAAGCTTGCAGGAGTCTCGAAGAATTCACCCTCCATCTCGAGGTATCGGAGCGATTGTAGATGGTGACCATATATTCTTCTTCACCACATCTTGTAACAACCTTCCCTTTCACGGGTACTTGACCGATGCAAGGTAGAGTATGACGCCTACCCATGTATCCAAGGGTGTCCAAGTAGGCAAGAGTAAGATGGACGAATGTCCATGACAAAGAAAGTAGAATCAAAAGTCTGGGAATCGACTTTAACAGGCAGACTGAGCTCTCCAAGTACCGTTCGCTTAGAACCATCAAAAGCTCTTACAATTATGTCACTGGGTTTCAGAACCAATCCTTCAACATCAAGTCGATCAAAAGACGTCTTCGGTAGGATGTTCAGAGCAGAACCAGTATCCACCAAAACATGAGATAATGTAACACCCTTGCATTCGACAGAGATGTGCAAGGCTTTGTTGTGTTTCTTTCCGACAGGAGTCAAATCAGCATCAGAGAAACCTAGGCCGTTGTTGGCAGCCAGGCTAGCAATACAAACTTCGAACTGGTCAGTAGTAGTGTCTTGCAGTACGTGAGCATTCTTCAGAAACTTCACTAAGGCGTTAGCATGAGCCTCAGAGCACAAGAGCAGAGCAAGCATAGAGATCTTGGATGGAGTCTGTCCCAACTGTTCCACAACATTGTAGTCGCTCTTCTTGATAATCTTCAGAATTTCCTCCATTTCTTGTTTGGAGGTCTCTTCAGTAACTTCCTTTGGTACTTCTGGCTGAGCAGGATGAGTCACTGGTTCTTTCTCTCTAGCTTGGGGAATGGATTGAATAGCTGGAATGCGAGCTGGAGTCGCAGTGTCTTTTGGAGGAGAAATATCTAGAGAGAAAACTCTTCCGATTCTTGTCACCTTACTTGATCCGGTGATGTTGTCAATGTCAGGAATGGTAGCTTCAACTGTAAGGACTTCGATGGTCAAAGGGTCTTGCTTGACGCCATGATAGTAAACATCAGCTCCATAATTCCAAGGGATAGCTTTGTCGGAGGAATACGGAACTGGTCTTGGAGAAGTAATAATGAGAGGTGCCACACTAGGCACAGGATCAGCAGAGGAAATCCTTATTGTGTTAACATCAGCATAGTCTTCTGGGAAATCTTCACCCCATCCGGTTGCCTTAACATCTTCAATAGGAATCTTGTAGCTCTCAGAAACAGTGTACTTCACCATGTAATCGTACTTTCCACTTGGCTGCCCCAAGGTATCCCATGCAGATGATACAGTTTCATTCATATCTTTGATCTTCAGTTTCTTAGACATGTCTTCACATAGACTCTCCACAGTTGGTTTCAGGAATAGTATTTCACGGTTATCCATCATGCACTGAACACGTCTTCTTAACCATGCACAACCATCAGGTGCCGATGGGCACCAACGACAATTCTCTGGGCATCCTGGGTTGACACCGGCTTGTAGCAAGTTCTTCTTAACAGTCATCAGAGGAATGGTCAATTCATCTATATTGAAGACGTAAGTATTCTCACCAACGGCATTGGAACTTTTGTCATGGTTAGGCATAGGCGCGTTGATCACATTTGGAGTCTCAACAGGAGGATCAAACTCAATTTGCTTAGCTTCAATCATATCTTGAATCTTGTTCTTCAAGGCCCAGCGGTTGTCGATTATCGTACCAGGCTGTTGGAGTGGTAAGCACACTTAGCATTAGGATTGTATCTCGAAGAGGAAGTGTTGACACTCTGAGGAGGATCCTTCAAAGTAATCAGCTCTGCTTTCAACATGTGTTGCAAGGCTTGCGACAATGGCATGTTGATCTTCGTAAACTATCTTTGCGGTAGCGTTACGGATCTGCGCGTTGTCTCGTGAGGTTGTCTTGATGCGGATTGGAGATCCAGGCCAGTTAAGCGGTCGGTCTTGGCTCGGCTTTTACGACCATACACGGCTTCTTTCTTACCACCAAAGATCTCTTAGCGACATCGAAGATGTCTCTACATGAATCTTTCCGCTTTTGATACCGGCTTCAATATGCTGCTTTGTCAATATCATTCGGTGAATCCGGTGAAGAGTTTCAATCGGATGATTGAAGAATGGGCTGTCGGTGTTCCCATAAACATATCAACCAACTCCCTCTTGGACAAGGGTGGTTGGATTACGCTGCTAGATCTCTCCATTTACGAGCATACTCTTTGAACTTCTCATCACGACCCATAGACATGCTTTGTAGTTGCATGCGGTGGGTGTCAATTCGACATTGTACTCATATTATGCAGAAAGCATCGCTAAGTCACTCCAATACGGATACGGTCATTCTCTGGTGATAATACCACTCCAATTGAGTTAGGACGGACTCTCTTGAAAATAGTGCATCCTGACTTTACATCATCGGTGTGGGGTTGATCTTTTGAACATAGGACTTCAAATGTAGCTTTGGACAGGAAATGCCATCATACTTGGCAAAGGTAGGAACTTTGAGTTTGGGAGGAATCACCACACCAGGAACAAGACTCAAATCATCGAAATTCAGCCCTGACATATTCAGATTTTCCATAGCATTCAGACGGTCTTCAAGTTGTTTTTACTTGTCATCTTCATCAGAGTACTGGCTATGGTCGTAGTCTTTTTCAAGCCCATGCTGGCTGCCTTTGTCATCACCCTTAACACTCCCCTCATTCTTGACACTTCCCTCATTCTTGACACTTCCTTCTGAGAGCTCTATCCGGCTGACCACTTTAGGACCACCTTTGTAGCATCTACCCATGTTGAGAACACCAACGACCTTCTTCTTTCTGTTGATGAGCTTTTTCAGATCCTCTTGGCCTTGGACCAAGCTAGTGAACATTTGCTGGAATTGAGCATTACGAGCACAGGAGATCTTTGATCTGTTCAAGAGCCATTTCGCTAAAATAAATAGCGAGAAAATGAAAACCAAACTTCAATGTACTTATGAGATGTTATGCCATGATATCGATGTTTATGCAAATGCAATGCAATGTTTTCAAGGACCTTAGAGATTTAAATTTGTTAAACAAGCACGAACAAACATTTATTAGTTCTCTTTTATTCTTTTTCTTTTATGTGCAAAAGATAGTTCAAAACAATAAAAGAAAAACATATAAATCCTAAAGCTCTAAGTCTCCCATGGGCTTCCTTTTGATGCCGAGGTAGGCGTTGATGTTTAAGCTCCTCGTGAGTAGCTTGGTCAACTCTAGTACCTTCTTCTCGCTTGCATAGCTTGAGCTTCAAATGTATCCCTTTCTTCTTTAAGTTGAATCAGGATCTCTTGACTCTTCAAAATCGGTAGGCATGTCGGGATGGAGAGCGATTATAGGGTGTGTCACCTATAGCAGGTTCCATAATTCTTGGTAAAGCAGTTTAATGGCATCATGAGGTTTTGAGCTCGAGCTCGCACCCATTTGAGGTAAGGTTCCTAAGGAATGGAGTTTTGGTGCCCCAAAGTCTTGGTATCAGTCTTCTTTACCATGCCCCAAGCGTGTATGAACCTTCGTCGGTAATTCTGGAGATCGTGGTTGTAGTCGAACATAATATCTTGGAGAAGCATATCATGTGGACCATCTCTTCGAGCAAAACCAAACTGACGTAGAGCTAGAAAAGGGTCGTAAGTAATACCTCCCCTTATGCCAAGTAGTGGTACATTAGGGAATTCTCCACAACGCTCAATGAATATGAAGTCTTTTTGAGAGAAAAGACTCCAACGGATATCTAAATGAGAGAGTGACATTAGTCTTTGAGACCATTTCCACCTTTGTTCGTTCTTCAAAACTGATGGAGGAAGGTGCGAAATAAACCACCTGGAAAGTAATGGTATGCAACACATGAGAGTTCCTTGTCTTTTAGTAGATCGAGTGTGGAGAGAATGTAGGATGTCTCCAAGTAAAGTAGGCACAGGATTGCGGGTAAGAAACAATTTAATGGCGCTGACATCTATGAATTGATCCGAGTTAGGGAATAGAACCAAACCATAGATTAGCAAGGCCACAATATCTTCAAATGCATGGAAACTCATAACTTTGAGGAATTCTCGGGCTTTCTTAATCAAGCACTTAGCAAGTAAACCCTTAATTCCGCTTCTTGTTTCCCAATTAGCTTCAATGTCTGAGCGCTTAAGATGTAAGGCTGATGCAACGTCTTCGTACCTAGGAACCTTTTCTAGACCGGTGAATGGCATTTGATCAAGAATAGGTATCCCAGTAGCTTAGAGAACTCTTCAAGGTAGGAACCAAGCGATAATCAGGAATGTAAAGCAATGGTGTTTTGGATCAAAGAAGCTGGAATAGGACATGCATCATATCTTCTTCAAAACGGAGATGACCAAGTCAAGAGATAACCATGTCTTTTGATGAATTGAGCATGGTCGGAATCTACGAAACCAATTCTTTGGTGAGAAGGTATACCCATGAAGTTGATTCGGATAGTCTTTCTAGAAGCCATAATTCCTACAAAGCAGCAAAGATAAATCCCTAGGTCCTTGAAATAGTTAGATATGATATGCAATGCGATGATGTCATGATGTCATGTTTAGCACACACAATTCACACAATGAGCCTAGGTTTAAGGCTTGCATGACGTATAGGTGATTACCCACCAAAAGTTTGAGTTGGTTCATCTGTCCTATAATAATGCGGGTTCTAGGAGTCTCATATCATTGATCTTTCTCGTAGGCATTTATTTCAATCGACTACCAAGTGGTCGAAAAATATCCCAAGGTCCGATCTCAATGAGCGTAGCATCAGTATCGACCAACCTTAGTCACCAAAGCACCGCCATCTCACTACCTTAATGGCCAAGATGGGTCAATTAAGGTTCTAAAAGTTTAATTCTGCTTGATGACACCAGCGGAAGCCAAATACTATCCTCAACTTGGAAATGAAGAGTATTAGGACATCCAAAGTGTCACACTAACGTAGCCATCATGTTGACCGTTTGATATCGTCTAACGGTCACGACGATTTATTACTTACCTAAAAGGAAACCGGATCCGGTGTAGGATCCCCAAAATATAATACCCAAGCAACCCTTTAAAGATAAAGCAAGCAAGTCAAACAAAAAGCAATAAAGGTGATCTAGAAATCCCTAAGGTATTCTCTCTTTAGGGTGTCTCCCAGTGTCGCCACATGTCTGATGAACGACTTTGAGATTTTGTATCGCAAATGTGCGGATAGCAAGAGTCTCCACCGACTTTCTTTTATCCAATTAAGGAAGGTGAAAAGAACAGGAAAAGACCTTCGTTAGATTAAAGTAAGGAGAAGGTTATGAAAAGGAAGGTATTAGAACCCTTTCCATCCGTAGTTATCTACGGGCTCTTAGTTGCTCTTAGATCATTTTAAAATTGTGCTTTACGTGTGTTGGAAAATGTTTTGAAAAGGCATTTCGCTTTGACTTTGTAATGATTCATGTAGGAATGTATACAAAGTGTTAGGAAATGTTTCGTTTAGAAAAGTTTGAACTTTGACAAAAGTGTGAGGTGCAAAAAGTATTTTGATAGAGCAAGCAACTAAAAGTCTTATTACCTACTCGAATTGGTCGTTTTCGTGTTATTTTACTTTCCTTTAGAATAGCGCTATCCATACCATTAGTTGGTAGGTAACCCTATTTGTTGGATGTAAGCGGGACATTCGAAGGGACATCGAGTGATCATAGAAAGCAACTTGTAGGAAGTATCCTAGCACATTCGAAGGACTATCATCATTTTCGTGGCGACAATCGAGGGTCAAGATCATGTATTCGGAGGCGACATCGTGGGTCTAATGATCTTTGTATCGAAGGGACTATGATGATTTGTTTGAAGGCAACGGTGCTAGAATACCTATACGTTCGAGGGATATGACCATTTGAATTCGTAAAGGCAACGAGAGAGAATTACCCTAAGGGGTGCATGTGTGAAAGAGAGTGTGTCAATTTCAGGTATTTTATCTTGGCATTATGAGTGATCTATGTCCAATTTTAATCTTTCCATACACGCCAATTACTAACAGTTTATAAGATGCGGAAAGTAAATTGCGGAAATATAAAGTGCGGAAAGATAAATCCTATGCTATTACATGGCTTTGGGGCAGATACATAATTGAAAATACGGAAAATAAAAGTCCTAATTAAACTATTACATCCCATAGGCAATTACATAATTTAAAAAGAAAAGCGATAAAAATCGTCCGAAACGGTGTAACCCATGAACAGATGCGAAATCGGAAAACGGAAGAAAATTGCATAAGAAGAAAATGTTCGTAAAAATAAGTATTTTTGAATAAGAAAAAGTTTTTGTGTTAGTAATGACATTAATATGATAAAATAATTTTTTTGGGAATTTTTAGAGTTAATTTGATAATTTAAAAACAATTAAAAGTCATTTAAATGATTAATTAGCAATTAAATTAAATATGCATGCAAAAATAATAATTTTAATTTTAAAAATTAAATAAACATTTTTCTGATAATTATGCAAAAAATAAATATTTTTGGTGTTTTTTAAATGCATGATAAATATATTAGAAGATAAATTAAATTGAATGAAAAATATTAAAAGAAAATAAGAAAATATGAAAAAAGTGTTAGTTTTGTAAAAGGGAAAAAGAATTGGTCTTGCCAAGGATTGAACCTGTGACCTTGGAGAGAATCTTCCACAGCCAGCGCCTTAACCACTACGCCACAGTGCACTTCGTGTCATGGAAACCGAAATCAATTGTTTATAAGTGATAACGTGTCATGGATGTATTTCAAACACAGTCAGCACGCGTGGACCCCAGTTGGCATGAGTGGACGAATCAGACAGCTTCATTGTGCCACGCTAACCCTCGCCGGAGTCAGCCCAGTCAACGACGCCGGAGCCCTAGCTCCGGTTGTCTTCTCCGATCAACCTGAAATCAAAACTTGCAAAATAACGCGAAATAAAAAGTTCTAAGGTACCGTACCCCCCTAAATCAAGGGTTGCGAACACGATGGTGCCATTAGTTTGCCCTGAAAACGACTGTATCAACCGGTTCGACTCAAACAGTTCAAGATGCCCTAGTTATGGTGATTCGAGTTCTATACGTCTAAACTTGCATGAGATGGTTCAAACGTGACCTAATATGCATCCTGAGTTCAAACAAACACACAAAAAAGATTAACAATGCATGAATAATGAAATTCGAATTTCAAAAATATACCAAATCGGAGCAAGCTTGGGATCGAGTTCTGGGCAGTCTTGGCTTCAAGTGAGGGATGGTTTCGATTGTTGGGAACCTCAGGAAGGTGTTTGGATGGTTGGCTTGCCTTGAAACCTGCTGGAAATTGAAATTCAATTTTTGACAATTTGAGAAAAATTTTGGCAAAATATGGGTTGTGTATGGGGCTAGGGTTTCGTGTTGTCTTGTGCAGCTTGCTTGGTATTTATAGAGTGAAATATGAGAGCAAAGAGAGTGAAAAAAGATTGGATATTGAATGCAAAAATTTTCTCTTTCAAATCAAATCAAATTTCTTGAAAATTTGATTTTCCTTCCATGTGAGAGGCTAACACAAATTTGGTATGTTTCATGGGATATCTTGGACCTCAACCTTGATAAAAATCCACTCCTTTTGAAAATATATCTTATTTTCATATTTTATATAATTTAAATTTGAATTAAATGGTTTTAAATTCAAAAATAAATCAATAAAATAAAATATGCTCATGGCAAGGCATCAATAGGTCACAAATAATATTATGATCAAGTTTGGATCATAAAATTATAGGCCCATTTGGAAAAAATTGGATTTTGACAAATATCTCCTTTTGCGCAATTGTTCAAAAATGCCCAACTTGTGAATGGTGTATTTTGCTCAATTTTCCATATTTTTTAGTGTTCTTGGACATTTTAGAAAGATCTAAGTGTCCTCTAACCAACCTCTTTGGTTTTATCTCAATTGGAGTTTTCATGCTCAATAAATCTTCAAAACAAAAAGTTGACTTTTTGTTGACTTTGAAAAGGACCTGTAATGTTTTGATCCATACCTTCCAAATGAAGCATTTTTTGAGCATTCTTGTGAGACATGAAGTTGTAGAAAATTGAATTTACTTTAAAACAAGAGGTGGTGGAAAATTTTTTGAAAAAGTATGAAGAAGTTATGCTCAGTCAAAGTTCAGTTGACTTTTCACTAAAAAACCCTAATTTGGAAAGTTTGACTTTTGAGCAAATCTTGAGTTTTCTTGATGAATCATGATCAACCCTTGATCAAATGATGAATGTAACTTCAAAATGAGGATGTTGACCAAAAATCAGAAAGTTTGACTGTATGTTGACCACAGTTGAATTTTTATCCAATATAAGTGATTTTCAACCATCTGAGCAATTGTTTGAGGAAACTTGACTTGTGAGGTTTGAAACTTGACATGGAGATTCTTTGAAGCATATGAGGAGGCATGATGATCATTGGAAGTGTTGGAAGTCCATCTTGATTTGAGAATAGCCAAACCCTAGTTTGGGTTGATTGTCTAGGAGAGGGTTTGTCTGATCAACCCTTGAGGAATCCTTGAGTATGGATGTATGAAATGTCTTGAGAAGTAAGAGGGAAAATTTTGGGGTATGACACATCACCTATGGAGAATTTGTGCGAAGACATGTCTAAGAATCTGAAGATCAAAGATGTGAGCGAAATCGTACCAGAAGTTTAGGATACCTTGGGGAAGCCAAGTGGAAAGTTTGATTACATGATGAAGTATACAGTTCCCGATAGCTACAAGATTCCTATTGAAGATGTTAAGGCGACCGGATGGGGAGATGATTTCCTAGAATACTATGCTGATATTAACACAATAAGGATTTCCTCTGCTGATCCTGTGCCTATAGTGGCACCTCTCATCATTACTTCTCCCAGACCAGTTCCATACTCCTCTGACAAAGGTATCCCTTGAATTATGGAGATGAGGTTTACTATCATGGCATCAAACAAGACCCTCTAACCATTGATGATCTTACAGTTGAAGCTACCATTCCTGATATTGACAACATCACCGGAACAAGTAAGGTGACCAAAACTGGAAGAGTATTTTCTCCAGAGATCTCTCCTCCAAAAGACACTGCGACTCCAGCTCGCATTCCAGCTATTCAACCAGTTCCCGAAGCTAGAGGGAAAGAACCAGTAGCTCATCCTGCTCAGACAGAAGTACCAAAGGAAGTTGCTGAAGATACTTCCAAACAAGAAATGGAGGAAATTCTGAAGATTATCAAGAAGAGTTACTACAATATTGTGGAACATTTGGGACAGACTCTATCCAAGATCTTCATGCTTGCTCTGCTCTTTTGCTCTGAGGCTCATGCTAAAGCCTCGGTGAATTTTCTGAAGAATGCTCACGTACCGCAAGACACTACTACTGATCAATTTGAAGTTTGTATTGCTAGCCTTGCTGCCAGCAATGGCCTAGGCTTCTCTGATGCTGATTTGACTCCTGCCAGAAGGAAACACAACAAAGCCTTGCACATCTCTGTTGAATGCAAGGGCGTTACATTGTCTCATGTTTTTGTAGATACTGGTTCTGTGACACCCCAAATAATTCGATTATTAAATAATTAGAATTTTTAATTATTAATTTAATTGGAAATTTAATTATTGGTATTTTTGGATTATTGGAATTTATTTAATTAATTAAAGGAAAGAAGTGTTGGTGGTGGGAAGAGTGATTAGAGGGTGTGAGGAGTAAAATACTCTACTCTTACTAATTACTAATTTAATTATTTTATTGGAATAATAAAAGGAGTATTAAAAGGAAAAAGAAGAGAAAGAGAGTTATTTTTGGAATATTCATCATACGTGCATTTGAGAAGAGGAAAAGGAAGGAGGAAAACCTAAGGTGTCAGAATTCGAAGAACCCACAAGGTAAGGGGTGATTTCAATTAATTAATTCATATTATCGGTTTTGATATTCGATTGTATGGATCATAGTATGTTAGGGAATCCCGGTTTAGAATTCTAGGGTTCTGTAGAATTGTCCCTATTGTGTCGGATTGTAGGTTGAAAACAATTAGAGTGTCAGATGATAGATAGGAATGATGGAATAATGTTGCTTGATGTTATAATGGTGTAAAATGGATGTATTTTGGTGTTTCTCATATTGCAATTCGTATGGGAATGTTTGGGTTTGGTTTAGAATGAATAAATGCTGTCAAAAGTGTAGAATTTGACTCTGCAGGTCGTGGGAACCGGGTTCCACTGTGTAAATTTGTAAAAACTGGCAAAAATGCACTCAGGAACCGGTTCCTGTATAGGTAGGAACCGAGTTCCCATACATTTTTCCAGAAGCATGTTTTTTTGAACTTCGCAGGAACCGGTTCCTGCATAGGTAGGAACCGGGTTCTGTTGTGACTTTTTGAAAAATATTAAACTTTGAAAATTCATAACTTTCAAACCGTAAGTCCGTTTTGAGCGCAGTTTTGGACATTATTTCTTAAATTTAATGCTCTATTTTATAAAATGAAAAGATTTCCTAAAACTTGAAATTATTTTGAAAATGAGTCGAATTTTCGAGGTAAGTGATTATTAGCTGACGCACATGGGTGTGTATGTAGCAGTGAAACTGTGAGGAACGGATGTATTCGTATTGCGTGAATGAAAAGCATGTTTATGTTGTTAATGATGGTGTGCATGATCGTTGAGATATCATGTTTTTGGTTTTGATTCAGTTATGATAAATTGATGTACTTCATAGATTGATTTGATATTGCATGCTAGTGATGTGCGTGCATATGCATTGTTTTGGTGAAGTTAATTCCCATTGTGTGGAATTTGACTTGTATTGACATTAACCGATACCCGGGTGATGATGGGTGGTTAGGCTGGATTTGTGTCCGAGTGTTTATGGACGAATCGATGGTTACTGTATCCGGTTGATGATGGATCAGTGTTGGGTGACTTGGTCACGTGTTGGTACCACATGCATTGTGTCTGCGTTTGTGTTTGCATGAGATTGTAACATGTTAGGATGTCTTCTAGTGTTACAATTCTTTTGTTGATTATTGATTATGCATATTGACTTGTATGATTGTGAGCGCGTGTTGAATCTGAATTTATGCTAAAATGGGTGAAATAATATGCTTGTGATATATTGTTGATTGAGAAGCTTATAATGTGTTTTAATTATGAGAAGTCTCACCCTTACTTTAACAATTTCAGATTAAAGTTAGCAGCTCAGGAGTTGGTGAGGATGGCTCTAGAGCTTGTCATTTTAAGTCCGCGTGTCAGTGTCATGCTCTGATTAGGTTGTAACACTGGGGAACGTTTAGTTGAGGAATTAGTTGTTATTTCAATTGTTTCTTTGAAGTTCATTTGGGAATAATTATAATTTGGTTTATTCCGTTTTGGTTATGGTATTTTTCCGCTGTGTAAGACATGGTCTTAATTTGATTGAATTATTTGAATAATGACCCTCAGTGTAGCATGACTACTGTTTTATTTGAAGTTTTATTTATTTCATAATTGTGACGTCCCTTGTTCCGTGTTAACTCTGATGGAATATGTCTTTAATCATTGATATAATTAATATTATTCGGGGTATTTTAGAAGGGGTGTTACAGGTTCTTCTCTGAATATCCTACCGAAGAATGCTTTTGACCGACTTGATGTTGAAGGATTGGTCTTGAAGCCCAATGACATAATTGTGAGAGCTTTTGATGATTATAAATGAACAGTACTTGGAGAGCTCACTCTGCCTGTTAAAGTCGGTTCCCAAACTTTTGACTCCATTTTCTCTGTCATGGACATCCGTCCAGCTTACTCTTGCCTACTTGGATGCCCTTAGATACATAGGGCAGGTGCGGTTACCTCTACTTTGCATCAGAAGCTGAAGTACCCAGTGAAGGGGAAGGTTGTTACAGTATGCGGTGAAGAGGAATACATGGTCAGTCATCTGCAGTCATGCCAATACCTCGAGATGGAAGGTGAATTCTTCGAGACTCCCTGTCAAGATTTTGAAACAGTTCCAAGAGTCATGCCTATTGACTCTCTTGTCACTCCTGAAGTTACGCAAGTTCTGCCTAGGATGGCCTCGCTGAAGGATGCTCAAGCTACAGTTGAAGAAGGAGGTAGTGCTATTTGGGGTCAGCTCCCCGATCTCCCTTTCAAATTTGACAAGACTGGTTTAGGCTTCACCATCAAAGGTCAGAAGATGATACGCCGCGAACGTGCCAGCAAACTTCCTTTTCGCATCAGCAAGAATGGAGTCCATGCTATAGAAGACGACGACAGCGACTTCGACATCAGCAAGTGGATCTTCCCAACTCTCGACAACGGACTCAACAATTGGAAGACTGAAGACGTCATACCAATCTCCTTTAGATAGGAGTAATTGTTTTTGTTTTCTGTTTTGCTTTTTGTTTTCTATGCTTTAAACAATAAACTTTACGGCCTAGTGCCTTGCCCAGGGCATCATGGCTCGTTTGTGAGGGTTATTATCTGTCATTTGCATATTTTCATTCAATAAAATCGTTGGACTTTTGCATTTAAATGTTGTTTTCTTTCTTTTACTTTATCACCCCTTCAAAGGCTATGTGTTCTTACACACACCCACGTGATACACTGCAGAATCACTCTGAATCTCGTTGATAACAACTATGCTATTGCTAAATATGACTTCGATAATCCGATCTACCAAGCCGAAGACGAAGGTGAGGAAGATTGTGAAGTGCCGAGAACTACAACAAGAAGAGCGAGAAAAAGAGATCAAGGTAGGAGCGGGTCTTGAGAACAGTATCAAAGAGAGATTGATTCAGATGCTACGAGACCATATCGAAGTTTTTGCTTGGTCGTACAAAGACCTACTAGGTCTAGACATTGACATTGTGGTACACTGGTTACCGACAAAAGAAGGTTTTCTCCCAGTGAAACAGAAGGTTCGTCGCATGCGTCCTGAGATGTCAGAGAAAATCAAAGCCGAAGTTATGAAACACTTCAATGCCGGTTTCTTAGCCGTTACTTCTTATCCAAAGTGGGTTGCAAAAGTGGTACCCGTACCTAAGAAGGATGGTAAAGTACGAATGTGTGTGGATTACAGAGATCTGAACAAAGCAAGTCCGAAAGACAATTTTCCGCTCCCTCATATTGATGTTCTGGTTGACAACACCGCTCAACATAAGGTTTTCTCCTTCATGGATGGTTTCTCCGGTTACAATCAGATCAAAATGGCTCCTAAAGACATGGAGAAGACTACTTTTATTACACAGTGGGGCACTTTCTGCTACAAGGTCATGCCGTTCGGACCGAAGAATGCAGGCGCCACTTATCAGCGTGCCATGGTGGCATTATTTCATGACATGATCCATCACGAGATAGAGGTCTACGTCGACGACATGATAGCTCGATCACAGACTGAGGAAGAACATCTCGATCATTTGTGGAAACTGTTTGATAGGTTGAAGAAGTATAGACTAAGACTCAACCCCAACAAGTGCACCTTTGGAGTCAGATCCGGAAAACTCTTAGGGTTTGTTGTCAGTGGTAAATGTATTGAAGTTGACCCCGTCAAGGTTAAAGCCATTCAAGAGATCCCAGCGCCCCGCATCGAGAAAGAAGTCAGAGGTTTCTTGGGACGATTGAATTACATTGCCAAATTCATTGCACATCTAACTGCTACTTGTGAGCCAATCTTCAAGTTAATGAAGAAAGATCAAGTAGTGGAATGGAACGACGATTGCCAGATCACTTTTGACAAAATCAAGGAGTACCTACAGAATCCTCCTATCCTGGTGCCGTCTGCCGAAGGAAGACCACTTATCATGTACTTGACAGTGTTAGAGAACTCAATGGGGTGTGTGTTGGGGCAACATGACGAGTTTGGTCAAAAAGAGTATGCAATATACTACCTTAGCAAAAAGTTTACCGACTGTGAAACAAGATACTCACAGCTCGAGAAAACTTGCGGCGCTTTAACAAGCTGCTCGCCGACTAAACGATATGTTGACTCACACTACTTTGTTGATCTCCAAGATGGATCCGATAAAATACATATTTGAGAAACCAGCTCTCTCCGGAAGAATAGCAAGATGGCAAATGATCTTGACCGAGTACGACATCCAGTATACTTCTCAGAAAGCGATCAAAGGAAGTGTAGTAGCCGATCATTTGGCTCATCAAGCCGTAGATGACTATCAGTCTATGCAGTTCGAGTTTCCAGACGAAGATGTTTTACTAGTTATTGATTACGAAGAACCAGGACCAGACGAAGGACCTGAACAAGGCTCCCAATGGACCATGGTCTTTGATGGAGCCTCAAACGCACTTGGCAATGGGATTGGCGCCATCATTACATCTCCTCAGATAGGACATCGCCTTTCACCGATTATGTTTAATTGCACTAACCACATGGCGAATATGGGCGTGCATTATGGGTATTAAAGCTATTGACTTAAGAATCAAGTTATTGCAAGTGTACAGAGACTCAGCTTTAGTGATCAGTCAGATAAAAGGCGAGTGGGATACGAAGCATCCGAATCTCATTCCATATTGAGAGCATATTCTAAGTCTGATCCCCTACTTTGAAGAGATCACTTTCGTTCAAGGTCAGATGGGACAACGAGGCTCCCCAAATCATCATTGAAATGTTCGACAAACCAGCATACTGTTATGCGCTTGATACAGATGAGAAGCCTTGGTTCTACGAGGTGAAGAGGTATCTTGAGGCTCAAGAATATCCACAGGCATCATCAATGATAAAAGTTCTTGAGAAGATTTGCATCTAAATTCTTCCTCGATGCGACATCTTATACAAGCGCAATCATGACTTATGCTTACTCCGCTGTGTATATCAACAAACTGCAGAGCGGATCATGGAAGAGTTACACGAAGGCGCATTTGGTACCCACTCCAGTGGACATACAATGGCTAAGAAGATTTTAAGAACAGGTTACTATTGGTCCACCATGGAAGCTGATTGTCACCGCTATGCACGATCTTGCCACAAATGCCCAGATATATACAGCCAAAGTGCACGTACCTCCCGTGCCGTTGAATGTCCTTACCGCTCCTTGGCCTTTTGCAATGTGGGGCATTGATATGATCGGAGAAATCAAGCCCACCGCTTCCAACGGACATCGTTTCATCCTTGTGGAAATCTACTATTTCACCAAGTGGGTAGAGGCAGCCTCGTCCGCATCTGTTACCAAGAATGTTGTGGCTCGATTCATCAAGCATAATCTTATCTGCCGGTATGGCACTCCCGAAAGGATTATCACAAATAACGGCTCTAATCTCAACAACAAAATGATCACCGAACTCTGCACGCAGTTCAAGATCAAGCATCACAACTCTTCTCCTTATCGGCCTAAGATGAATGGCGCAGTGGAAGCCACCAACAAGAATATTAAGAAGATCATACAGAAGATGACGGTGACTTACAAGGATTGGCATGAGATGTTGCCATTTGCTCTCCATGGTTATCGCACTACAGTACGAACATCTACAGGGGCAACCCCCTTCTCTCTTGTATACGGTATGGAAGCAGTCCTACCCATCGAGGTTTAGATACCCTCAACCAGAGTCCTCCAGGACGCAGAGCTAGGCGAAGACGAATGGATCCAAACTCGCCTTGACCAGATCAATCTGATTGATGAGAAACGACTCGCGTCCATCTGCCATGGACAGATCTATCAGAAACAAATGATCAGAATATTCAACAAGAAAGTTAAACACCGAGTCTACCAAGTCGGTGATCTAGTAGTCAAGCGCATCATTCTTCCACAAGGTGATCCCAGGGGCAAATGGACTTCCACCTATGAGGGACCATTTGTAGTCAAGACAATATTTTCCGGCGGAGCTATGATACTTAGCACCATGGATGGTGAAGACCTCCCACACCCTGTGAATGCAGACATAGTCAAAAAATACTACGCATAAACGAGACCCGCTAGGCCGACTGACCTAGGCAGAATAAGGGCATCCTGGCGAACCAAAAGGGTTTGGGCAAAAGTTAAGGATATATACAAAACACGTACACCCGACAAGTCGAAAACCTACAAAGGCGGCTTGGGCAAAAAAGGGTATCCCGGTAGACTGAAAACTCGAAAGGGTGGTCTAGGCAAAAGTTAGGGATTTAAGCGTACGACTATGTCTCGTCCAGATCATCCACCTACAGGCTACTACTATTCAAGGTTGAAATGGCGAAAATCAATTCACTCACTTTCTACTGACAGCAAGGAGATGAGATAGTCGAAATATATGAGTACTAGCATAGTTGAAACTTGACGAGATTGTTTCCGCATAGCTTTTTACTTTTCTTGTGTACAAACTACTTGGCCATACGTTGCCTTTCAAATTAATGCAAGTTCTTTCTTTTTACAATTTTCACTAATTGTTTTTTGCATAAAGTCCAACGTTTGATTTGAATGATTATATGCATCTGACAATAAAAATCTACTTACAAACATGCGAAAAGTGAACGAACAAGGATAATTACTACAGGCTCTAGGAATTGAGATGACGACGAAACTCACCAATACGTTCCCCTGCAGAGTACAATCCCCACAGAGGTGTCGCACACTACAAACCTTCCCCAGCGGAGTACACATTTTCCTCCGCTAGTTCCGACATTCCAAGTTTCATCGCGTTAGTCCCTGAGCAGCGATCCCAGTCAACTTAATCGGATTACACCAGTCTTCGAGCAATAACATTTCATCTTTAGCAGAGGTATTTATCCCCAGCAGAATATCTCTCAACAATTACCATTCCCCCGGCAGTAGCAATATCCAGACTCGAAACTTGGTCAGATAGTGCATCGGAGGAAACCTACATTTTTATTCCCCATCCAGAGGTTTCAACGGGCTCCAGATCCTTCTAGCCCTGTCCCCCAATAACAATCAAATGCTCCCCAGCAGGGTCGATGCACAAGATCCCCGACGGAGCGCTTCCCGGTTTCCATTTTCCCAGCAGGGTCGACACACAAGATTCCTAGCGGAGCGCCACCTAAATTTTCCCCTGCAGGGTCTACGCACAAGATTCTCAGTAGTGCACCTCTCGGTCTCTACCATCCTCAGCAGTATAAATATCTAGGCTCGAAACTTGGTTAGATAGTGCATCGGAGGAATCAAGGATATCTTTCTTCTCTTTCAGAAGCAAGGTTTCCATCCGTTTCGTCCCCAAAAAGAAGTCAGAAATCCCCAAGCAGAACATCCACATCTTCTTCAAGATGGATATGTTTTGAAATAACCGACATCTATCATTCATACATTATTCATAAAATTCGTAACTTATGCATAATGTCATTCATACACATTGTCATGCATCATAATCTGCATAGGACTAACTATATCCTATCAAAGTTTCTTTTGTTTTCCCAAACAGGTGAAAATCACTTCTAAACAACAGATCCGGGATTAATACCCGAAGCAAGACGGGAAAACTATCTGAACGACCACCCAAGTTGTCCTCCGAGAACAGATCCAGGATTAATGCCCGAAGCCAGACGGGAAACCCTATCCAAACGATCACCCAGGTTGTCCTCCGACAACATGCATTGGATCAACACCCGAAGCACAACAGGGAAGCTATCCACTTTCTGCCGACTATTATCCCCTCAGAATAATCAAGAAGAAGATTTTTTCTGACTCTCTCTTATTATCAACAACAACTACAGAGTCTGGCGTACGACTCAGTTGCCCTAGATGGCATCTTAAGCCCATCTCCAACTATTTGTCGACATCTCTCCACTTTCAGAATGCTACATATTTGGTTAAAAAACCAATACAAACCAATAACTTCATTCAAATACGAGCACGCAGTCTAACATACAACTCCCTCTGGATGTCATCTTGAGCCTATCTCCGTTCTCCCTTCTGCCTTCAGGAACATCTGCAGAGTCTAGCGCAAGGCTCGTTCCCCAGCATCAGTCTCTCCAGATGGCATCTTAAGCCCATCTCCGACGATTCTCCTATTTTTCAGGCGACGTTCTTGAGTCTAACATACGACTCATTTCCCAATGAAATCTCCAGCTTCTCCAAATGGCATCTGTAAGCCCATTCCCGCATCAGCAATCAACGGCGAGTGCAAATTTTTAGGTGCATTCGAGTGTTCAATCATTTTCTACCTCCAGGGCACGAAAGGCACACATGCCAATATAACCCTTCCAGTACAAGAAGATTGAACAGGGGCAGCTGTCATACCCCAAAATTTACCCTCCTACTTCTCAAGATAATTCACATATCCATACTCAAGGATTTCTCAAGGGTTGACCAAACAAACCCTCTCCTAGACAATCAACCCAAACTAGGGTTTTGGCCATCCTCAGATCAAGGTGGTATCCAACATCTCCTATGTTTATCATGCCTCCTCATATACTTCAAAGAATCTCCATGTCAAGTTTCATGCCTGACAAGTCAGGTTTCCTCAGACAATTGCTCTAATGGCTGAAAATCAGTTGCATTGGGCAAAAAGTCAACTATGGTCAACATACAGTCAAACTTAATGATTTTTGGTCCACATCCATATTTTAAAGTGACATTCATCATTTGATCAAGGGTTGATCATGATTCATCAAGAAAACTCAAGATTTGTTCAAAAGTCAAGCTTTCCAAATTAGGGTTTTCTAAGGAAAAGTCAACTGAACTTTGACTGAGCATAACTTTCTCATACTTTATCAGAAATTTTTCCACCACCTCTCATTTTGAAGAGAATTAAATTCTCTAAAACTTCATGTCTCACAAGAAAATTCAGAAAATGCTTCATTTTGAAGATATGGATTAAAACATTACAGGTCCTTTTCAAAGTCAACAAAAAGTCAACTTTTTGTAAAGAAGTCTTAGTGAGCATGGAAACTCGAATTGAGATGAAACAAAAGAGGTTGTTTAGAGGATATTTAGAGCTTTCTAAAAAGTCCAAGAACACTCAAAAATGTTAAAAATTGAGCAAGATACACCTTTCACAAGTTGGGCATTTTTGAAGAATTGCACAAAGAAAAATATCTGACAAAATCCAATTTTTTCCAATTGCGCCTATAATTTTTTGATCCAAACTTGATCATAATATTATTTGTGACCTCTTGATGCCTTGCCATGACCTCTTTCTATTTTTTTTTTAAATTTAAAAGCATTTAATTCAAATTTAAATTAAATAAAATATGAAAACAAGGTATAATTTAAGTTGGGTTGGATTTTTATCAAGCTTGAGGACCAAGGAAGCCCACAAAACATGCCAAATTCGTGCTAGCTCATGCAAGGAAGGGAAAAATCAAATTTTGAAAAGATTTAAAAAAATTTGAAAGAGAAAATATTTTGCATTCAAGAGCATATCTTTTTTCATTCTTTTTGATCAAATCTCTTGCATTATAAATACACAACACATTTACAAGACTAAAGGACGAAACCCTAGCCTCTTGAAGCAACCCTAAAATTCCCAAATTTTTCACAAAGTTGGCAAAAATCGAATTTGTCTTTCCAGCCACTTCCAACCACTCTTGATCATTCCATTGTGTTCTTGAGGTAAGATTGAGTAAGTACACATCAAGAACCATGGTTAAATCTGCCTGAATCATGCCATACATGAACATACATATTTATATTTTTCTTGAATTTGAATTTTTAATATTTGCTTGTTTTAATCGAAACTAATCATTCTAACATGTTCATGAGATACCATAGAAAGGATCCGGGTCATCGTTCTCAAATCGCGTTTTGCCATTGTTAGGTTTTTTTTGAACTGTTTGCTTCGAACCGGCTGATACAGGGACTTTTAGGCCAAACGGACACCACCATCGTGTTTGCAGCCCTCGATTTAGGGGGGGGTAGGGTCCCTCTTTGCTTCTTTTTTTTGCGTATTTTTGTAGGTTGGGATTTTGGTTGATCGGAGAAGACGACCGGAGCTAGGGCTCCGGCGTCGTTGACCTGGGCTGACTCCGGCGTGGCTGGCGTGGCATCATGGCTTGTTCTGATTCGCTCATTCATAACATCTGGGACCCACGCGTGTTGACTGTGTTTGAAATTCCAAAATAGGACACGTTTACCCTTTTAACCAATTGTTTGCAGGATTAAAACACCAAGCATCCTTGGCTCAGTTGGCAACGCGTTGGTGGATTTCCCTAGAAGGCATGGGTTCGATCCTTGGCCCTGGCACTTTCTTTTTACCAGTTTTGCAAACTAACTTTTTTCTATTTTCTTAATATTTTCATCCAATTTAATTAATCTTTAAATATTTTTCTCATGCATTTAAAAATCACCAAAAATATTTTCCTTTTGCATTTTAATCAGAAAAGTGTTTATTTAATTTTTGACATTAAAATTAATATTTTTGCATGCATATTTTAATTAATTTTTAATTAACCATTAAATAGACTTTTAATTGCTTTTAATTATCGAAATCGATCCAGAAAATTACCAAAAAAATTTTCTATCATCTAAATATCATGACTAATCTAAAATATTTTTCCTCATTCAAAAATCCTATTTTTACTAACATTTTTCTCTTATGCAATTTTATTATATTTCCCGATTATGTATCTGCTTACAGGTTGTAACGTTTCAGACTATTTTTCTCGTTTTTCTTTTCAATATTATGTAACTGCCTATGGGATGTTATACTTTAATTAGGACTTTTACTTTCCGCACTCCTATTATGTAACTGCCCCAAAGCCATGTAATAGCGTAGGACTTTACTTTTCCGCACTTTACTTTTCGCAATTTATTTTCCGCACCCTATAAACTGCTAGTAATTAGGCGTGTATGGCAAGATAAAATTGAACATAGATCACTCATAGTTCCAAGATAAAATATCTGAATTTGACACACTCTCTTCACACATGCACCCCTTAGGGTAATTCTCTCTCGTTGCCTTACGAATACCAATGGTCAAGTCCCTCGAACGTAGAGGTATCCTAGTACCGTTGCCTACAAATATATCATTATAGTCCCGTCGATACAAAGATCATAGACCCACGATGTCGCTTACGAATACATGATCTCGTCCCTCGATTGTTGCCTACGAAAAGTGATGATCGTCCCTTCGAATGTGCTAGGATATTTCCTACAAGTTGCCTTCTATGACCATCCGATGTCCCATCGAATGTCCCTTCTACATCCAACGAATAGGGTTACCTACCAAACTAATGGTATGGATAGCACTATTCTAAAGGAACGTAAAACAACACGAAAACGACCATTTTGAGTAGGTAATAAGACTTTTAGTTGCTTGCTCAATCAAATACTTTTCACACCACACACTTTTGTCAAAATTCAAAATCTTCTCAAAAAACGAAACATTTCCGAACACTTTGTATACATTCCTACATGAATCATTACAAAGTCAAAGCGAAATGTCTTTTCAAAACATTTTTTTTGTCAAACGCACAGAAAGCAATTTTAAAATGAGTTAAGAGCAACTAAGAACCCGTAGATAACTACGGATGAAAAGGGGTGCTAATACCTTCTCTTTTCATAACCTTCTCCCTTACTCAGAATCTAATGAAGGTCTTTTCCTGTTCTTTTCACCTTCCCTTAATTGGATAAAAGAAAAGTCGATGGCGACTCTTACTATCCGCACATTTGCGATAAAAAGCAAAACAAAATCTCAAAGTCAGTTCACCGTATTACAGGATGCATACTACAACTTAGTTCAATTGGAAAGAGTAGAAAATTCTTGAAAGATTGCTTGGGAAGTCAAACCATTACAAGTCCTTGGTGAATTTTTCCATTTTTTGACTATTAACTTCATGGAATCATAACTTGATCATTATTTATCAAATTGAGGTCATTCGTTTCCCAAATAATCTTGAGGATGTGAAAGATGCTTGAAAAGACTTGAAGACTTGAAGATGTTTGAAAGATGCTTGAAGAGATCAAAATATTATAGGTCATTTCATGATTTTTCATCAACTTCACAATGCCATGACTTTCAGAATTTTTGGAGTTTTTGAGTGGTTCTTTTTACAAAATGTCATTTAAGAGATCTAATTCAGGCAACCTTTTTTGATGAAGAAAGTTTTTTTTGTGGAAGTCCATGTTTAGATTCAAAAGATTATAAGTCATTTTTTGTGCAAAAACATAGAGATTTTTCTAAGTATGGAAAACCAGTTTGTTTTTGATGATTTCAAATGAACATAACTTTTGATCAAAGATTCCAAATGTAATCTTTCAAAGCACATTGCAAAGTTTGTAACTTCAGCTTTCCAAAGAGCCCAAGATTTGATGATAAAGCCTTATATGTAGTGAGAACCATGTTTATAAAAATGAGGAAAATTCATTATTTACAAGTTTCAGTTCAGTTTGTAAACTTGAGTTAAACCAATTTTGAAGCAAATTTAAACAAGTTTAAGGACTCTAATCATGTTTACCATTAGCCCAAGACACAAAACGACCAAGGATTGAGCTTAATTGCCGCATTTGAACAAGGTTGAGGTCACACTTTTCTCACAAATATCAGGTTCACACGAATTCCCACAAATCCCCATCATTCCACACGCTTGAGCTCATCATTCACCCAACTATAAATAGAGGGACACATTCCACTCAATTATTCAAGATTTGATAGCCAGAAAACCCCTGCCAAACTCCTTGCATAACCAAACTTTCTACAACTTCGAATTCTTAATTAGAGCACTTCAAGTTATAAATTGATTACTCTATAAGCTTCCTTGAACTTCACAGAAGCTAACAGAACAAGAGTTGTGCCTTGAGGTGTCCTGAATCGTGCCAACCAAGTCAATTTTTAGATCTCTGAAATTGAACTTCATTTAGGTATTATTATCAATCATTTTGCTCCAAATAAATTGCTAAGATGTAGCCTCTTTTTCTCTAAAGCTCACGCTTCTTCTGGTTTTCATTTTCATGTTGAATTTAGCATTTAATTTCAAAAATCATTTTCATGTTTTTCCTGGTTTTTTCCAAATTGACTACGTTGTAGTTAATATAAATTTTACACGAGCATGTGGTTGAGATCATCTTGAAGAGAGGAATCCAAGGATACCACTCACGAGTGCTAATTTTTACATTTGAGAAGCCTGGTTTTTTAGTGGATGACAGTTGAAGACGACCTACGTGTCTGTCTTCAACCAGTGACAAATTGCCACACAATTTTTTTAAATATAAGAAATAAATGATCGTGTGTGATATTTCTTGAAGACCATGATATGCACAGCGCGTCTGATCCGTTTGATTGGCTTACTAATGTGTTTTGACATTATCTGATAGTCCACATTATTTTGTTTTATTTTAATTTTTAAAGTTGATCCGGTGTGATTTCTGAGAGGTCCATAACAAGCACAATGCGTCAGATCCATCAGACTTGCTTACTTATGTGTTTTGACATTGATTAGATGGTCTAAATTTTCTTAGCTTTTATTTTATTTTCTGATTTTTACGTTTAATTGTTTTAAACTTCAAAACTTCATAAAAAATTCATTTATGACTCAAAAATTATGAAAAAATTCAAAAAATATTTTCAAATATTGTCTTTCTGATTTTTATTTTTTCACAATTTTATTTTCAAATTTGATATTTTTAATGATTTTTCTCTTTTACTTGAGTTATTAAAATGTTTAAAAATACTTTTTGACATTTTGAAATCCTGAAAAAATTATAGAAGGATCCAATAGTCATTTGACCATTATTGGTGACCTCACTTTAGTTTTATTTTTGATTTTTCTATTTTTCCAGTTTTTTTTATTTAACCATTTTCTTTTATATTTAAAAATAGTTTCTGACTATGATTTTATCAAGCTTCTAGCATGTCTTCATGCGCAAGCTTCAAGATGATTTTTCAGCTAAGCTTACCAATCACTAACTATTGCCTTTATTTTTATGCCTTTATTTTTTATGCCTTTTTTTTTGTCTTTATTTTTTATGCTCTTTATTTTATGCATTTTATTATAGCATTTACATTTCGTGTCATTTTTTTATTTGCTCACTTGAGCACTTTATTTTCTAGTCATTTTGAATTTGCTTACTTTTGCTTTTTTTTCCTTTTAAAAATAATTAATAATCCAACTTAAACACTAAAAAAATTTAATTCTTTTTTGTGGACTTGGTTACTACCCCTATGCTCAGAGTTTGACTTTGGACTTAGGATTAGGACCTCAACCTCAGCTCGGAGACTCTTGTATCTTGGTGTTATCTTGTCTGTGCTTGGGTTACTTTTTTGTTTGTATGCATGTTATTCTGTTTGTACTCGTATACGAGTGGATTTCCTCTAAATACTGATGTTACTCTGCCCGTTTTTATGGAAGACATGTGTTGTACCCCAAAAGTTATCATCTTCATTTCAACATTTTTGGCTTATAGTTTTATTATCATAAACATACATTCATATACATGTACATCATTGATCATGTGGCTACGAGGTTAAGAGTACCTCAAATTATGGAAGAAACTGTGCGTTTCAGTCATCTCAGATTATTTCGAGCCAAAATTGATATTTTTCGGTTCGTATGCTTTAGGCATCATTTTTTGGTTAGAAGATTATTTTTCTTTGGTTCCACAGGCATTAGGATCATTTCAATATGTTCTCCAGTTCATTTGTTCAGATCGGAGGCAGTTTCGTCAACAAAAAGACTTTGATAGTTTATTTCTTAATAAAGTGAACTTTGGGTTTTTGGTGCGTTTCGGGCGCTCCGGAAGGAATAACTCTACGACCGTCAGTTATTTTCTGATGATGTTTGACTGGAAAGTCCCTCTCAATATTACCTACACATTTTGTTCACAAGTTGGAAGCTAATTGTGTGAAGAAAGTCTCCAAAGAAATTGATCTTACAAGTGAGATAAACTGAATTTTAGTGATGAACCGTGTTCTCAGTATGCTAAAAAAATCATAACTCCTGGTTGGAATATTGAAACTGAATGGGGGCAATGTCTAAAATTCTGTATAGAAGTCCTCTACGACTTTCCAGAGCCAATTCCTCACCAATCAATACCAGAATTTTATTCTTTGGGGTTGATTTTGAAACGAACCGAGCATTTTTCATCTGATACGCAATGTTCGAAAAATCATACCTCGCTCGATCTTTATGGAAATTAGGTGGGACCAGTTCCAAAAGTTCATAAATTCCATTGACTTCGTATGTTACGAAGATTCCTTGTTCAGATTTTGATCAAAAGACCCTCGTTCGAGGCTATTTCTTCGAAGAGCACTGTAAACATTCTGCACGTGTCACATGCCCGAAAATTATGCTGGAACTTCAAAAATTCATATCTCCTGGACCGTTCGTTTGATTAATTCATAATTTTGACTTAAGCAAGCAATTTCAAGTTCTGCACATTTGTTGTTTGGAGTCCGAGTTCAAATTTCCCACGTATTTGGCTGTTTCGGACTGTGGGCGAAAATAATTCGGATAATCGTGATTTGGGCCTAAGTATGGTTCCAAGGAACTCCAAAGCCCAATTTTCTCACCTATAAATATATTTTTCCTCTCACAAAATAGAGGAGGAAAATCATTTGTCAAATTTCACCCTTGAATCTCATTTTTCCTCTCCTAATTCTCTCTCAAATATTGAAGAACATTAAAGGAATTTTCCAAGGCAAGCCTCCCCTTCACCACCGCACAACCCCTTTCCTCCGGCCTGCCCCTGTTTGGACCTCCAGCCAATCCCCTCCTCCTTTATCCGACTACTCCTTCCGGCCTTCCTCCCTTTCCGATCAACACTGGTACGAACCGGCCATCCGAACGGCTTACGCGCGTGCATCCGGCTTCTCGCCTCCATCTGGTTTGCTATTTCGGCGGGCCTCACCTCAAATGCCGAGCTCCCTCCGTCGGGTAACCTTCTATGCTGGTAACTTCCTCTCCTCCTCCTATTTTGCTCGGATCCGATCTTCCTCTTCTATAATCTAGCTCGGTTTGGCTTCAAGCAAGGAAATAAAACCTTCCTCTTCAAATTTTCTTCAAATTCTCATTGATTTTGGTATTTTCTTCAACAATCAAGTATTATTCTCAGATTTATTCATCAAAATATTCTTTGACTCTTCAAGAATAAGTAAGTAGCTTATCTCCATAAGCACTTATTTCAATCGATTTTTACTTTTCTTGAAATTGATTATTGGAATTAATTACATTTTGTTTGGTGATTCCAATTCTTAAATTGTTGATTGGAAATTGATTGAATTGAATTTGATTTTTGAACGTTATTGTGCCGATGTGAAGGAAAATTGTACATAAAGCATCTATACACTTGTAAAATTTGATTTCTTTGCATTTAGGCTTTGTGATTTGATCATATGCATCACATATCACATATTCATGCATTCGGTGCATCTAGATTAATTAATTGATGTAAATGCATGTGAAATAAATTTTGATTTTCAAACGTAATTGTGTCAAAATGTAGTTTTCTTGTGCATTTTACTTGTAGGAAGAATTTCATTTTACATAGTGCATTTAGGCTTGCATTTAGATCATATTTTGCATGATCATGCATTGATATATAAGTACATTAAATAATCGAATTGAATTCATGTATCGAAGCTTGAATTTGGGTGACATTAAGGCATGTCGAAGTCTAATTTCCATTCACATTGTCATACCCCAAAATTTGCCCTCCTACTTCTCAAGACAATTCACATCTCCATACTTAAGGATTTCCCAAGGGTTGACCAGACAAACCCTTTTCTAAGCAATCAATCCAAATTAGGGGTTTGCTCCTCTCAAGTCAAAATGGATTTCCAATGCTCCAAGTGGTTATCATACCTCATCATAAGCTTCAAGGGATCACCCTGTCAAGTTTCAAGCCTTACAAGTCAAAATTGCTCATTCGGTTGCTTAGATGGTTGAAAATCAGTTGTATTAGACAGAAATTCAATTGTGGTCAACATACAGTCAAACTTCATAATTTTTGGTCAACATCAATATTTTGAAGTAATATTCATCATTTGATCAAGGGTTGATCATGATTGCTCAAGGAAAGTCAAGATTTGATCAAAAGTCAAAGTTCCTAAATTAGGGTTTTTTAGGCAAAAGTCAACAAAACTTTGACCAGACATAACTTTCATATACTTTATCAGATATTTTTCCACCAAAGCTCATTTTTAAAGGAATTAAATTCTCTACAACTTCATGTCTCACAAGCTTTGGCCAGAAATGCTTCATTTGCAAGTTATGGATCAAAACATTACAGGTCCTTCTAAAAGTCAACAAAACATCATCTTTTTGCAAAGAAGTGTACATGATCATGGAAACTTCAATGAAGATGAAACCAAACGGAGTGTTTATAGGACATCTTGAGCTTTCTAAAAAGTCCAAGAAAACCCAAAAATGTTGAAAATTGAGCAAGATACAAGTTGTGCAAGTTAGGCATTTTTGAGGAGGTGCGTGAAGAGAAATACTTGAGAAAATCAAATTTTTTCTAAATGGGCCTAAATTTTATTGGTTCAAACTTGTTTCTTATCTGAATTAGAACCTCCAATCCTAAGGACACGCCTTTTGTCTTTTATTTTTATTTATTTTGGATTTTTATTTATTTAAAACAAATTTAATTAATATAAAAGATATAAAATCAAAACATTAAGTGCGAGGTTGATTATTTATCATTCTTGAGGTCCAAGCAAGCCATACAAGCTGTCAATTTCTAAATTCATTGATTGGCAAAGGAATTGAATGAGATTTGATCAAAAAAGGCAATATTTGGTTTCATTCCAAATCAAATATTTTCTCATTGATTGGCATATAATTTCTTCATGATTCTTGACCTAATTCACTCTAGTATATATACACATTGATCCTAGATGCCTCAAGAAATAATACCATGCCTCAAGAACCCTAACCTAAGTGCAAAAATCTATGACATCAAAGCTACATAGTGTTCGCGTTAAAAAGTGACGCGCTAGGGAATCGAATATGAATTCGGATTCTCTAGCTCGAAACGATTTACTCTTTTGATTTGTTTATAAAGATTCCGCGAGCATCAAGCTTTATTTTTTCCAACACAAGAAAAATGATTATGAAAAAGGGGAAAGCTGCAATACCCTCAATTGATTCGATATGCATTACGACTAGCGCGAACTAGACTCAATGCATTGGGGAGATTCCGGGCAAGGGGGTTTGTTATATAAAGGGAATAGATGGAGCACCCTAAATATATATAGTTATTTATAGCTTTATATGTGAATATGTTTGATATGTTTGTGTGTTTTAATTACTATTTCTATTGTTGGGAAAGTTTCTTCTTTGGATTTTAAGAAGAGTAGATTATTTGGGATCCTAGGTTTTGTTATTATTGTGCTCGCAAAGATCATTGGGATCTTCTGCATACATATCCCTTAATGGGAATCATAGCATTTGTAGCTCAGATCTAAAGGGAGCTATGGTTTGTTTGGTTTGAGGGAGAAGTTTTGCTCGCCAAGGATGAGACCTTGTGCCTATGTATTCTCAAAGGGATGTTGAGAAAGTCAGAGCAATCGTAGTACCCACTTATGCTAGTGGAAGCAACGGGATGTTAATAAAGAGACAAAGACAAATGTTATCTTAATGAAAAATGTATCTAATCTATTTCATCACATACATTTTGAAAGGTTTTGATTGATTAAATCTTTCATCGTAAGTTATAGGTGGTTTTCTTGAGTGTACAAGCGTTACCACTTACGAGTTTAAGAAAGATGCTTGAAAATATGATTGAATCTTTTAATTGTAAGCATTAGGTGTTTTGCTTGAGTGTACAAGCGTTACCACTTACGATTAAGAGATGTTTTTGTTTGAAAAGAGTTTGAAAAGTTTTTTATTGTATGTTATGTGACAGATGAGATACTTCTTCCATCAAGATGATAAATGTCTAAATCTCTTTAGGAGAAATTGATTGTGGATTAGGGGATGCTTTTAAGAAGCTCGTGGGTCCTTGTATTGTAAGCCCAAAAGGCATTAGGGCCCATCGAGGTCCTTGTATTGTTAGCCCAAGAGAAGGCATTAGGGGTCTTGAGGATCCTTGTATGAAGCTCAAAGGAAGCTACAGGGTATGGCTGGCTTTGGCTTTAAGATTGGTTTCACTAGAAAACCATCCTCTTAGGATTTCAAGAGTGATTTCACCGGGAAATCATCCTCTCAGGGCTCTATCCTAGCGCGGGTGATTCTTTGTATTGGAAGCCAAATAGGAGGCTGTTAAGAGATTTCCTGGTCTCTTTCTTGTTTGATGCCCAAGAGAGGCTAAACTCAACGAGGAGTTCTTTTGAGCGAAGCCCAAGAGGAGGTGACTCGGCGGGGGTGTTGTCTTATATGAAGCCTAAGTGTATAAAACGAGCGTTTAAAGAAATTGTAACTTGATTATTTACGAGTTTGAATGTGTACAAGGGAATGAATATGTACACGAAGGGGTATTTATGTACAAGGAAATGAATATGTACATAGGAGGTTGGGACTTACACGTAAGGAGGCCCATTGATTTAAAGAGGAGTTTCACCAGGAATAATTGTTCTCTTAATACCAATGATATCGGTGTATAGACAAGCAAATGAAAACAAACGAACAAAATTTGTTTATGCTTGAATATTTACAAAGATGATTGAATATGTACAAGGAAAATTGAATATGTACATAAAAGGATTGGGACTTACACCGTGAGGAGGCCCATGATCAATTAAGAAATTCGAGGAAAAAACTGATTCGATTTATCTTCAAATTGAGTCGATCATGGAAAAAGGTGTGTAAGTTTGATGAAAAGTTTTGAAAAGGTTTTGTAAATGATTTTGAAACGTGAAGTATATTCACAAGAAAGTTTTGAAAAGATTTAAGTTTTGAAAGTTTGAAAGAAAACATTTTTGAAAAAGTACTTAAAAGTACTTAAAATGTCTCATTTTGACTTAATAAAAATATAATCAAAAGAAAATATTTTGGATTTTTTGACATAATCATAAAATAGATATATAAAATGACAAGTGTGCAAAAATCATCTCAAAATGAGAAGTTTTGATGGGTTTTGGAAATGTTGAAGTTTGATAGAAAAGGTGAAGAAAAAGTGATAAAAATTTGATTTTGGTCCTAAGGAGGTTTGAACTCATGACCTTTGGCTTAGAATTGAAAAGCTTTACCACTGAGCCAAGTGCTTGTCTTGTTATTTACACGCTTCCAATTAATTATATTTAAAAACAAGTCTTTGAAATGTTTAAAAAATGACAAAATGGTCTCAGGGGGATTCGAACCCTGGACCATAGGCAAGGCAAGTAACATGAAAAACGTGCTGGCAACCGCTGGGGAGGTAATACATCCGTTCATTTAACTTAAACCACAAATATATATTTTAAGTTTAGAGTCAGAAATTGAATTTTTGAACTCCTTCTTCTTCTTCTTCTTCTTCTTCGCTGGTGTAACACGGTGAACTGACTTTGTAGGTTTTTGTATCGCAAATGTGCGGATAGCAAGAGTCGCCACCGACTTTTCTTTTATCCAATTAAGGGAAGGTAAAAAGTACAGAAAAAGACCTTCGTTAGATTCTGAGTAAGGGAGAAGGTTATGAAAAGGGAAGGTATTAGCACCCCTTTCCATCCGTAGTTATCTACGGGCTCTTAGTTGCTCTTAGATCACTTTTAAAAATGCTTTCTGTGTGTTTGACAAAAATTGTTTTTGAAAAGGCATTTCGCTTTGACTTTGTAATGATTCATGTAGGAATGTATACAAAGTGTTCGGAAATGTTTCGTTTTGAAAAGAGTTTGAACTTTGACAAAAGTGTGAGGTGCAAAAAAGTATTTTGATAGAGCAAGCAACTAAAAGTCTTATTACATACTCAGAATTGGTCGTTTTCGTGTTATTTTACGTTCCTTTAGAATAGTGCTATCCATACCATTAGTTGGTAGGTAACTCTATTTATTGGATGTAAGCGGGACATTCGAAGGGACATCGGATGGTCATAGAAAGCAACTTGTAGGAAGTATCCTAGCACATTCGAAGGGACTATCATCATTTTTTGTAGGCGACAATCGAGGGTCAAGATCATGTATTCGGAGGCGGCATCGTGGGTCTATGATCTTTGTATCGAAGGGACTATGATTATTTGTTTTGAAGGCAACGGTGCTAGGATACCTCTACTTTCGAGGGACTTGACCATTTGAATTCGTTAAGGCAACGAGAGAGAATTACCCTAAGGGGTGCATGTGTGAAAGAGTGTATTGAATTCAAATATTTTTATCTTGAAATTTAGAGTGAGCTATGTCCAATTTTAGTCTTGCCATACACGCCTAGTTACTAACAGTTTATAGGGTGCGCAAATTAAAATGCGGAAATGTAAAGGTGCGGAAAGTAAATCCTACGCTATTACATTATTGAAAAAAAGAAAACGATAAAGAAAAATCGCCCGAAACGGGATAACCTGCAAAAGGATGAGAAATCGAAAAATACGAGGAAATCGATCAAAAGGAAAATGTTAGTAAAAATGCAAATTTTTGAATGAGAAAAATATTTCATGCTGGAAATAACATTAATATGCTAAAATAATTTTTTGGGATTTTTTGGAGATAATTTAATAATTAAAAACTAATTAAAAGTGATTTAAATGATAAATTATGAATAAAATTAAATATGCATGCAAAATAATATTTTTTAATTTTATAAATTAAATAAACATTTTCTGAAAATAAATGCAAAAAGAAAAATATTTTTTGATGATTTTAAATGAATGAGAAAAATTGTTGAAATAAATTAAAATGCATGAAAATATTAAAGAAAATAAAATATAGAAAATATGTGAAAAGTTGAAGTTTGTAAAAGAAAATGCAAAACCGGTCCTAGCATGGTTCGAACAGGGGATCTGGAGGAGTATCTTTGCATAGTGAGCGCCTTAACCAACTGAGCCAGCGTGTCCAACTGTTTGGAAATCGGAGCGAGTGGAATGTAAACACGCGTCACTCCTTGACTGCCTCCATCACGCGCCAAGCTTCGTCTTCCCCGTTTTGAATTTTTGAAAACCCAGCGTCGGCCTTGGTTCGACGCTACATCCCTAGCTAAATCAAAAATCACATACAGGTAATATAAATGAAATCTAAGACCATGGATCGATTGGAAACATCATTCCGAATGCAATGGTAATGGTCTCGAGGTCCTATTTTTCCGTTTAAGAGAAACCCTAAATCGTGTTCAGGAACCCTAGCTATGGCATATCACGTTTCCGGCCATGAAAACTCAATTGGATGACCCAGAAAGTTTGCAAACCTTGTTCTAAGCACGAAACAAACATCAAAACTCGTTAATAATGCATGAATAATAAAACACGAATTTGAAAAAAAGATGAACAAACCGATTCGTGATTTCTTAACTCTGGATGCTTTTGGATGATGTAAGGGTCTGGATCGACTCTGGAGGTATCAAGGAATGTGTTTTGATGCTTGGAATCAACTGAAACGATCCAAAACCAAGGCTGCAAATTGCTTGAAGGACACGGATTTTTTGATCTTCAATACGGTTTCTCCAGCCAGTTTTTCTACCCTAATTCGAGTGGCATGTGTTGTATATATATAGTAGATGGATTCAGAGTTGATTTGAGAAAGAATCAATCATCAACCAATGCACAAAATATTTGATTTTGTTCCAAATCAAATTTCCATCTTTTTGATCAATTTTCAATCCAATCTTGCCATATCCAACCAAATTTCGAAATTTGCTGGCTTTATTGGGTTTCTTGGATCTCAAGGAAGAGAGAAAAATCAAATTTGCATTTAATTTTGATTTTATACTTTATTTTTTAATTTAATTTGCATTTAAATGAATAAAATAGAAATTAAATAGAAAAATAAAATAAAAAATCGTGGCATTGGGCTTGGGTATTCCTAATTGTATAAGGAACAAGTTTGGATGAAGAAAAAGTAAGCCAATTTGCAAAAAATTTTATTTTTAGAAGTATCTCTCTTTGTGCACTTCTTCAAAATTGCCCAACTTGGGAAGGGTATATTTTTCTCAATTTTCCACATTTTTGAGTGTTCTTGGACTTTTTGGAAATATCTAAGAGTCATCTAACCAACCTCTTTGGTTTCATCTCAATTGGAGTTTCCATGCTCAATATATCTTCAAAACAAAATGTTGACTTTTTGTTGACTTTGAAAAGGACCTGTAATATTTTGATCCATACTTTCCAAATGAAGCATTTTTTGAACATTCTTGTGAGACATGAAGTTGTAGAGAATTGAATTTCCTTCAAAACAAGAGGTGGTGGAAAAATTTCTGAGAAAGTATGAAGAAGTTATGATCAGTCAAAGTTTGGTTGACTTTTTCTCAAGAAACCCTAATTTGGAAAGTTGACTTTTGAACAAATCTTGAGTTTTCTTGATGAATCATGATCAACCCTTGATCAAATGATGAATGTAACTTCAAAATGAGGATGTTGACCAAAAATTATGAAGTTTGTTGTATGTTGACCACGATTGACTTTTGTCCATCTGCGATTTTCAACCATCGAGCAATTGTAGGAAACTTGACTTGTGAGGCTTGAAACTTGACATGGAGAATTTTTGAAGCATATGAGGAGGCATGATGACCATTGGAGATGTTGTAAGTCCATCTTGATGTGAGAAATACCAAACCCTAGTTTGGGTTGATTGTCTAGGAGAGGGTTTATCTGATCAACCCTTGAGGAATCCTTGAGCGTGAGTGTATGGAATGTCTTGAGAGGATGGAGGGAAAATTTTGGGGTATGACAGCTGCCCCTGTTCAATCTTCTTGTACTGGAAGGGGTAGATTGGCATGTTCGTGACACAGGTGAAGATGATTGAACACTCAGTACACACGAATTTTTCATTGTTGGTGATGATGCGGGAATGGGCTTATAGATGCCATTTGGAGAAGTTGGAAACTTCGCTGGGGAATGAGTCGTACGCTAGACTTGAGATTGTTAATAGGAGAATTGGCGGGGGATGGGCTTAAGATGCCATCTGGAAAGATTGATGCTGGGGAGTGAGCCATACGCTAGGCTCTGTAGATGTCTTTGGAAATGAAAGGAGTATGGAGATGGGCTTGAGATGCCATCCGGAGGGAGTCGTACGTTAGACTTTGTGCTCATTTTTGAATGAAGTTATTGGTTTGTATTGGTTTTTTAACCAAATATCAGCGATACGAAGCGGAGAAATGTTGACAAGTAGTCGGAGATGGGCTTAAGATGCCATCCAAGGCAACTGAGTCGTACGCTAGACTTTTTAGTTGCTATTGATAATAAGAGAGCATCAGAATAGATCCTCGTGCCGATTACTCTGAGGGGATAGTGGTTGGCAAAAATGTGGATAGCTTCCCTGTTGTGCATCGGGTATTGATCCACTGCCTGTTATCGGAGGATAACTTGTGATCATTCGGATAAGGTTTCCCGTCTAGCTTCGGGTATTAATCCTGGATCCGTTGTCGGAGGACAACGAGGGTGGTCGTTCAGATAGTTTTCTCGTCTGGATTCGGGTCTTAATCCTAGACCAGTCGTCGGAGGACAACTAGGGCGGTCTTTTCAGATAGTTTTCCCGTCTGGATTCGGGTCTTAATCCTGGACCTGTTTGTGTCAGTAGCGACTTTCACCTACTTTGGAGAAAACAAGAGAAACTTTGATAGAATATTGATTAGTCCTGTGCAAAGTATGATGCATAATGATGCGTATGAATGACATATGCATATTATGACTTTTATGAGCAATGTATGAATCATAGATGTTGTGGTATTTCAAAACATATCCATCTTGAAGAAGATGCAGATGTTCTGCTTGGAGATTGCTGACTTCTGTTCGAGGATGGAGATCCTGAGAAGAAAGATAACTTTGATTCCTCCGGTGCACTATCTGACCAAGTTTCAAGCCTAGATTTTCTTGAGGATTTCATAAACAGACCCTACTGGGGAGAGTCTAGGAGGTACTCTGCCGGGGATTTTGTGTGTAAATCTTGCTGGAGAGCTTTTGGTTGTTGCTGGGAGACTGGGTGAGAAGGATCTGGAGCCCGTTGGAATCTCTGACTGGGGAATACAAGATGTAGGTTTCCTCTGGTGCACTATCTGACCAAGTTTCAAGTCTGGATACTGCTGCTGGAGAAAAGGGGAATTGTTGAGAGATATCTTGTCGGGGATAAATACCTCGGCTGGGGATGAAATGTTACTACTCGGAGACAGGAGTAATCCGATTGAGTGGAATCACTGCTGGGGGACCGATGCGTACTCCATTGGGGAATATTTTTCATGAGTAACATCTCTGCGGGGATCATGATCTATGGGGAAAATGTTTTAGGTGACTTTCGTCGTCATCTCAATCCCTGGAGCCTGTAGCAATTACTTTGTTATGTTTACTTTTCGCATGTTTGTGAATGGATTTTTATTGTCAAATGCATATAATCATTCAAAACAAACATTGGACTTTATGCAAACAACAACATCAACAAATTGTAAAGAGAAAGAAACTTGTATTTATTTGAAATGTGGCGTATGGCCAAGTAGTTTGTACACAAGAAAAGTAAAAAGCTATGCGGAAACAAATCTCGTTAAGTTCCAACTATGCTAGTACTCATATATTTCAACTATCTCATCTCCTTGCTGTCAGTAGAAAGTGAGTGAATTGATTTTCGCCATTTGAATCTTGAATGCTGATAATAGTAGTCTGGAAGTAGGCGGATATCGGGCGAGACATAGTCGTGCGCTTAAATCTAACTTTTGCCTAGACCGCCCTTTCGGGTTTTCGGTCTATCGGGATACCCTTTTTGCTCAAACCGCCTTTTCAGGTTTTCGACTTGCCGGGTGTACATGTTTTGTATATATCCTTAACTTTTGCCCGAACCTTTTTGGTTCATCAGGATGCCCTTATTTTTTCCTAGGCCAGTCGACCTAGCGGGTCTCGTTTATGCGTAGTATTTTTTGACTATGTCTGCATTCATAGGGTGTGGGAAGTCTTCACCATCCATGGTGCTAAGTATCATAGCTCCGCCGGAAAATACTGTCTTGACTACAAATGGTCCCTCATAGGTGGGAGTCCATTTTCCCCTGGGATCACCTTGTGGAAGAATGATGCGCTTCACTACTAGGTCTCCGACTTGGTAGACTCGGTGCTTGACCTTCTTGTTAAATGCTCTGATCATTCGTTTCTAATAGATCTGCCCATGGCAAATGGATGCGAGTCGCTTCTCATCAATCAAATTAATCTGGTCAAGGCGAGTCTGGATCCAATCGTCTTCGCCTAACTCTGCGTCCTGGAGGACTCCGGTTGAGGGTATCCGAACCTCGATAGGTAGGACTGCTTCCATACCGTATACAAGAGAGGAGGGGGTTGCCCCTGTTGATGTTCGTATTGTAGTGCGACAACCATGAAGAGCAAATGGTAACATCTCATGCCAATCTTTGTAAGTCCTTTGTCATCTTCGTATAATCTTCTTAATGTTCTTGTTGGCGGCTTCCATTGCGCCATTCATCTTAAACCGTCTGGAGAAGAATTGTGATGCTTGATCTTGAGCTGCGTGCGAGTTCGGTGATCATTTTGTTGTTGAGATTAGAACCGTTATCTGTGATAATCCTTTCCGGGGTGCCATATCGACAGGTAAGATTATGCTTGATGAATCGAGCCACTACATTCTTGGTAACAGATGCAAACGAGGCTGCCTCCACCCACTTGGTGAAATAGTCGATTGCCACAAGGATGAAACGATGTCTGTTGGAAGCGGTGGGCTTGATTTCTCCGATCATGTCAATGCCCCACATTGCGAAGGCCAGGAGTGTTAGAACATTCAAGTCTGGAGTGCGTGCACTTTGTCGGCATAAATCTGGCATTTATGACAAGATCGAGTGTAGCGGTGACAATCAGTTTCCATGGTGGACCAATAATAACCTGTTCTCAAAATCTTCTTAGCCATAGTATGTCCACTGGAGTGAGTACCGAATGCGCCTTCGTGTAACTCTTCCATGATATGTTCCGCTGTTTTCCGGTCTACACAACGGAGTAAGCACAAGTCGTGGTTGCGCTTGTATAAGATGTCATTGCTGTGGAAGAATTTGGATGCAAATCTTCTCAAGAACTTCTTATCATTGACAGATGCCCCTGCGGGATATTCCTGATTCTCAAGATACCTCTTCACGTCATAGTACCAAGGTTTCTCTTCTGTATCAAGCTCATAACAATACGTTGGTTCGTCAAACTTCTCAATGATGATCTGGGGAGCCTCGTTGTCCCATCTAACCTTGAACATAGATGACATAGTAGCCAATGCGTCTGCCAGCTGATTCTCTCCTCGTGGAATGTGATTGAAAGTAATCTCTTCAAAGTGGGGAATCAAACTCGGGACATGCTCTCGTCTGGAATGAGATTCGGATGCTTAGTATCCACTCGCTTTAATCTAGCGATCACTAAAGAGTCTCCATACACTTGTAAGAACTTTATTCTTAAGTCAATAGCGACTTTGATACCCATGATGCAGCTTCGTATTCGGCCATGTTGTTAGTGCGGTTGAAACATAATCGGCGGTGAAAGGGTATATGCGTGGGGATGTAATGATGGCGCCAATGCCATTGCCAAGTGAGTTTGAGGCTCCATCAAAACCATGGTCCATCGGGATCCTTGTTCGGGTCCTTAAATGCGGGCACAGTTCTTTCAATCGGTAACTAGTAAGACATCTTAAATGCGGAAACTCGAGCGCATAGGCGATATGTCGTCTGACGATGAGCCAAATGATCGGCTACTACACTACCTTTGATTGCTTTACGAGAAGTGTCTTGGATGTCATATTCGGTCAAGATCATTTGCCATCTTGCTATTCTTAGGAGTGGTTTCTCAAATATATACTTTATTGGATCCATTTTGGAAATCAACAAGGTAGTGTGAGTCAACATATCTTGTCTTAGTCGGCGAGAGCCAAAGCGTTGCAAGTTTTCTCATTTGTGAGTATCTTGTTTCACGATCGGTAAACTTTTGCTAAGGTAGTATATTGCATGCTCTTTTCGACCGGACTCGTCATGTTGCCCCAACACACCCATTGAGTTCTCTAACAACATCAAGTACATGATAAGAGGTCTTCCTTGACGGCGGCATCGGGATAGGAGGTTACAGAGGTACTCCTTGATTTTGTCAAAAGCTATCTGGCAATCGTCGTTCCATTCCACCACTTGATCTTTCTTCAGTAACTTGAAGATTGGCTCACAAGTAGCAGTTAGATGTGCAATGAATCTAGCAATGTAGTTTAATCGGCCCAAGAAACCTCTGACTTCCTTCTCGGTGCGGGGAGCTGGCATCTCTTGAATTGCTTTAACCTTGGCGGGGTCAACTTCAATACCTTTACCACTGACGACAAACCCTTGGAGTTTTCCATACCTGACTCCAAAGGTGCACTTGTTAGGATTAAGTCTCAGTCTGTACTTCTTCAACCTGTCAAACAGTTTCTGCAAATGATCAAGATGTTCTTCTTGATCGTGATCGAGCTATCATGTAAATCGGCGTAGACCTCTATCTCGTGATGAATCATGTCATGAAATAATGTCACCATAACGCGATAAGTGGCGCTGCGTTCTTCGGCCGAGCAGCATAACCTTGTAATAGAAAGTGCCCCACGTATGTAAAGTAGTCTTCTCCATGTCTTGGGAGCCATTTTAATCGATTATAAGGAGAAACCATCCATGAAGGAAAAACCTTATCTTTGGCGGTGTTGTCAACGAACATCAATATGAGGAAGTGGAAAATCGTCTTTCGGACTCGCTTTGTTCAGATCTACGTAATCCACACATATTAGTACCTTGCCATCCTTCTTGGGCAGGCACCATATTAGCCACCATTGTGGATAAGAAGAAAGCGGCCGAAGCGGGGTTGAGCGCTTCATAACCGGCTTTGATTTTCTCGACATTTCGGGCATCACGGCCAGACCTTACATTTCAGGGAGAAAACCTTCTTTTGTTTGCAACGATGTACCACAATATCAATGTCAAACCGGCATGTCTTAAATGCGACCAAGCAAAACCTTAATATAGTCTCGTAGCATCTGAACCAACCTTTCTTTGACACTGTTCTCAAGACCCGCTCCTATCTTGATCTCTTTTCTGTCTTCGTCAGTACCCAAATTCACAAGCTCAACCTGCTTCTTGTGTGGCTGTATAACTCGTTCTTCTTGCTATAACAATCGGACAAGTTCTCCTGGCACTTCACAATCTTCCTCACTTTCGTCTTCGGCTTGGTAGATCGGATTATCGAAGTCATATTTAGCAATAGCATAGCTGTTATCAACGAGATTCGGAGTGATTCTGCAGTGTATCACGTGGGTGTGAGTAAGAAACACATAGCTTTTTGAAGGGGTGATAAAGTAAAAGAAACAACAATTGAATGCAAAAGTCCAACGATTTCATTGAATGAAAATATGCAAATGATAGATAATAACCCTCACAAACGAGCCATGATGCCCCGGGCAAGGCACTAGGCTTTCAAAGTTTATTGTTCAAAACATAAAGAAATACGAAAAGCAAAACAAAACAAGAGCAATTACTCCTGTCTAAAAGAGATTGGTATGACGTCTTCAGTCTTCCAATTGTTGAGCCCATGATCTGGAGTTGGGAATATCCACTTGCTGATGTCGAAGTCGTTGTCATCGTCTTCTATAGCATGGATTCCATTCTGGCTGATGCGGAAAGGACGTTGGCCGACACGTTCGCGGCGTATCATCTTCTGACCTTTGATGGTGAAGCCTAAACCAGTCTTGTCAGATTTGAAAGGAAGATCGGGGAGCTGTCCCCAAATAGTACTACCTCATTCTTCAACTGCTGCTTGAGCATCTTTCGTGAGGCCATCCTAAGCGGGCTGGTGTAACCGGGAGGCGGGGAGAATCGCGAGCATGACTCGGGTATTGTTTCAAAAGCTTGACGGGGTCTCGAAGAATTCACCCTCCATCTCGAGGTATCGGAGCAGATGTAGATGGTGACCATATATTCCTCTTCACCGCATCTGTAACAACCTTCCCTTTCACCGGGTGCTTGACCGATGCAAGGTAGATGTAGGCCTTTGCCCCATGTATCAAGGCGTCCAAGTAGGCAAGAGTAAGTGGACGGATGTCCATGATAAAGAAAGTAGAGTCGAAAGTCTGGGAGCCGACTTTAACAGGCAGAATGAGCTCTCCAAGAACTGTTCGCTTAGAACCATCAAAAGCTCTTACAATTATATCACTGGGTCTCAAAACCAACCCTTCGATATCAAGCCGATCAAAAGCAGTCTTCGGAAGGATATTCAGAGCAGAACCGGTGTCTACCAAAACATGAGACAATGTAATGCCCTTGCATTCAATAGAGACGTGCAAGGCTTTGTTGTGTTTCTTTCCGGCAAGAGTCAAATCGCATCGGAGAAGCCTAGGCCGTTGTTGGCGGTAGACTGCAATACAAACTTCAAAGCGGTCGGTGGTAGTGTCTTGCGGCACATGAGCATTCTTGAAACTTCACCAAGGCATTAGCATGAGCCTCGGCACAGGGAGGCGAGCAAGCGTGGAGATCTTTGGCAGTCTGTCCCAGTGTTCCACGACATTGTAATCACTCTTCTTGATAATCTTGAATTTCCTCCATTTCTTGTTTGGAGGTATCTTGATAACTTCCTTTGGCATACGGTTGGCGGGATGAGTCCTGGTTCTTTCCTCTAGCTTGGGAATGGATTGAATAATGGAATGCAGTGGAGTCGCGATGTCTTTTGGAGGAGAGATTTACGGAGAAAAACCCTTCGGTTCGGGTCACCTTACTTGATCCGATGATGTTGTCAATGTCAGGAATGGTAGCTTCAATGTAAGATCTTCAATGGTCCAGAGGGTCTTGCTTGACGCCATGATAGTAAACATCGGCTCCATAATTCCAAGGGATAGCCTTGTCGGATGAATATGGAACGGTCTTGGAGAAGTAATGATGAGGCGCCACTAGTCGCAAAATCGTGAGAGAAATCCTTATAGTGTTAACATCAGCATAATCTTCTGGGAAATCGTCACCCCATCCGGTTACCTTAACATCTTCAATGGGAATCTTGTAGCTCTCAGGAACAGTGTACTTCACCATGTAATCATACTTTCCACTTGGTTGCCCCAAGGTATCCCACAAATGGTGCGGCTTCATTCACATCTTGATCTTCACTTAGACATATCTTCACACTTACGCACGGTGGTTTCGAAAAGAGTATCTCATGGTTATCCATCATGCCTTGAACACGTCTTCTCAACCAAGCACAACCATCAGTGCGGATGGGCTGCGACAATTCTCTGGGCATCTGGATTGACAACGGCTGCAAATTCTTCTTAATCATCGGAGGAGCGGTCAAGTCATCTATGTTGAAAACATAAGTATCCTCTCCAACAACATTGGAACTCTTGTCATGGTTAGGCATGGAAGCATTGATCACATTCGGTCTCAATAGGAGGTCAAACTCAATCTTAACTTCAATCATATCTTGAATCTTGTTCTTGAGCCCAACAATCATCGATTACTATGTCGGGGCTATTGGGTGGTAAGCACACTTAGCATTAGGATTGTATCTCGGAGAGAAGTGTTGATGTTTTGAGGAGGATCCCTCAGTGTCGACTCTTCTTTCAACATGTGTTGCAAGGCTTGCGAAAATGGCATGTTGATCTTAATGGCTGTCTTCGTGGCGTGTTACGGCTCTGTGTGTCTCGTGAGTTTCTTGATGCGGTTGGAGATCCTAGCGCCCACAGATTGAGCACGGTCGGTCTTGGCTCGGCTTTTCGACCATACAGCATTAACTTCTTTCTTACCACCAAAGATCTCTTGTGACATTTGAAGATGACTCTACGGATCTTTGCTCTTGATACCGGCTCAATGCGTTCTCCTCAATATCATTTCGGTGAATCCGGTGAAGAGTTTCAATCGAGATGATTGAAGAATGGGCTGTCGGTGTTCCATGAACATATCAACCAACTCCCTATTGGACAAGGGTGGTGAACTACTGCTAGGTCTCTCCATTTCGAGCATACCCTTTGAACTTCTCATCACGACCCATAGACATGCTTTGTAGTTGCATGCGGTGGGTGTCAATTCAACATTGTACTCATATTGCTGTGAAAGCATCACTAAGTCACTCCAATCGGATACGGTCATTCTCTAGTGATAGTACCACTCCAAGCGAGTTCGGACAAACTCTCTTGAAGATAGTGCATCCACAACTTTACATCATCGGTGTGGGGATTGATCTTGAACATAGGACTTCAAATGCGACGGACAAGAAATGCCATCATACTTGGCAAAGTTGGAACTTTGAATTTGGGAGGAATCACCACACGGGAATAAGACTCGGATCATCAAAATTCAGCCCGGACATCTTCAGGTTTTCCACAGCATTCAGACGGTCTTCAAGTTGCTTGTACTTGTCATCTTCATTAGAGTATTGGCCATCATCATAGTCTTTTTCAGGCTCATGCTGGCTGCCTTCGCCATCACCCTTGACACTCCCCTCATTCTTGACACTTCCTTGAGCTCTAACTTGACCCTCTTAGGACCACCTTTGTAGCGTCGCCCATGTTGAGAAGACCAACAACCTTCTTCTTTGTTGATGAGCTTCTTGATCCTCTAGCCTTGGACCAAGTGGTGAACATCTGGGCGGGCATTCGAGCTTGAAGATCTTTGTGATCTGTTCAAGAGCCATTTGCTAAAATAAATAGCGAGAGAATGAGAAAACCAATCTTCAATGTACCTGTGATGCAATGTTATGCTATGATATGCAATGTTTATGCGAATGCAATGCAATGTTTTCAAGGACCTTAGAGATTTAAATTCGTTAAACAAGCAATGAACAAATATTTATTAGTTCTCTTCTTATTCTTTTTCTTTTCTTTTTAAGTACAAAAGATAGTTCAAAACAACAAAAGAAAAACATATAAATCCTAAAGCTCTAAGTCTCCCATGGGCGCTTCCTTTTGGTGCCAAGGTAGGCGTTGATGTTTCGCTCCTCGTGAAGTATCTTGGTTAACTCTAGCACTTTCTTCTCACTTGTGTAACACTGAGCTTCAAAGGTATCCCTTTCTTCTTTAGGCTGAATCCAGGATCTCTTCAAGTCTTCAAAATCAGTAGGCATGTTAGGATGGAGAACGGTATAGGGTTCGTCACCTATAGAAATAGGTTCCATAATTCTTGGTAAAGCAGTAGAATGGCATCATGAGGTTTTGAGCTCGAGCTCGCACCCATTTGAGGTAAGGTTCCCAAGGAATGGAGTTCTGGTGCCCCAAAGTCTTGGTATCATTCTTCTTTACCATGCCCCAAGCGTGTATGAACCTTCGTCGTTAATTCTGGAGATCGTGATTGTAGTCGAACACAATATCTTGGAGAAGCATATCATGTGGACCATCTCTTCGAGCAAAACCAAACTGACGTAGAGCTAAAGAAGGGTTATAAGTGATACCTCCCCTTATACCAAGTAGTGGTACATTATGGAATTCTCCACAACGCTCAACGAATGTGAAGTCCTTTTGAGAAAAAAGACTCCAACGGATATCTGAATGAGAGAGTGACATTAACCTTTGAGACCATCTCAACCTTTGCTCGTTCTTCAAAACTGATGGAGGAAGGTGCGAAATAAACCACACGGAAAGTGGTATACAACACATGAGGTTCCTTGTCTCTTAGTAGTGCAGTGTGGAAGAATGTAGGATATCTCCAAGTAAAGTAGGCGCAGGATTACGGGTGAGAAACAACTTGATGGCATTAACATCTATGAACTGATCCGAGTTAGGAAATAGAACCAAACCATAGATTAGCAAGGCCACAATATCTTCGAATGCATGGAAACTCATAACTTTGAGGAATTCTCGGGCTTTCTTAATTAGAAACTTGGCAAGTAAACCCTTAACTCCGCTTCTGGTTTCCCAATTGGCTTCAATGTCTGAGCGCTTAAGATGTAAGGCTGATGCAATGTCTTCGTACCTAGGAACCTTTTCTAGACCGGTGAATGGCATTTGATCAAGAATAGGTATCCCAAGTAGCTGATAATCTGGGAATGTAAAGCAATGGTGTTTCGGATCGAAGAACTGAAATAGGACATGCATCATATCTTCTTCAAAACCGGAGATAACCAAGTCAAGTAGATAACCATGTCTTTTGATGAACTGAGCATGGTCGGGAATCTGAAACCAATTCTTTGAGTGAGAAGGTATACCCATGAAGTTGATTCGGATAGTTTTCTAGAAGCCAAAATCCTACAAAGCGAGCAAAGATAAATCCCTAGGTCCTTGAAATAGTTAGAAATGATATGCAATGCAAATGATGTTATGATGTCATGTTTGGCACACACAAACAATTCACACAATGAGCCTAGGTTTATGGCTTGCATGAGGTATAGGTGATTACCCACCAAAAGTTTGAGTTGGTTCATCACGTCCTATAATAGTAACGGGTTCTAGGAATCTCATATCATTGATCATTCTCGTAGGAGTTTATTTCAATACGACTACCAAGTGGTCGACCGAAAATATCCCAAAGTCGATCTTAATGGCGTAGCATCGGTATCAACCAACCTCGGTCTACAAAGCCGACCATCTCACTACCTTCTAATGGCCAAGATGGGTCAATTAAGGTTCTAAAAGTTTAGTTAGCGCTTGATGACACCACGCAGAAGCCAAATACTATCCTCAACTTGTGAATGAAGAGTATCAGGACATCCAAAGTGTCACGCTAACGTAGCCATCATGTTGACCGTTTCGATATACGTCTAACGGTCTCGATGATTTATTGCTACTTACCTAAAAGGAAACCCGGATCCGGGTGTAGGATCCCCCACAAATATAATACCCAAGCAACCCTTAAAGATAAAGCAAGCAAGTCAAACAAAAAGCAATAAAAGTGAGCTAGAAATCCTTAAGGCATTCTCTCTTTAGGGTGTCTCCCGGCAGTCGCCCGAGTTACGTAACACGGTGAAGCCGACTTTGTAGGTTTTATGCAAATGTGCGGATAGCAAGAGTCGCCACCGACTTTTCTTTTATCAATTAAGGGAAGGTAAAAGTACAGAAAAAGACCTTCGTTAGATTAGTAAGGAGAAGGTTATGAAAAGGGAAGGTATTAGCACCCTTTTCCATCCGTAGTTATCTACGGGCTCTTAGTTGCTCTTAGATCACTTTTAAAAATGCTTTCTGTGTGTTTGACAAAAATTGTTTTTGAAAAGGAATTTCGCTTTGACTTTGTAATGATTCATGTAGGAATGTATACAAAGTGTTCGGAAATGTTTCATTTTGAAAAGAGTTTGAACTTTGACAAAAGTGTGAGGTGCAAAAAGTATTTTGATAGAGCAAGCAACTAAAAGTCTTATTACCTACTCAGAATTGGTCATTTTTGTGTTATTTTACGTTCCTTTAGAATAATGCTATCCATACCATTAGTTGGTAGGTAACTCTATTTATTGGATGTAAGTAGGACATTCGAAGGGACATCGGATGGTCATAGAAAGCAACTTGTAGGAAGTATCCTAGCACATTCGAAGGGACTATCATCATTTTTCGTAGGCGACAATCGAGGTCAAGATCATGTATTCCGAGGCGACATCGTGGGTCTATGAAGCCTAAGTGTATAAAATGAGCGTTTAAAGAAATTGTAACTTGATTATTTACGAGTTTGAATGTGTACAAGGGAATGAATATGTACACGAAGGGGTATTTATGTACAAGGAAATGAATATGTACATAGGAGGGTTGGGACTTACACCGTAAGGGAGGCCCATTGATTTAAAGAGGAGTTTCACCGGGAATAATTCTTCTCTTAATACCAATGATATCGGTGTATAGACAAGCAAATGAAAACAAACGAACAAAATTTGTTTATGCTTGAATATTTACAAAGATGATTGAATATGTACAAGGAAAATTGAATATGTACATAAAAGGATTGGGACTTACAAGTCCCATGATCAATTAAGAAATTAGAAAAAAGCGATTCGATTTATCTTCAAATTGAGTCGATCATGGAAAAAGGTGTGTAAGTTTGATGAAAAGTTTTGAAAAGGTTTTGTAAATGATTTTGAAACGTGAAGTATATTCACAAGAAAGTTTTGAAAAGATTTAAGTTTTGAAAGTTTGAAAGAAAACATTTTTGAAAAAGTACTTAAAAGTACTTAAAATGTCTCATTTTTGACTTAATAAAAATATAATCAAAAGAAAATATTTTTGGATTTTTTTGACATAATCATAAAATAGATATATAAAATGACAAGTGTGCAAAAAATCATCTCAAAATGAGAAGTTTTGATGGGTTTTTGGAAATGTTGAAGTTTGATAGAAAAGGTGAAGAAAAAAGTGATAAAAATTTGATTTTGGTCCTAAGGAGGTTTGAACTCATGACCTTTGGCTTAGAATTGAAAAGCTTTACCACTGAGCCAAGTGCTTGTCTTGTTATTTACACGCTTCCAATTAATTATATTTAAAAACAAGTCTTTGAAATGTTTAAAAAATGACAAAATGGTCTCAGGGGGATTCGAACCCTGGACCATAGGCAAGGCAAGTAACATGAAAAACGTGCTGGCAACCGCTGGGGAGGTAATACATCCGTTCATTTAACTTAAACCACAAATATATATTTTAAGTTTAGAGTCAGAAATTGAATTTTTGAACTCCTTCTTCTTCTTCTTCTTCTTCTTCGCTGGTGTAACACGGTGAACTGACTTTGTAGGTTTTTGTATCGCAAATGTGCGGATAGCAAGAGTCGCCACCGACTTTTCTTTTATCCAATTAAGGAAGGTAAAAGTACAGAAAAAGACCTTCGTTAGATTCTGAGTAAGGGAGAAGGTTATGAAAAGGGAAGGTATTAGCACCCCTTTCCATCCGTAGTTATCTACGGGCTCTTAGTTGCTCTTAGATCACTTTTAAAAATGCTTTCTGTGTGTTTGACAAAAATTGTTTTTGAAAAGGCATTTCGCTTTGACTTTGTAATGATTCATGTAGGAATGTATACAAAGTGTTCGGAAATGTTTCGTTTTGAAAAGAGTTTGAACTTTGACAAAAGTGTGAGGTGCAAAAAGTATTTTGATAGAGCAAGCAACTAAAAGTCTTATTACATACTCAGAATTGGTCATTTTCGTGTTATTTTACGTTCCTTTAGAATAGTGCTATCCATACCATTAGTTGGTAGGTAACTCTATTTATTGGATGTAAGCGGGACATTCGAAGGGACATCGGATGGTCATAGAATCAACTTGTAGGAAGTATCCTAGCACATTCGAAGGGACTATCATCATTTTTCGTAGGCGACAATCGAGGGTCAAGATCATGTATTTGGAGGCGGCATCGTGGGTCTATGATCTTTGTATCGAAGGGACTATGATGATTTGGTTTGAAGGCAACGGTGCTAGGATACCTCTACGTTCGAGGGACTTGACCATTTAAATTCGTTAAGGCAGCGAGAGAATTACCCTAAGGGTGCATGTGTGAAAAGAGTGTATTGAATTGATATTTTTATCTTGAAATTTAGAGTGAGCTATGTCCAATTTTAGTCTTGCCATACGCCTAGTTACTAACAGTTTATAAGTGCATAAATTAAAATGCGGAAATGTAAAGGTGCGGAAAGTAAATCCTCGCTATTACATGGCTTTGAGGCGGATACATAATTTAAACTTACGGAAAATAAAAGCCCTAATTAAAACTATTACATCCCATGAGCAATTACATTATTGAAAAAAGCGATAAAGAAAAATCGCCCGAACAGGATAACCTACAAAAGGATGAGAAATCGGAAAATCGATCAAGAGAAAATGTTAGTAAAAATGCAAATTTTGAATGAGAAAAATATTTCATCTGGAAATAACATTAATATGCTAAAATAATTTTTTGGGATTTTTTGGAGATAATTTAATAATTAAAAACTAATTAAAAGTGATTTAAATGATAAATTATGAATAAAATTAAATATGCATGCAAAATAATATTTTTTAATTTTATAAATTAAATAAACATTTTCGAAAATAAATGCAAAAGAAAAATATTTTTGATGATTTTAAATGCATGAGAAAATTGTTGAAATAAATTAAAATGCATGAAAATATTAAATAAAATAAAAAATAGAAAATATGTGAAAAGTTGAAGTTTGTAAAAGAAAATGCAAACCGGTCTGGCATGGTTCGAGCAGGGATCGGAGGAGTATCTTTGCATAGTGGCGCCTTAACCAGCGAGCCAGTGTCCAATGTTTGGAAATCGGGCGAGTGGAATGTAAACACGTCACTCCTTGGCCTCCATCAGCAAAGCCGTCTTCCCGTTTGAATTTTGAAAACCAGTGTCGTTGGTTCGGCCTCGTCCCTAAATCAAAAATCACATACAGGTAATATAAATGAAATCTAAGACCATGGATCGATTGGAAACATCATTCCGAATGCAATGGTAATGGTCTCGAGGTCCAATTTTTCCGTTTAAGAGAAACCCTAAATCGTGTTCAGGAACCCTAGTTATGGCATATCACGTTTCCGGCCATGAAAACTCAATTGGATGACCCAGAAAGTTTGCAAACCTTGTTCTAAGCATGAAACAAACATCAAAACTCGTTAATAATGCATGAATAATAAAACACGAATTTGAAAAAAAGATGAACAAACCGATTCGTGATTTCTTAATTCTGGATGCTTTTGGATGATGTAAGGTCTGGATCGACTCTGGAGGTATCAAGGAATGTGTTTTGATGCTTGGAATCAATGAAGATCAAAACCAAGGTGCAAATTGCTTGAAGGACATAGATTTTTTGAGCTTCAATAGGGTTTCTCGAGCCAGTTTTTCTACCCTAATTCGTGTGGCATGTGTTGTATATATAGAGTAGATGGATTCAGAGTTGATTTGAGAAAGAATCAATCATCAATCAATGCACAAAATATTTGATTTTGTTCCAAATCAAATTTCTATCTTTTTGATCAATTTTCAATCCAATCTTGCCATATCCAACCAAATTTCGAAATTTGCTGGCTTTATTGGGTTGCTTGGATCTCAAGGAAGAGAGAAAAATCAAATTTGCATTTAATTTTGATTTTATACTTTATTTTTGAATTTAATTTGCATTTAAATGAATAAAATACAAATTAAATAGAAAAATAAAATAAAAAATCGTGGCATTGGGCTTGGGTATTCCTAATTGTATAAGGAACAAGTTTGGATGAAGAAAAAGTAAGCGCATTAGCAAAATTTTTTATTTTTAGAAGTATCTCTCTTTGTGCACTTCTTCAAAATTGCCCAACTTGGGAAGGGTGTATTTTGCTCAATTTTCCACATTTTTGAGTGTTCTTGGACTTTTTGGAAAGCTCTAAGAGTCCTCTAACTAACCTCTTTGGTTTCATATCAATTGTAGCGTCCATGCTCAATATATCTTCAAAACAAAATGTTGACTTTTTGTTGACTTTGAAAAGGACACTAATGTTTTGATCCATACTTTCCAAATGAAGCATTTTTGAACATTCTTGTGAGACATGAAGTTGTAGAGAATTGAATTTCCTTCAAAACAAGAGGTGGTGGAAAAATTTACGAAAAGTATGAAGAGTTATGATCGGTCAAAGTTTGGTTGACTTTTTCTCAAGAAACCCTAATTTGGAAAGTTGACTTTTGAACAAATCTTGAGTTTTCTTGATGAATCATGATCAACCCTTGATCAAATGATGAATGTAACTTCAAAATGAGGATGTTGACCAAAATTATGAAGTTTGTTGTATGTTGACCACGTTGACTTTTGTCCAATCTGGTGATTTTCAACCATCGAGCAATTGTTTGAGGAAACTTGACTTGAGGCTTGAAACTTGACATGGAGAATTTTGAAGCATATGAGGAGGCATGATGACCGTTGAAGATGTTGGAAGTCCATCTTGATGTGAGATACCAAACCCTAGTTTGGGTTGATTGTCTAGGAGAGGGTTTATCGATCGACCCTTGAGGAATCCTTGAGCATGAGTGTATGGAATGTCTTGAGATGATGGAGGGCAAATTTTGGGGTATGACAATGGACCGCGCAAAACACCATGGCCATGGGAATTTCAAACTTCTTCAAATCTTGATCAATTTTAAAAGTTTAAAATGTTATTTCATCTAGATTTTGCCATGATTATGAATATGTGTTTTGTTGGAATTATTAATCAAAGATTAACACAATTTTAACAATCCCAATTTGAACCCTAACTGAAAAAGTTGTTAATCTTGAAACTCAGTTGTTTTTAGTTCCAATTAACAACCCAGATAGCTTTAGTGATTGAATGTCTACATTTTTCTTTTCAATTTTAAAGCTAAAAGTGCATGAATTGAGGATTCAAAGTTAGAAAAACTTACCTCTTGGTATGAAAATCCCGTTCGAGTTCTACAACTTCTAGGTGCAAAGTAACGATTGCTTTAGCTTCCTTGAACCTCCACAGATGTGTTTCTACCCTTAGTTTGTCTGAGATGGCTAGAACTCTATGACCAAGTCAACTTGCAGCCACTTAAAGTGAGTTTTGATTTTGGGTTTAGAGTTGTTATAGGTCAGTGATGATGATCTGGATTACTTCTATGAAGTATATGAAAGGTGTTTGAAGTGTTAAATCAAAGTTAGCATGAGCAAATTAAGAGATGGCAAGTTAAGGCATCATTTTGCAAGTTTTGGTTTTTTGATTATGTTTCTGGGTTTGATCACTTCTTGTGTTGTTTTTAAGTTTTAAACAAGTTCTATTTGATGTTTAGAACATGTTAGAAACTTAAGTTCACTCAAATTTTGCAAGATTTGGAGATTTGTAAAATTCCCTCTTATGACTTAGAAAATTGAAACTTAAGCAAGAAAGAAGGAAAGCTTGATTATGATAGCTTTGGTGTAGTTTGGAAATGAGGAAATGACCTCTATTTATAGGCCAAGAATTCTGAATGATTTGGCAAAGATATCATTGAGAGAGCTTGCAACTTGGCTTAAGAGGTAAGAAAGAATCTTTTGCATTTAATGCAAAAGTTACTTTCTAACCATGGTTAGAAATTTCTTCATTGATCCAATCCTTCTCTTAATCATAACTAACTGATATTTATCAGTTATAACACACCTCTAATTGATGACAAGGCTTCTAGAAGGAGAAATTGCAAAAATGACTTATAATTTTGAAGCATGTACTTGAAATTCCATGGTTTTGGAGCTCTATGTTTCAAAATCAAAAGTATAGCTAGACAAAGTTTTTTTGCAAGTTCTTGGACATTTTGGAAAGCTTGTAACAAGGGCTACAACTTTCATGTTTTGAGTTTTTTCTGAATCCAAATGGATCTAGGTGAAAAATGTCCATGAAAGTGATGAAAAGTCATGTTTCTTAACACTTCAAAAAAATTTTAAGTGTTAGAAATTTTTCAAATCTTGACTTTTTGTTGAATTTTTCATATTTCTTGATTTTTTATGATCATGGTGGATTATTTGAAATGTTTTCATGATTGAAAAAGTTTGATTTTGAAAAAGTTGACCAAAAGTCAAAGTTTGAATTTTCTGAGCAGATGAATTTTTATCAAACGATTCAAAATTTGTCTGATGAAGAAACATGGACTTTTGTGATGTTTTGAATCAAGAAATTAGGTCAAGATTTTGCATTGAAGATGTTAAGATCAATCTCCAATCAAATAGGTTATTCATTGAGCAGAAAGTCAATGATTCACTATCCTCGATAAAAACCCTAATTGGTCGATTCATGATAGATCATGAGAAAAAGTTGGGAATCTGGAGATCAAATGTTGATGATTGATTAAGATAGGTCAATTGAGGTGATTGGAAACTCAAACCCTAATTGATCACATCTTGAGCAGATGACATTTTGAAGAAACCACGATTTTGACTTTTAGAAACCACACACGATCTATTACAAGCGAGTTAGTGATGCGATAATGCATATGTGAGGTGGTATATTAGGTCAAAAATTGGGGTATGTGAGTCCCCTATTTAAGTTTCTTTAACCTGAAATATGAAGATGAAAATCTTAGTCTCGATAGGTGTGAAGAGACTTAAATATCGAATCTGTGATTTTGGACCTAAGATACCAAAAATGCGAATGATGCAAAGTGATTGCAAAAGTTCACCCAAGAAATATCAAAGAATGATATGTTGGGGTAATGATTGTGAGGATGACCCAATCATCTAAGAAATGAGAATCTTTGTTGGGAAACAAGCAATATGTTTCAGGGAAAATAGATTCACAATGTAAGTGAATATACATTTCGTTTTGAAAGCGAAGAGATTACCTTATGCCAGCCTTGTGACAATGTTTAAGGTATTTGAAGATGATATTACCAATTATTAGCCTTGTGATATCTTATGGTAATGAGTTTTGAAGATATTACCAATTATCAGCGAAGTGATAACTATAACAAGGTAATTCCTGAGAAATTTACTGAGTATTCAGCTTTGTGAATAACAGTCAATGATGGAAACAGATCTCAAATGATTTTCTATTTTCATAGCTAAAATCTTGCCAGGGATCTCTTTTGAAAAGACACGGGCATTTTGATTGAAAAGACACAGGTTTTCTTTAGACGGAAAGACAACTGCGGAGATTTCTTGAACTTTCATGATTGGACTTGTTGAGAAGAACAATCGTTTATGACATGTTTCAAGATGAAAGGAAATAAGCAGCTCGGATGACGAGGCTATTGCTTATTGTTTGCAGGTAGGTTTTTTTGTGAAATCTAATCCTGAGATGATTAGAGACAAGGTTCTATCCAAGAATGAACTGGAAAGAAAAGGTCAATCAAGACTTCGTTCCCAATGAGAATGATCTCGGTGGGAATAGGAGAGAAAATGTATTTTAGCTTGGAATAATCTCTTGGAAGATGACATTCCCACACTTGTTTTTGGGAGTAAATGAAACCTAAACAAGTGATGTTGAAGCAAACATTGAGAAATGCGGAAATGCATTAATGATGTTATTATGTATGAATGATGAATGTCATGAATGTCATATGCATACTGACGATACTTGACAAGACAACAAAAGGGGTATTTGGGAAAAGGACTACGTCGCAGTTCAACCAATACTCAGCAAAATCTGCAGTCGTGGTGTAGACGTTATTGATGATGAATCTGAGTTGCATGCTTTTCTTTCCTGGAAAAAGAATCTCAAATGTCAACCTTGTTGGGGATTCTTTTTGGATAAGAATGTCGTCCTTTGATGATCTCTGATGAGGAGAAGAAGACTTCTGTAGCAGTTGTTTTTTTTTCCAGAGGTCGAAACACTCGTGGAAAAGCTGTTGAAGTTCCTTCTGTGTTCATAGTTCAAAGGAACATTTTGCTTTTATTTCAAAATTTTGAAGTAAAAATTCATTTAAAACTTTTTTTTTTTTAGTTTCAAAAATAATTTTCACAATAAAAGCTTTATTTAGCAAAACAGAATAAAGCCAGAATTGCAAACAAATGGGCACAAGGCTCAAATTTTATTGATAGAATGGTAATCAGCCAAAGGCATGATTCCATGAACTATTTACAAGAGTTGGAAATGATAATTTATTGGGAAAAGGCTACATTGAAAGTAATAACCACTATTATCCCTAACAACTTTGAATTCCAACTGTGCTTGTTGCTTCAGAAGATTTGATTGAAGATCCGTTGATGGAAGATTCTTGATTAATGATCTGGACCGATCGATTACTTTGTCATTTTATCCTTAATTTTGCCTAGATTGCCTTTTCAGGTTTTCAATCTATCAGGATGATTTCTCTTTATTGTCTCTAATTTTTGCCTGGACCGCCTTTTCAGGTTTTCGGTCCACCGAGATGCTCATTTTTTCCTAAGCCTCCCTTTTCGGGTTTTTAACTTACCGATCTGCTCTTTTGTTTTTTTAGACAAAGTATTTCTTGACTGCATTAGCATTCACAGGATGCGGGAGTTCATCACCATCCATGGTTGTGAGAGTCATAGCACCACCAGAAAAGCTTCTTTTGACGATGTATGGGCCTTCGTAATTAGGGAGACCATTTGCCCTAAATTTGGTTGAAAAGACATAATCTTTTTAAGCACGATCGCCTTCTTGGAATTCACGGTCGAACCTTTTTGTCGAAGGATTTCTTCATCCTTCTTTGATATAGTTGTCCATGACACGGGCGATCGGTAGCTTTTCTTCAATTAAGTTAATTTGGTCATATACGCTTTGACACCATTGACCTCGGATAACTTAGCTTCCATGAGAACTCTCATTGGGAATCTCAACTTCTACGAGAACCTTGGTTCCATGCCGTATACTAGAGAAAAAGAGTTGCCCTGATGATGCGTCTTGTCGATACCCGTATAAACAAATGACGACATTTCGTGCAGGTCTTTGTAGGTGATGGTGATGTGCGATAAACCTAATGTGTCTAACGGTATCTTAACTGCAAGCGCACAGCCTATCGCGGTAGTAATAAAAGATTGTCGAATCCACAGGGACTTTGTAATCACTCTAGTGCGGGAAAGTAATGCTAGTTTAGCTAAGGCGGAAATTGTCACGTTTGGTTTTGGGAAGGTTAAGGAAGGTAAACTAATTGATTTTAAAGTAATTATGAAATGAAATGGTCGGTATGCAATAGAGTCGACCTAAAGGATCTAATCGGACCTAGGCATATAAGGATGGTCAAATTGGTTTATACGTAATTAATCGGTTTAAAACCCTCGACTCACACTTTCATGGTCTTATCTCGGATTATACGTCTAAAGCCCTATACCTGCTTTCGCTAGCCTATAAGTGTTTAGAAGTAATTTTTGGAAACTTAATTAATTCTAATTTGGTCTAAAGCGCTTTCACTGTATTTAAATCAAATGCCTAACTTTAGCTATCCGGTTAAAAACCTCACACTTTCGTGGTCTCGATCTAACCTATTTACTCTTCTTACTTTCGTGTGAAGGTTTTATTTTAAGCATAAAAGTTATAACCAGAGTTAAGTTGATTAAAGTTTTAGCCTAAGTTTGATCGGATGCCTAATGTCTCTTACTATCCCATACCGACACTAAAGGTTTAGCTAGCCATGGAAATTAAAATGAGCGTCACGGGAAATAAAACAAACAAATATAGATTGGACATTATGAATAATAAATTAAACTTGCATTAATTAATTAAAAGGTATGTAATACAATTGCAAAATAGAAACCTGAAAATAAAGCCAATACTTTAATCCCTCTTCCACAAATCGGAAACTTGGACTTGGTATCGGTAGTATGACAAATTCTGAGGCTTGAATAATAAATCCTAAACTATAATAATAATTTCCTAATGTTGGAAATTATTATTTGGCGATAAAATGAAAGAGCAGGAATAATCGAATGAGAGGAAATTAAAAAGCGAAATAATCTTTGGGTTCGAAAATCGACAGAGCTTCCGCACAAGTAAACTATAATATGCTCTGTAGCTCTAACGTTGAAATGTTGAGGTATTTATAGAGGAATGAATTTGCCAGTTGGCTTTGAAGTTCACACGAAGCACTCCTTGAAAGTCTCCATGAATGTAGGGACGTGGGTAGTTGAGGAAGAAGTGGTGGACGTGGGCGAGAAATCAGGAGTTTCAAAACTCCTTCAGTTTTGCTTTGCCACGATCTGCACTTTCATTTAACTGATATGCGCATTACGGTCGTCACTGATGCGTTACGAGCAGATTTGGTGTTTCTCCGTGTTACGGTCGTGGTGGATGTGTTACGGTCGTAACACGCTTCATGAAGGCTTACGGTCGTGGCAGATGTGTTACGACCGTCACAGCTACAAAATCTGTAATTCTTGACAGATTTATCTTTTTCTTCTGTTCTTTTGGTGCTTTCTTGCATTGTTTCATGTTTTCTTCTGTTTTAAGCTAAGTTATGAATACCTACAAAAAGTAATGACAATCTCGAAATATTCGGGAGTTAATCTGGTCAAAATAATACAAAACGGGTAAATTTCATGGAATATAAACGATAGAATTTCGTGTTATCAAATTCCCCCATACTTAAACCTTTGCTTGTCCTCAAGCAAAATAATCAATTAAAAATATCGGACAAGTTTTTATAAACGCACATAACTAGTATACCTTTCGTTTTCAAATAATTACAAGAAATCCTAAGTTAGTTCGGCCAAGAAAATCGAATGAAACAACAACGATACGCTAATGACACAAGCAACAAGCTAGTCGACGACTATCCGTTTTAAACGAAACGTCCAATTATACCGTTATAATTCAACTCAAGGTTTCTCGTTCCTATTTCACCCGGTTTCGTTCTCGCGCAATCACATTAAGCCCATTATCTTCACACATACGTAGTTTAATAGCCGGTTAGTGGTTCTGATCAAAATACGACGGTTTCTGGCACAATTATGTGGCAACCTCTTTTATCCAATTGCAAGATACGGGGGATAAAACCGTAGTCTGCCCTACCGAGTTCAGTACCAGATGCTTCTGAACCATCTAGACAAAGGATTCTCATGTTACTTAGTAGAAGCTTTTGCATCCGTTGGATTAAACGATCGGGTGAGGATCGCCCAATTTAATTGGTGCAATACCTTTTTCCTTAAAGCATGTAACATTCTTTTTAAAACAATTTTCAAGATCATCCACTTATGTTCATCGACTTTCCACGTGGTTTGTGTTAAGACTGGTGCCGACTGCTAATATAAACTACTAGGGGCTAATTTAAGACTTAAAACTCAAAGTATCGGTATAACGAAAATGGAGACGATTCGCGTAAGTAGGGAGTCGAAGGTGTCATAATCGTATAGTTCTCGTTGGATTGCTCTCGGCCTTCTAACTAAGATTTCAGTTAAAGTAGGTAACTAACGGTTATGCGATTATAAAAGGCAAAAAATTTCGGTATGGCTAAATAAAACGGGAGAAAATGAAATAACGAAATATTACTGAAATAGAAATGAAATTACTCGTTCTAGATTATGAATGCAATACTCCTCCCACACTATATCAAACATTGTCTCAATGTTTTGATATAATGGCGAGGTTAAATGAAAAATACATCGGAAAACAAGGAAAACAACAAGAAAAGGAAAAACTACTGGCGACCACGGCAGCTTCGGGTTCGTGACCTTCTGGAAGGAGTAGCTTCAGAGTCAGTGCTCTAGGGTCCAAGAGATGTAACATCCATCCTTAAAGCATTAAGCTCGCTTAGCACTTCATCAAGCCTTTCATTCGTCGAGCGCTGAACACTTAAGATTTGAGCATTAGGCGCGAGTAAGGCGTCGAAACGCTCCTGATGCACCCTCTCGGCTCTGGCAGATATAAGATTCTGATGGTGAATGGCTCGGAGGATCTCGTCAAAAGATGTAGGTGGTGGAGCAGAGGATGACTCAGGAATGTCAGGCACGGGAACAGCTCGATCCAGTTCTTCCTGCATCTCATCAGCGGGGCCGACATGAGGTTCTTCGTGAGCAGCAGCAGGGCCTTCAGGGTCTTCAATGTTAAATAGCCAGTTGGCTTGGTTCTGAGGGTCGATTCGGTCCCTGCAAGGTAAAACAATGTTAGTGTAAACTCGGTTCTGAATCACTAGATGGAACTTTCCGTCGTCCCGCTCGTGGATGAGGTGGGCTGATTTGCAATGATCCAAAGTAAGCAGGACCGATGGTCGGGATGGCAGATGAGCAAGGGTGTCACCATGGTTTAGTGCTAAAGCAAGAGAAGTGACAAGCCCTCCAAAATAGAAAGGTTTGCTTCCTCTGGTGCAGATGGAGTGAATATGGGCCAGAAGGAAAGGTGCGGCATTAATTTTCTGACCCGAGAATGCACAATGCATGAAAAATAGCTCCTTGGAGTTGAGCTTGTGGTTACTATCTCTTGCGAAGATTGTATTACCCAGGATACGGTGGAAGTAGCGTATGGCCAGATTGTGGATTTGAGTCGCGTTGAGGTGATCATAAGAGTGTGCTCGGTTGTTGGTGAGGCTATGCCAAAGGTTGAAAGACTCTTCTCCAAAGTTGTCGGGTACACGGAGGTGGGAACCTTCCTCGGTGCAGAAATCAAGTAATCGTCCGAACGCGTTCTGAGAGAACTCGTACTCGGTACCGAATATGCGAAACTTCGCAACACCAGAAAGTTGGTTTGTTGAACTAGGTGGAGTGATGTAGCAGAAGGAACTGAGGAACTCGAGAGTGAGATTCTCGTACGTGGGCTGGGGCTGGCTACATAGGTTCCACAGGTTGACACTCTGAAGGAGGCGTTGAACACCCTCAAGCAAACCAAGATCTCTGAGGCAGTCAGTGTCAACATACCTAGTGGGGTGTAGTCCTCGACGTTGGAATTTCAAAAACTTAACGCGTTGAGTCTCGCCTTGTTCACCATCACGTAGGGTAATGCCAGGAATAGGTTGGAGGTTGTTCGCCATTTGCATGCAAGAGCGTTTGAGTGAGAATGGGTGTGGTTGATGAAGGAGAGAATGAGAAAGTGATACGGGTAATGGGTGTATATATAATGGAAGGAGATAGTGGGAAGTTTAAAAATTGATAGGGATTAGTGGTGGGTTGAATGGGGTTAATGGGTGGTTAATGGAGGAAGTGGGATGATTGGGGAGTTATGGAAGAAGAAAAGAGAAAGGTTGAGGGAAGAAGAAAAGGAACATTCTGCTAACAAGGTTACTGATGTAGCCCGTGTTACGGTCGTAACACCAAGCTGACGAGCGTAACACGGTGAAAGGCGTGTGACGGTCGTGGGGGGATGGATTACGATCGTGGCAGCTACAAATTTTGCAAATTTTTTACAGAACAGAACACAATTACACAGAGTATATATTTTTATAACAGGCAAAACATCTCAGGTATTCCAACATAAACACAACATTAATTTATTCAACATATAATCCAATATATATAATTCGCAATAGAGTAGAAAACCATAAAACATTGTAAGCAGAATAACGAAAAATTGAAAACAAACAATTGCATTAATTCAAATTGAGTAACTTGTTCTTTTTGACAGAAAATAAATGACTTGTAAATTGAAATGCAGTAATTTAACAAAAAATTGAAACTACCTAGAAACAAAGCATAATGGAAAAAAATCTAAAAACAAAAAATTGAAAAACTGAAAACTGAAAAACTAAGAAACTAAGAACTGCTTCATCCAATCTTTTCTTTTAATATCTCTAAAGCTTGGGTGATGTTATAGAATTGCTCCACCGTCATGTCAGTTAAACCAATAAGATCTAAACGCATAGTCTTCAATTCATTCTTTATTTCATCAATGTCAGTTTTATAAGCATCCAAAGTGGTCAGAATGGTGTTTAATTATGTAGTATATTCTCCTTGGTTTATATCAGGGGCTACTTGTGCTTCAGCCATATTTGTAAAGTCATGGTAACCAGGAGGAGTTTCAGGATCTGTTTCGTTTTCAGACATGAAATTATCAGCAACAAAATATGAGTGTGGTGTTTCTGGTGTTGAAGGGTGGTAAGGTGGATTCAATTCGTACAACCAATTTTCACGGTTATGGACACTTACTCGGGCATGGTTCGGAAGGGTAAAGAGAATAACAACTTCGTTTCTGATCAGGTAATCATAAGGTGCAGGGCCTAAATTTCCTATTATCATGTTGTTGAAACAGAAATCAATATTCATAGGCCTAATTGATCCAAATGGTGCACAGTTATTAAGTTGGTAACGAAGTCCAAGAGCATTTGCAATCATTGTAACTAATCCTCCCACACTGACAGGAACATTAGGGTCCTCACTAATGCGGGTAAAGGTCTTCATCAGGAGTGGGAAAGCATTGACAGGGCGTCCTAGGTTCATACAATAAAGCAGAGATAATTCATCCTTGGATACAGCATTTTGATTTTGTTCTTTTCCAAACAAAGTGTGGGCAAGAATCCTATGGAAATAACAGATGGTTGGGTTATGTATCTCATTGTTATCCATACTCTCTGGGTCAGGGTGATAGTTTCCGGTTAAAGTACCCCAGAAGTAATCCAGCTCAAAATCCAATAAATCCGCCTCAGGGGTAGTAAAAGCTAAGGGTCCGCTGGGGAATCCTAATAAAGCAGCTAAGTCCCTATGGTTATAGGTGAACTCAATACCAAAAAGTCTGAAGGCGATGATTCCTTTTCGGGCTCCGACACCGTGTTCAGGGATGTAAACTAAAGAACTCATGAACTCAAGGGTAAGCTCTCGGTAAGTGATAAACCTATTTTTCAGGTGTGCTTTCTCCCATCCCAACTGGTTAAACATGTAGTAAACACTGTCAGTAATGCCTAAAGTGTCCATAGTTGGTTCATCATGATACAGGGTTAAACTGATGTCTCGCTGAGACAAAGCCTCGAATCTTCTTCGTTGGTTTCTACCTCTAAAGGTGGTTTCCATAAAGTTCTGTGGAGGATCCATAGCAAAAACAAAGCGGGGAAACAAAGTAGAGGAGAAAGTAAAGAGAAAAAGACTATTCAGAAATCCTGTGGCAAGTAAAATTGTTTTGAAATCAGCAGCAGTTTTATAAAAGTTTTAAAAATGAAAAATACATATATAGCAAGCAAAAACATACAAACAAAATAGCAAACAAAAACAAATAAAATGGGTTGCCTCCCATGAAGCGTTGTTTTTAACGTCATAAGCCTGACGAAATACCTAGTGAAAGATTATTTGGGAGAAATCGGTGGCAGTTCTACGAGTTTAAGCTTATTCGTATAATCTCTATTATCTATAGGATGATAGTGTTTTAACCGCTGCCCGTTTACAATAAACGGGGCGCTATTTCTATCCTTAATTTCTACCGCTCCGCTAGGAAATACTCTTGTAATTTGAAAGGACGGACCATCTAGATTTAAGTTTTCGAGGAAGAGTCTAAGTCTAGAATTAAATAAAAATCGACATCTCCACTAAATTCTTTCGAGATAAGCGATCGTGCCATTTTTTAGTTCGTTCTTTGTATATTTTAGCGTTTTCGTAGCGTCTAGTCTTAATTCTTCGGTTCATATAAATCGAGTTCGTTTCTACGGAGGCGATGTAATTAATATTGAGTGTTTTATTGCCCAATAAGCTTTATGCTATTCTACCGGGAGATAACATGATTTTTCGTAAACAAGTTTGAAAGGTGTAGTTCCGATAGGAGTCTTGTAAGCTGTCCTATAAGCCCATAAAGCTTCGTTAAGCTTGGATGACCAATCTTTGCGAGATATAGCGACAGTTTTTTCTAATATTTGTTTAATCTCTCTGTTCGAAACTTCGACTTGTCCGCTAGTTTGCGGATGATAAGGTGTTGCTACGCGGTGTTTCCTCCATATTTGGATAGTAATTTATCAAATATCTTGAAATAAAATGAGATCCACCGTCACTGATAAGAAGTCGGGGAACACCAAAACGCGGGAAAATTATATTCTTGAAAAGCTTTATCACCACTCGTGTGTCATTTGTAGGAGAAGCTATTGCCTCGATCCATTTTGAAACATAATCGACAGCTACGAGTATAAACTTGTTTCCAAAAGAAGATGGGAAAGGTCCCATAAAATCTATTCCCCAAACATCAAAGACATCAACTTCAAGTATTCCTTTCTGAGGCATTTCATCGCGTCTTGAGATATTACTGGTGCGTTGGCATCGATCACAGTTTTTAACGGCGACGTGGACATCCTTCCACAGGTTAGGCCAGAAAAGGCCGGCTTGGAGAATTTTGGCACACGTTTTAGAGGTGCTAGCATGTCCGCCATAAGGAGATGAATGACAATGGGAAATGACGTCTTCTATTTCTTCGTCGGGTATACATCGGCGAAAAATTCCATCAGGTCCTCGTTTAAACAAAAGTGGTTCGTCCCAATAGTAACTCTTGAGATCATGGAAGAATTTCTTTTTCTATTGGTAAGTTAGATCAGGTGGAAGCGCTCCGGCAGCTAAATAATTAACGATGTCAGCATACCAAGGCAATCCTATGGTCATGTCGATGGCTTCCACGACTTCTTTAGCTTCTGGTTTATTTAAATCCAATTGAGCTAGGTCGCTTATCATATGTGCTATCAGATGTTCATACGGAAAATCGTCGTTAATTGGCACTTGTTCGGGTTTTATACCTTCTAAACGGGATAAATGATCCTCTACGACGTTTTCAGTTCCTTTCTTATCTTTAAGTTCCAAGTCGAATTCCTGTAAAAGTAAGATCCATCGGAGGAGCGGGTTTGCATCTTTCTTGTCAAGTAAATATCGATAGCGGTGGTCCATGTAAATGATGATTTTGCTCCTACAAGGTAAACGGAATTTGTCAAGCGCGAAGACCACGGCTAAGAGTTCTTTTCGGTGGTGGCATAGTTCATCGATTTGAGTCTAGCGTTACTGGGCGTAGTAAATTGCGTGAAGTTTCTTATCTTTCCTTTGTCCAAGAAGCTGCGCCTCAGCGTAATCACTTGCATCGCACATGATTTGAAGGTAACCTCAATCGGGCGGTTGCATGATTGGTCTGAAATAAGTCTTGACTTTAAGGGTTTCAAAAGCTTTAAGACAATCGTCATCGAATATGAACTCGGCATCCTTCATTAATAGACCGGTAAGTGGTTTTGTAATTTTCGAGAAATCTTTAATAAAGCGTCGGTAAAAACCGGCGTGTCCTAGAAAACTTTGTATCTCTCGAACGGTCTTAGGTGGTTGGAGTTCTTTAATCACTTCTATCTTAGCTTTATCAACTTCAATTCCTTTATTAGAAATAACATGTCCAAGTACGATTCCTTCTCTGACCATGAAATGGCATTTTTCCTAGTTGAGCACTAGGTTTACTTTCACACATCGTTCTAAAAAACTCTCTAAATTAGATAGACATCCTTCAAAGATTTGTCCATACACAGAGAAGTCGTCCATAAACACTTCCATGATGTTGTCAATGAAATCTACGAAGATGGCCATCATACATCGTTGGAAAGTTGCGGGAGCATTACATAATCCAAATGGCATTCGTCTGTACGCGAACGTTCCATAGGGACACGTGAATGTAGTCTTCTCTTGATCATCAGGGTGAATCGGAATTTGGAAAAATCTGGAATAACCCTCTAAATAGCAGAAATAGGAGTGTTTGGCTAATCGTTCTAACATTTGATCAATAAAGGGTAAAGGAAAATGGTCTTTCCGAGTAGCTTTGTTCAGTTTTCGATAATCAATGCACACTCTGTGTCCACTAACTACTCTTTGTGTTATCGATTCGCCTTGTGCGTTTTTCACGACAGTGACACCTCCTTTCTTAGGTACGACATGCACTGGGTGACCCATTTACTGTCGGAGATCGGGTATATAATTCCAGCTTCCATTAGCTTTTTTTATTTCATCTCTGACTACAGTGCTGAGGATCGGATTGATTCTTCTTTGAGGTTCTCGAGAGGTTTTGCAATCCTCTACTAATAGAATACGGTGCATACAAATTGAAGGACAAATTCCTTTTAAGTCTGATATGTTGTAACCTAACGCAGTAGGGTATTTCCTTAGAACGTCTAAAAGTTTCTGAGTTTCGACGTTCCTAAACTTGAATTCACTATTACAGGTCGAGTTTGTTCATTATCACGGAATTCGTATCGTAGATTTTTAGGTAAAACTTTCAATTCGAGTTTTGGTTTCTTAGGACATGGCATATGATTAGGTGTAAGTGCTAGACTTTCGCTTAGACTGTCATCTTTATATGGTTCTCGCCAATTGTCGTCTTCGAATATCAGAGGGGTTTCAATTTTCATTATTTGGAATATGTGGTTTGTTCACTTCCATCTCTCACTTTTCGTCTATAATATCGAGTAAATAACATGTGTCATTCATGGCGGGTGCTTGTAGAAATTGAGTGAGGATGCATTCTACTTTTTCCTCTCCGACTTCGAATGTTAATCTACCCTTCTTGACATCAATTATAGCTCCAGCTGTGGCTAGGAATGGTCTTCCTAATATGATAGGGGTAACTGAATCTTCGGTAATGTCCATAATTATGAAATCGGTCGGAATATAGAATTGACCTATGCTAAGCGGAACATTTTCAATATACCTACGGATATACTGGCGATCGGTCGACTAATTGAGCAGACATTTAGATAGGGGCATGACAACGATACTTGCTCTAAGTCGCATAGAGCTTTGTCTATGATGAATTTTCCAATATTACGGTATAGAGAAACTACAGGTCTTTTAGCTTAGGAGGCATGTTATTACGAATGATAGCACTACATTCGTGATGAGGATGCTTGTTCCGTTATCTTCTAAATTTTTCTTGTTAGATAAGATTTCCTTAAGAAATTTATCTGATGGCATCGGGTAATGGCTTACGTGAATGGTATTGTGATATTTAGTTGTTTCAGAAGTTCCACGAATTTCTTAAATTGGCTCATCGATTTAGAATTAGTTAATATCTGAGGATACGGAATTTGTGGTTTATAGGGCGGTGGAGGCACATAAGGTTTCTCTTTTCTCTGACCTCTTGAGTTTCGTTTTCCTTTTCTTTCGGTTCGCTCTCGTTTTCACTCGGCTTGTCTTGCTTCTGATACATAGATGGGTTTTCTAGTATTGGATCAACAGGTCCGTCAAGTTCTTTTCCACTTCTTAGTATCACGGCATTAGCCTGTCCTTTCGGGTTAGGTTGTGGTTGACGAAATATTCCGGGGAAGCGTGATGGTGCTCTTTGTTGAGCTACTGTGAAATCTGAGTTTCAAGCATCTTGTTATGGGTAGCTAAAGCATCGACCTTGCTAGATAATTGCTTAATTTGCTCATTGGTATGTAAACTCTGATTTAAAACATCCTTACTGGTCTGGGATTCAGAAGCAATGAAGTGTTCTATCATAATTTTGAGGTTTGATTTCCTAGGAATGTTGGAAGTATTAGGTCCGTTATTAGGATGATTCGGGATAGCTTTTGGATAACCAGGTGGTGTAGCAGGAGCTTGTCCAGGAGCATACAACGCATTATTGCTTTTATCGAGAAATTTGGATGATTCTTCCAACTTTGGGTTATCGTATTCTTGTAGGGATTTCCTTGCGTAGTTAGCTTGTTGGTACTACTCCGGTTAAAAGGGGGCATTCTGGAGCAAGATGTGATTGAATACCACATAGATCACAAGTTGGAATCACTGCAGCTACGGTAGCTGCGGGAGTGATGGAAATATTCTCTAATTTTTGGGTAAGAGCTTCCACTTTAGCATTAACTTGATCCAGGCTGTTCACTTCGGCCTTGATACCTTTCGTTTGAGATTTCTCTACATTAGCTCTCTCGCTTCCCCATTGGTAGTGGTTCTGAGACATACTTTCAATAAGTTGGTTCGCTTCGGCATATGGTTTATCCATCAGTGCGCCACCAGCAGCAGCATCTATGGTTAATCTTGTATTGTACAAGAGACCGTTATAGAATGTGTGAATAATCAACCATTCTTCTAAACCATGATGAGGGCAGAGTCTTAGCATATCCTTGTATCGTTCCCATGTTTCGAATAAAGATTCATTGTCTTTCTGTTTGAAACCATTGATGTTGGCTCTGAGCATAGCAGTTTTGCTTGGAGGAAAATATCTAGCTAAGAAGACTTTCTTCAACTCAGCCTAAGTGGTGATTGAGTTGGCAGGAAGAGATTGAAGCCAAGCAGATCATCTCTTAAAGAGAAATAAATAGCAATCGTATCGCCTCGGGGTTTACTCCATTCGCTTTCACGATGTCTGCGTCTTGCTGAAACAGATAGATATAGATTAGGGTCGTCGGTGGGAGCTCTAGAGGCGGTTACTTGAGCGGAAAGAAGCGAAGGTTTCAGCTCGAAATTGTTTCGAGCAATAGTAGGAGATGCAATACTGTTATAAGGCTCCGTTTGAGAAGGAACTGCGTAATCCTTAAGAGGACGAGGAGGAGGAGGTGGATCAGCCATTCTTCGTAATTCGTCGAGATCTGGAAGAACAGACGGAGGAAGATTGTTGAGTGCACAGTACTTTTGAATTCGTCTTCTTAATCGAAGATAACGCTCGATATCGTATATGGGTATATGCAAAGTACCGCCTTGAGAGCGAGTATTTGGCATACACAAAAGGGAAAATAAATTGTTGCCTTAGCCTAGACAGTGCTACGTTAAGAGTGCACTAGTGACTAGATCAAAGTCCCCGGAAACGGCGCCAAAAACATGATGTGCGATAAACCTAATGTGTCTAACGGTATCTTAGCGCAGCGCACAGCCTATCGCGGTAGTAATAAAAGATTGTCGAATCCACAGGGACTTTGTAATCACTCTAGTGCGGGATAGTAATGCTAGTTTAGCTAAGGCGGAAATTGTCACGTTTGGTTTTGGGAAGGTTAAGGAAGGTAAACTAATTGATTTTAAAGTAATTATGAAATGAAATGGTCGGTATGCAATAGAGTCGACCTAAAGGATCTAATCGGACCTAGGCATATAAGGATGGTCAAATTGGTTTATCTGTAGAATTAATCAGTTTAAAAACCCTCAACTCACACTTTCATGGTCTTATCTCGGATTATACGTCTAAAGCCCTATACCTGCTTTCGCTAGCCTATAAGTGTTTAGAAGTAATTTTTGAAACTTAATTAATTCTAATTTGGTCTAAAAGCGCTTTCAACGTATTTAAATCAAATGCCTAACTTTAGCTATCCGGTTAAAAACCTCACACTTTCGTGGTCTCGATCTAACCTATTTACTCTTCTTACTTTCGTGAAGGTTTTATTTTAAGCATAAAAGTTATAACGAGTTAAGTTGATTAAAGTTTTAGCCTAAGTTTGATCGGATGCCTAATGTCTCTTACTATCCCATACCGACACTAAAGGTTTAGCTAGCCATGGAAATTAAAATGAGCGTCACGGAAATAAAACAAACAAATATAGATTGGACATTATGAATAATAAATTAAACTTGCATTAATTAATTAAAAGGTATGTAATACAATTGCAAAATAGAAACCTGAAAATAAAGCCAATACTTTAATCCCTCTTCCACAAATCGGAAACTTGGACTTGGTATCGGTAGTATGACAAATTTTGAGGCTTGAATAATAAATCCTAAACTATAATAATAATTTCCTAATGTTGGAAATTATTATTTGGGCAATGAAAATGAAAGAACGGGAATAATCGAATGCAGAGGAAATTAAAAGCGAAATAATCTTGGGTTGAAAATCGTGAGCTTCCGCAAAGTAAACTATAATATGCTCTGTAGCTCTAACGTTGAAATGTTGAGGTATTTATAGAGGAATGAATTTGGCAGTTGGCTTTGAAGTTCACACGAAGCACTCCTTGAAAGTCTCCATGAATGTAGGGATGTGGGTAGTTGAGGAAGAAGTGGTGGACGTGGGCGAAATCGGGAGTTTGAAACTCATACATTTTGCTTTGCCACGATCTGCACTTTCATTTAAGCGATATCGCATTACGGTCGTGGTGATGCGTTCTGCAGGTTTGGTGTTTCTCCGTGTTACGGTCGTGGTGGATGTGTTACGGTCGTAACACGCTTCATGAAACTTACGGTCGTGGCGGATGTGTTCGACCGTCCATCTAAAATTTATAATTCTTGAATTTATCTTTTCTTATTCTTTTGGTGCTTTCTTGCATTGTTTCATGTTTTCTTCTGTTTTGAGCTAAGTTATGAATACCTGCAAAGAGTAATGACAATCTCGAAATATTCGGGAGTTAATCGGGTCAAAATAATACAAAACGGGTAAATTTCACGAAATATAAACGATACAATTTCGTGTTATCAATGACCATCTTCTGGATGATCTTTTTGATGTTCTTGTTGGCAGCTTCAACGGTGCCGTTCATCTTTGGTTGGTAAGGAGATGAGTTATGATGCTCGATCTTGAATACCTCACACAGTTCTTTCATCATTTTGTTGTTCAAGTTCGATCCATTGTCTTTAATGATCTTACTTGGAACCCCATATCGGCAAATGAGGTTGTTCTTGATGAACCTCACAACCACTTGTCTTGTAATGTTGGTGTAAGATGCTGCTTCGACCCATTTGGTGAAGTAATCAATAGCCACTAAAATGAAGCGATGTCCGTTGGACGCTCTTGGTTCGATCATCCCAATCATGTCGATGCCCCACATGGAGAAAAGCCACGGAGAAGAGAGAACGTTGAGTAGAGTCGGTGGCACATGGATCTTATCTGCGTGTTTACAGCAATCGGATTCCATTATTATCCAATAGTATCCTGCTCTCAAGATTTCTCTGGACATTGCATGCCCATTTGAATGGGTTCCAAAGGACCCTTCATGAACTTCGTGAATTCTCGTGTCTGCTTCGTGTCTATCCATGCATCTGAGCAGAACCATGTCGAAGTTTCTTTTGTATAGCACATCTTCATTCAAGAAGAAATTTCTAGAAAGCCTACTTAGAGTTTTCCTATCTTTGTGCGATGCCCCGAGTGGGTACTCCTTAATTTTAAGGAAGCGTTTGATGTTGTGGAACCACGGTTTATCATCGAAGACTACTTTAGTTGCAAACACATATGCAGGTCTTTCAAGGCATATGATACGGATCTTAGGCATATCATTCCAATTGTTGACTTTGAACATGGAAGATAGAGTAGCCAAGACATTTGCCATTCGATTCTGATCTCGAGGGATATGATGCAGTTCAACTTTGTTGAAGAAAGTCAACAAACGTCTTGCATAATCTCTGTAGGGAATCAAACCAAGATGATGAGTTTCATACTTGTCTTTGATTTGATTGATCACAAGGGCCGAATCTCAATATATGTCAAGGATCTTGATCATCAAGTCGATGGCTTCTTCGATACCCATGATACAAGCTTCATATTCTGCGATGTTGTTGGTGCAATCAAATAGTAATCTGGCGGAAAATGGGATATGAAAACCCTCAAGAGTGATGATGACTGCCCCAATTCCATTTCCAAAGACATTAACTGCTCCATCAAAGATTAAGCCCCATCTAGATTCTGGATTAGGACCTTCTTCAGGTAATGGTTCGTCACAATCTTTCATCTTTAAGTACATAACATCCTCATCAGGGAAGTCGAACTTGAGAGATTGGTATTCGTTGATCGGTTGATAAGCCAAGTGATCGGCGAGAATGCTTCCTTTGACCGCTTTTTGAGCACGGTACTGGATGTCATATTCAGATAATAGCATCTGCCATCGAGCAATTCTTCCTGTTAAGGCATGCTTTTCAAAGACATACTTGATTGGATCTATTTTGGAGATTAACCAAGTCGTGTGATTGATCATGTACTGGCAGAGACGTTTCGAAGCCCACACCAAAGCACAACAGTTTTCTCGAGCATGGAGTAACGAGTTTCACAGTTTGTGAACTTTTTACTTAACTAGTAAATGGCATGCTCTTTCTTACCAGTTTTATCTTGCTGTCCAAGCACGCAGCCCATGGAATCTTCTAGCACGGTAAGGTACATGATTAATGGTCTTCCTTCGATTGGAGGAATCAATATTGGAGGTTCTGACAGGTATTCCTTGATACTGTCAAACACTTTTTGGCAATCTTCTGTCCACACAACCTCTTGATTTTTGCGGAGAAGCTTGAATATCGGCCCACAGGTAGCAGTCATTTGAGAGATAAATATGGAGATGTAATTCAACCTTCCAAGAAGTCCTCTTACTTGCTTTTCTGTATGTGGCGTAGGCATTTCTCGAATAGCCTTGAGTTTGTCAGGGTCAACTTCAATACCTCTTTGACTGACGATGAGACCTAGGAGCTTTCCAGATCTTACCCCAAAGGTGCATTTGTTAGGATTCAGGCGGAGATGAAATTTCCTTAGTCGTTGAAACAACTTCATGAGATATTCTATATGCTCTTCTTCAGTGTCAGACTTTGCTATCATGTCGTCCACGTAGAATTCAATCTCTTTGTGCATCATGTCATGAAACAGAGTAGTCATTGCCCTTTGATAAGTTGCGCCTGCATTCTTTAATCCAAACGGCATTACTTTGTAGCAAAAGGTGCCCCATGGCGTGATGAGGGATGTCTTCTCCATGTCTTCGGGAGCCATTCTGATCTGATTATAGCCAGAGAAACCATCCATGAAGGAAAAGACGTTGAACTTTGCAGTACTATCCACTAGCATGTCGATATGTGGCAGTGGGAAATAATCTTTTGGACTTGCTTTGTTCAAGTCCCGATAGTCAACACACATTCTGACCTTTCCGTCTTTCTTTGTGACAGGTACTATGTTGGCTAGCCATTGAGGATATACAGAGGTGACGAGGAAACCTGCGTCAAGATGCTTTTGAACCTCCTTTTTGATTTTGTCGGCCATGTCTGGGTGAACTCTTCTCAGTCTTTGTTTAACTGGTGGACAATCCAGTTTTAATGGCAAGTGATGTTCCACGATGCTGGTATCTAAACCCGGCATGTCTTGGTAAGACCAAGCAAACACATCGAAGTATTCTTTGAGAAGATCTATCAGTTTTCCCTTGACGTTGCTGTCGAAGTAGAGCTCTGATGTTCACTTCTTTTTTGTCTTCTTCAGAACCCAAGTTGATTTCTTCCAAAGGCTCTTTGTGAGGTTGAATGATTCTTTCCTCGTGCTTAAGTAATTGATAAATCTCATCCGGGATCTCTTCTTCAACTCCTTCCTCATCGTCGAACACAGGGAATTCAAAGTCGGGAGATAACATAGAGTTATTGCATTCAATGGATTTGTCCATCTGCTAATCTGCATATTTGATTTATGTTTGATTAATTAACTCCTCTTTTTTTCTTTTTTAGAAAATGTTAATGTGAAAGTGTATGCAAATTATTTATTATATGTTTTTTTTAAGATTGTTTGTTTTTATTTGTTTTTTAGGATTACCATTTCCAGAAAAAGGGTAAAAACGAAAAACAAACACAAAATGTGGAATCAAAACAACGCTTTTATTTATGATTCACAATATGAAACAGGGCCCTAAATACAAACTCATTTGTCTTGGGCAAGACAAAGAGAAATTATTTAAAAGCTAAACCCTATAAAACATCTCTTCGCTTTGGGCGAGGCGAGAGTTCAAAACAAAATCAAAATAAACTACTTAGAACTATGAACATTAGTCTGAGCTTTAACAGGCTTTCAATAGTGGCGAACTCCTTGAAAGTCTAGATACTCTGGTAGTTTTCCTTTTGGCTTATTTCTTGTGTAGACTTTGGTCGTTGGTCGAACAGGCTTGGAAGACTCTGGACGGTTGACCTTGCCTTTTGTGCTGCTGAAGCGATCTTCTTCTTCCTGATGGACAGATTGAGGAGCATAATATGCAGCATATGTGCTTTCAAGTGGCATGTATCCTGGATTCTTGGGATGTTCTTTCCAATCTTTTGAGTGGAGAGACTCATTGTCTACGACGCTTTCCAACTCGTTTCCAAAATCGTCTTCTTGTTCTTCGGTAATTACGTTGATGTAGTGATAGTTAAAATCTGGCTTAACAAACTTGGCAGGTGCGTTAAAGCAGAGATCTTTGTTTGGGATCTCAACCTAATCATGAGATCGCGAAGATGTGTATAACTCTTCTGGTTGACTAGGATACTCAAAAGGATCGTCCCATCCAGTTAGTTGGATGTCTTCAATTATGATCTTTGAGCTTTCAGGTGTAGTGTATTTCACCATGTAGTCAGACTTTCCACTTGGTTCTCCCAAGGTATCCCAAACTTCAGAAGGGATAGGTGGATTTTCATTCTCATTCTTTTGTAGGGACATGCCTTTGAATTGGTCAGTCGAAGGATAGAATGGAGCGTACGATTCTTCCTGGGACACATTCTCATACCCCAAAATTTTCTCTCCTACTTCTCAAGACATTTCATACATCCATGCTCAAGGATTCCTCAAGGGTTGATCAGACAAGCCCTCTCTTAGACAATCAACCCAAACTAGGGTTTGGCGATTCTCAGATCAAAATGGACTTCCAACATCTCCAATGGTCATCATGCCTCCTCATATGCTTCAAGGATTCTCCATGACAAGTTTCAAGCCTCACAAGTCAAGTTTCCTCAGACAATTGCTCAGACAGTTGAAAATCAGTTGTATTGGACAAAAAGTCAATTGTGGTCAACATACAGTCAAACTTCCTCATTTTTGGTCAACATAATCATTTTGAAGTTACATTCATCATTTGATTAAGGGTTGATCATGATTCATCAAGAGAACTTAAGATTTGCACAAAAGTCAAACTTTCCAAATTAGGGTTTTCAATGAAAAGTCAACTAAACTTTGTTGAGCATAACTTCTTCATACTTTCTCGAAATTTTCCACCACCTCTTATTTTGAAGGAAATTCAATTCTCTACAACTTCATGTCTCACATGAATGTTCAAAAATGCTTCATTTGGAAGTCAACTTTTTGTTTTGAAGATTTATTGAGCATGGAAACTCCAATTGAGATGAAACCAAAGAGGTTGGTTATAGGACACTTAGAGCTTTCTAAAAAGTCCAAGAACATTCAAAAATATGGAAAATTGAGCAAAATACACCATTCAGAAGTTGGGCATTTTTGGACAATTGCACAAAAGGAGATATTTGTCAAAATCCAATTTTTTCCAAATGGGCCTATAATTTTATGATCCAAACTTGATCATAATATTATTTGTGACCTATTGATGGCTTGACATGACCACTTTCTATTTTATTAATTTATTTTTGGATTTAAAACCATTTAATTCAAAATTAAATTATATAAAATATGAAATCAAGATATATTTTCAAAAGGAGTGGATTTTTATCAAACTTGAGGTCCAAGATAGCCCACAATACTTGCCAATTTCGTGATAGCTTGCACATGGAAGAGAAAATCAAATTTTCTCCAAAATTTGATTTTATTTGAAAGAATTTATTTCACATTCAATACCCAATCTTTTTCCTTCTTTTGCTCCAGGATTGCACTCTATAAATACCTAGTACATTGCCAAGAACAAAGGACGAAACCCTAGCCCTTACAATAGCCCTCACTTTGCTCAAATTTTTCACAAAGTTATGAAAATCAAATTTCAAATTCCAGTCAGTTTCAAGACAAGCCAGCCATCCAAACGTGTCCCTGAGGTTCCCAGGATTCAAAACCATCCCTTACACGAAGCTAGAACTGCCCAGATCGTGCTCCCAAGCTTGCTCCGATTTGGTATTTTCTTGATTTTCGATTTCATAAATTTATGCATTGTTAATGGTGTTTGTGTGTTTATTTGAACTCAGGGTACGTATTAGATCATGTTTGAACCATTACATGCAAGCTTGAACGTCCAAAAACTGATTTGCCATGATTAGGGCTTCGTGAGCTGTTTCGATCGAACCGGCTTGTACAGGTCGATTCAATCAAAACCAACACCACCATCGTGATCGCAGCCCTCGATTTAAGGGGGTAGGGTACCTCTTGCTTTTTTATTTTGCGTATTTTTCAGGTTTGATGTTTGAAGCTGCCGGAGAAGACGACCGGAGCTAGGGCTCCAGCATCGTGGACTTTGTTGACCGGTGGCGAGCGTGCGTGGCGTTTCTGTGCAATCCGATTCGTCCATCTAAGCTACCTGGACCCCACACGGCTGACTGTGTTTGAATTCAAATCTCATGACACGCGTGCACTTATAAACCATTGGTTTCAATTTACAAACACCAAGTACACGCTGGCGTAGTGGTTAAGGCGTTGGCATGTGGAGATTCTTTCAAAGGTCTCAGGTTCGAACCTGGACAGGACCAACTTTCTTTTTCCTTTTTACAAACTAACTCTATTTTTTTCATATTTTTCTATTTTTCTTTAATATTTTCCATCCAATTTATTTTATCTTCAATATTTTTTATCATGCATTTAAAAAACACCAAAAATATTTATTTTTTGCATAATCATCACAAAAATACTTATTTAATTTTTAATATAAAAATTATTATTTTTGCATGCATATTTAATTTAATTTCTAATTAATCATTTAAATGACTTTTAATTGTTTTTTAAAATATCAAATCAACTCCAAAAATTCCCAAAAAATTATTTTATCATATTAATGTTATTACTAACACAAAAAATTTTCTCATTCAAAAATACTTATTTTCACTAACATTTTCCTCTTATACAATTTTCTCGTATTTCCCGATTTTGTATCTGTTCACAGGTTATAACGTTTCGGACGATTTTTCTCGCTTTTTCTTTTCAATTATGTAATTGCCTATGGGATGTAATAATTTAATTAGGACTTTTATTTTCCGCACTTTCAATTATGTATCTGCCCCAAAGCCATGTAATAGTGTAGGATTTATCTTTCCGCATCTTTACTTTCCGCAATTTAATTTCCGCACCTTATAAACTGCTAGTAATTAGGCGTGTATGGCAAGATAAAATTGGACATAGATCACTCATAACTCCAAGATAAAATATCTGAATCAACACACTCTTTTCACACATGCACCCCTTAGGGTAATTCTCTCTCGTTGCCTTTACGAATTCAAATGGTCATGTCCCTCGAACGTAGAGGTATTCTAGCACCATTGCCTTCAAAACAAATCATCATAGTCCCTTCGATACAAAGATCATAGACCCACGATGTCGCCTACGAATACATGATCTTGACCCTCGGTTGTCGCCTACAAAAAATGATGATAGTCCCTTCGAATGTGCTATGATACTTCCTACAAGTTGCCTTCTATGACCATCCGATGTCCCTTCGAATGTCCCTCTTACATCCAACGAATGGAGTTACCTACCAACTAATGGTATGGATAGCGCTATTCTAAAGGAAAGTAAAACAATAAGAAAACGACCATTCTGAGTAGGTAATAAGACTTTTAGTTGCTTGCTCTATCAAAATGCTTTTCACACCTCACACTTTTGTCAAAGTTCAAACTCTTTTCAAAACGAAACATTTCCGAACACTTTGTATACATTCCTACATGAATCATTACAAAGTCAAAGTGAAATGCCTTTTCAAAACATTTTTGTCAAACACACAGAAAGCACAATTTTAAAGTGATCTAAGAGCAACTAAGAGCCCGTAGATAACTACGGATGGAAAGGGGTGCTAATAACTTCCCTTTTCATAACCTTCTCCCTTACTCAAAATCTAACGAAGGTCTTTTTCTGTACTTTTTACCTTCCCTTAATTGGATAAAAGAAAAGTTGGTGGCGACTCTTGCTATCCGCACATTTGCGATACAAAAATCTCAAAGTCAGTTCACCGTATTACACACATATTCAAAACTATTAAGATAAGTGCTCCACTCTTCATATTCGGAGAGATTGTCTTCATCAACAAGAACATAATCCTCTTGAAGAATGACGTTTGCTTCGGGAATTCCCGAGTTGATATATAAGACTAAAAGCTCATGCGGATAATGGCCTACCATATACACGTCATAATCGTTTCTGTTTCTGAAGATCTGAATATCGCCAATGTCTGTTAACCGTTGAATGTCTGCCCTCACAGTTGGACATCCTTGAAAATCCCTAAAGCTGATTCTGCAGGCTGTGTAGTCATGTTTAGCGAAGGCGCCCATTGTACTGTATGTATCATGGAGCTGTACCAAGCTTTCTCTTATCATACCTATGTCAGTGATAGGATATCGATATGTATTCCTTAGTATCAAATTCACGGTATGCCCACTATGATTGGGAAGTGGATTTTCTTACACGTTTGGATTTTCATTTCTGAAGGAGAGAAGATTAGTCCTTACTGACCTTTGTACTTCGGCTTTTAGTGCTATGCAGTGCTTGAGATCATGACCTGGTGCCCCTTGATGAAAAGGGCAAGACATATCTGCTTTGTACCACCATGGTAATTTATCTGGTACTGGAGGTGGTGACCTTGTTTGCACAAGATTCCTTTCTATCAAGGCAGGATATAATTCTGTGTACGTCATCGGAATTGGATCAAATTGCGAGACCAGGTGCAGTTACGATTGTTGAATGGTTGAGCCTATTGTTGAGGCAGTTGAGTTTGCTGGAATTGCGGGGTAATACCTGTCATACCCCAAAATTTTCCCTCCATCTTCTCAAAAGTATCTCATACATCCATACTCAAGGATTCCTCAAGAGTTGATCAGACAAACCCTCTCCTAGACAATCAACCCAAACTAGGGTTTGGCAATTCTCAGGTCAAGATGGATTTCCAACATCTCCTATGGTCATCATGCCTCCTCGTATGCTTCAAAGATTCTCCATGACAAGTTTCAAGCCTCACAAGTCAAATTTCCTCAGGCAATTGCTCAGATGGTTGAAAATTAGTTGTATTGGACAAAAAGGTCAACTGTGGTCAACATACATTCAAACTTCATGATTTTTGGTCAACATTCTCATTTTGAAGTCACATTCATCATTTGATCAAGGGTTGATCATGATTCATCAAGAAAACTCAAGATTTGCTCAAAAGTCAACTTTCCAAATTAGGGTTTCTAGGTGAAAAGTCAACCAAACTTTGACTGAGCATAACTTCTTCATACGTTCTCAGAAATTTTTCCACCACCTCTTGTTTTGAAGGAAATTCAATTCTCTACAACTTCATGTCTCACAAGAATGTTCAAAAAATGCTTCATTTGGAAGATATGGATCATAACATTACAGGTCCTTTTCAAAGTCAACAAAAATTCAACTTTTTGTTTTGAGGATATATTGAGCATGGAAACTCCAATTGAGATGAGACCAAAAAGGTTGGTTAGAGGACTCTTAGAGCTTTCTAAAAAGTCCAAGAACACTCAAAAATGTGGAAAATTGAGCAAGATACACTATTCAGAAGTTGGGCAATTTTGGATAATTGCACAAAAGGACATTTTGGTCAAAATGCAAAATTTTCCAAATGGGCCTATAATCTTTTGATCCAAACTTGTTCATGACATTATTTGTGACCTATAAATGCTTGGCCATGGTAATTTTCTATTTTAGGATTTTAAACCATTTAATTCAAAATTAAATTATATAAAATACGAAAATAAGATATTTTTTTGAGAGGATTGATTTTATATCATGCTTGAGGTCCAAGGAAGCCCATGATTCTTACCAATTTCGTGCTAGCCTTTGCATTAAAGAGAAAATCAAATTTTCTCCAAAATTTGATTTTATTTGAAAATTATTCAATGCACATTCATGATCCAATCTTTTTTCCTTGTTTTTCCTCTCTCAAATCCCTCTATAAATAGCCAGCAAGTTCACAAGACAAGGACACAAAACCCTAGCCCCATACACAGCCCTCACTTTGCCAAATTTTTCTCAATAATTGAAAAAATCGAATTTCAAATTGCAGCAAGTTTTATGGCAAACAAACCATCCAATCTTGTTCCTTGACATCCCAGGAGTCCAAAGCAATCCTTGCTCAAAGCCCAGCTGTCCAGAATCGTGCCCTTGAACTCTCACCGGTTTGAAACTTTCTTAATTTCGATTTTCATGTTTCATGCATTGCTAATTGTTTTTGATTGATTGTATGCACTCAGGGTACTCATTAGATCGTGATAGACGTGTTACATGTGAGGTTTCACGTATAAAACTCATATTGCCATTATTAGGGTTCCAAGAGCTGTGAGATTCGAAACTCAAAATCCAGGCCGTTTCAGGACACGAGGATAGCACCATCGTGCTCGCAAGGATCGAATTAGTCGATCTGGGCACTTGTTTCATTTTGAATGATGCATTTTTAGGTTTTCGGTTGATGCTTCGGAAGGCAATGGAGCTAGGGCTCGGCGTCGACCGATTGACTCCGGTGGATGCGGTGGTTTGGCTCTCTGATTCGTCCATTCAAAACAAGCGGGTCCACGACGTTGTTGTGTTTCAAATATATCCGAGACGTCGGACTTAAATATTTTGCATGCATATTTATTTTTATTCATAATTTATCATTTAAATCACTTTTAATTAGTTTTTAATTATTAAATTGCATCCAAAAAATCCCAAAAAAATTATTTTAGCATATTAATGTTATTTCCAGCATGTAATAATTTTCTCATCTAAAAATTTGCATTTTTACTAACATTTTTCTCTTATTCGATTTCCTTGTATTTTCCGCACGGTTAAATTATGTATCTGCCCCAAAGCCATGTAATAGCGTAGGATTTACTTTCCGCACCTTTACTTTCCGCAATTTAATTTCCGCACCCTATAAACTGTTAGTAACTAGGCTTGTATGGCAAGATAAAATCAACATAGCTCACTCTAATTTGCAAGATAAAATATCTGAATTGACACACTTCTTTCACACACGCACCCCTTAGGGTAATTCTCTCTCGTTGCCTTTACGAATACAAATGGTCATGTCCCTCGAACGTAGAGGTATTCTAGCACCGTTGCCTTCAAAAACAAATTATCATAGTCCCTTCGATACAAAGATCATAAGACCCACGATGTCGCCTCCGAATACATGATCTTGACCCTCAATTGTCGCCTACGAAAAATGATGATAGTCCCTTCGAATGTGCTAGGATACTTCCTACAAGTTGCTTTCTATGACCATCTGATGTCCCTTCGAATGTCCCGCTTACATCCAACGAATGGAGTTACCTACCAACTAATGGTATGGATAGCGCTATTCTAAAGGAACGTAAAATAACACGAAAATGACCAATTCTGAGTAGGTAATAAGACTTTTAGTTGCTTGTTCTATCAAATACTTTTTGCACCTCACACTTTTGCCAAAGTTCAAACTCTTTTCAAAATGAAACATTTCCGAACACTTTGTATACATTCCTACATGAATCATTACAAAGTCAAAGCGAAATGCCTTTCAAAACATTTTTGTCAAACACACAGAAAGCACTTTTAAAAAAGATGATCTAAGAGCAACTAAGAGCCCGTAGATAACTACGGATGGAAAGGGGTGCTAATACCTTCCCTTTTCATAACCTTCTCCCTTACTCAGAATCTAACGAAGGTCTTTTTCTGTACTTTTTACCTTCCCTTAATTGGATAAAAGAAAAGTCGGTGGCGACTCTTACTATCCGCACATTTGCGATACAAAATTCTACAAAGTCAGTTCACCGTGTTACAGAATTGGCGACTCTGCCGGGGAGACACCCTTAAAGAGAGAATGCCTTAAGGATTGTTAGATCATTTTCACTGTTTTCTGTTTGACTTATATGCTTTATCTTTAAGGGTTGCTTGGGTATTATATTGTTGGGGGATCCTACACCCGGATCCGGGTTTCCTTTTAGGTAAGTAGCAATAAATCGTCGCGACCGTTAGACGTATATCGAAACGGTCAACATGATGGCTACGTTAGCGTGACACTTTGGATGTCCTGATACTCTTCATTCCCAAGTTGAGGATAGTATTTGGCTTCTGCGTGGTGTCATCAACCGCTAACCAAACTTTTAGAACCTTAATCTTCCCATCTTGGCCATTAGAAGGTAGTGAGATGGCCGGCTTTGGTGCAGACCGAGGTTGGTTGATACTCAATGCTACGCTCATTGAGATCAGACTTTTGGGATATTTTCGGTCGACCACTTGGTAGTCGTATTGAAATAAACGCCTACGAGAAAGATCAATGATGTGAGATTCCTAGAACCCGGTTACTATTATAGGACAGGATGAACCAACTCAAACTTTTGGTGGGGTAATCACCTATACCTCTTGCAAGCCTTAAACCTAGGCTCATTGTGTGAATTGCTTGTGTGTGCCAAACATGACATCATGACATCATCCGCATTGCATATCATTTCTAACTATTTCAAGGACCTAGGGATTTATCTTTGCTCTGTTTTGTAGGGATTATGGCTTCTAGAAAGACTATCCGGATCAACTTCATGGGTATCCCTTCTCAGCTCAAAGAATTGGTTTCAGAGATTCCCGACCATGCTCAGTTGATCAAAAGACATGGTTATCTACTTGATTTGGTTATCTCCGGTTTTGAAGAAGATATGATGCATGTCCTATTCCAGTTCTTTGATCCGAAACACCATTGCTTTACATTTCCAGATTATCAGTTGGTTCCTACCTTGGAAGAGTTCTCCAAGCTACTTGGGATACCAATTCTTGACCAAATGCCATTCACCGGTTTAGAAAAGGTTCCTAAGTACGAAGACATTGCATCAGCCTTACATCTTAAGCGCTCAAATATTGAAGCCAATTGGGAAACTAGAAGTGGAGTTGAGGGCTTACTTGCCAAGTTCCTAATTAAGAAAGCCCGAGAATTCCTCAAAGTTATGAGTTTCCATGCATTTGAAGACATTGTGGCCTTACTAATCTATGGTTTGGTTCTATTTCCTAACTCGGATCAGTTCATAGATGTCAATGCCATCAAATTGTTTCTTACCCGCAATCCAGTGCCTACTTTACTTGGAGACATCCTACATTCTCTCCACACTCGTACTACTAAGAGACAAGGAACTCTCATGTGTTGCATACCGTTACTTTCTAGGTGGTTTATTTCGCACCTTCCTCCATCAGTTTTGAAGAATGAACAAAGGTTGAAGTGGTCTCAAAGATGGATGTCACTCTCTCATTCAGATATCCGTTGGAATCTTTTCTCTCAAAAGGATTTCACCTTCATTGAGCGTTGTGGAGAATTCCCTAATGTACCGCTACTTGGTATAAGGGGAGGTATTACTTACAACCCTTCTCTAGCTCTACGCCAGTTTGGTTTTGCTCGAAGAGATGGTCCGCATGATATGCTTCTCCAAGATATTGTGTTCGATTACAATCACGATCTCCAGAATTACCGACGAAGGTTCATACGCTTGGGGCATGGTAAAGAAGGCGATACCAAGACTTTGGGGCACGAACTCCATTCCTTGGGAACCTTACCTCAAATGGGTGCGAGCTCGAGCTCAAAATCTCATGATGCCATTCACTTTGTTCTAATAATTATGGAACCTATTGCTATAGGTGACGTACCCTATACTGTTTACCATCCTGACATGCCTACTGATTTTGAAGACTTGAAGAGATCCTGGATTCAGCTTAAAGAAGAAAGGGATACCTTTGAAGCTCAGTGCTATGCAAGCGAGAAGAAAGTACTAGAGTTGACCAAGCTACTTCATGAGGAGCGAAACATCAACGCCTACCTCGGTGTCAAGAGGAAGCGCCCATGGTAGACTTAGAGCTTTAGGATTTTTGTTCTCTTATTTTATTTTATTGTTTTGAACTATCTTTTGTACTTAAAAAGAAAAAGAATAAAAAGAGAACTAATAAATGTTTGTTCATTGCTTGTTTAACAAATTTAAATCTCTTAGGTCCTTGAAAACATTGCATTGCATCCGCATAAACATTGCATATCATAGCATAACATTTGCATCACAGGTACATTGAAGATTGGTTTTCTCATTCTCTCGCTATTTATTTTAGCAGAAATGGCTCTTGAACAGACTGTCAAAGATCTTGAGCTCGAGAATGCTCGGTTCAGAGATGTTCACTAGTTTGGTCCAAGGCCAAGAAGATCGAAGAAGAAGAAGAAGGTTGGTCTCCTCAACATGGGCAGACGCTACAAAGGTGGTCCTAAAAGGGATAGCCGGATAGAGCTCTCTGAAGGAAGTGTCAAGAATGAGGGGAATGTCAAGGGTAATGAAGATGACCAGCGTGAGCCTAAGAAAGAGGGAGAGGATCGCTCTGACTATAGCTAGTACTCTGATGAAGATGACAAGTACAAGCAACTTGAAGACCGTCTGAATACTGTGGAAAACCTGAAGATGTCAGTGCTGAATTTTGATGATCTGAGTCTTGTTCCTGGTGTTGTGATTCCTCCCAAGTTCAAAGTTCCAACTTTTGCTAATATGATGGCATGTCATGTCCTAAGCTACATTTGAAGTCCTATGTTCAGAAGATCAATCCCCACACTGATGACAGAAAGTTGTGGATGCATTATTTCCAAGAGAGTTTGTCCGGAACTCAGTTGGAGTGGTATTATCAGCTAGATAATGACCGTATCCGTACTTGGAGTGACTTGGCTGATGCTTTCTATAGACAGTATGAGTACAATGCTGAATTGACACCCACTCGCATGCAACTACAAAGCATGTCTATGGGTAGTGATGAGAAGTTCAAGGAGTATTCTCAGAAGTGGAGAGACCTAGCAGGAAGAGTTCAACCACCCTTGTCCAATAGGGAGTTGGTTGATATGTTTATGGGAACATTGACAGGCCCATTCTTCAGTCATCTGATTGGAAACTCTTCAGCCGGATTCAACGAGCTGATATTGACAGGCGAACGTATCGAAGCTGGTATCAAGAGTCGAAAGATTCAGGTAGAGTCATCTTCCAATGCTGCAAAGAGATCTTTTGGTGGTAAGAAAGAAGCCAATGCTGTGTATGGTCAGAAAAGCCGAGCTAAGACCGACCGTGCTCAATCTGTGGGGGCAGTTGTGATCTCCAATCCTACATCAGCACAACCTCAGCGAGACAACACGCGTATCCAGAACGCGCCACGAAGACAGTTTACGAAGATCAACATGCCATTGTCGCAAGCCTTGCAACACATGTTGAAAGCAGAGCTGATTACCTTGAGGGATCCTCCTCAAGAATGTCAACACTTCCTCTCCGAGATACAATCCTAATGCTAAGTGTGCTTACCACTCGAATAGCCCTGGATATAGTACTGATGATTGTTGGGCTCTGAAGAACAAGATTCAGGATATGATTGAAGCTAAGCAGATTGAGTTTGACCCTCCTGTTGAGACTCCGAATGTGATCAACGCTCCTATGCCTAACCATGACAAGGGTTCTAATGCTGTTGGGGACGATACTTATGTTTTCAATATAGATGACTTGACCATTCCTCTGATGACTGTTAAGAAGAATTTGCTGCAAGATGGTGTCAATCCAGGATGCCCAGAGAATTATCGTTGGTGCCCATCTGCACCTGATGGTTGTGCTTGGTTGAGAAGACGTGTTCAGTGCATGATGGATAACTATGAGATACTATTCCTGAAACCACCTGTGCAGAAGCTGTGTGAAGAAATGTCTAAACTAAAGATTGACAATACAAATGAAGCCGCACCGTCTGTGTGGGATACCTTGGGGCAGCCAAGTGGAAAGTACGATTACATGGTGAAGTACATTGTTCCTGAGAACTACAAGATCCCTATTGAAGATGTTAACGTAACCGGATGGGGTGACGATTTCCCAGAAGACTATGCTGACGTTAACACGATAAGAATTTCCTCTGCTGATTCTGTGCCCAGGGTGGCACCTCTCATCATTACCTCTCCCAGACCAGTTCCATATTCCTCTGACAAAGCTATTCCTTGGAATTATGGAGCTGATGTTTACTATCATGGCGTCAAGCAAGACCCCCTGACCATTGAAGATCTTAAAATTGAAGCTACCATTCCTGACATTGACAACATTACCGGTTCGAGTAAGGTGACCAGAACCGGAAGGGTATTCTCTCCAAATATCTCTCCTCCAAAAGACACTGCGACTCCAGCTCGCATTCCAACTATTCAATCCATTCCCCCAAGTTAGAGGGAAAGAACCAGTGACTCATCCTGCTCAACCAGAAGTACCAAAGGAAGTTACTGAAGACATCTCCAAACAAGAAATGGAGGAAATTCTGAAGATTATCAAGAAGAGTGACTACAATGTTGTGGAACAGTTGGGACAGACTCCGTCCAAGATCTCTATGCTTGCTCTGCTCTTGTGCTCCGAGGCTCATGCTAACGCCTTGGTGATGTTTCTGAAGAATGCTCATGTGCCGCAAGACACTACTACTGACCAGTTTGAAGTTTGTATTGCTAGCCTGGCTGCCAACAACGGCCTAGGCTTCTCCGATGCCGATTTGACTCCTTCCGGAAAGAAACACAACAAAGCCTTGCACATCTCTGTTGAATGCAAGGGTGTTACATTATCTCATGTTTTGGTGGATACCAGTTCTGCTCTGAATATCCTCCCGAAGACTGCTTTTGATCGGCTTGATATCGAATGGTTGGTTCTGAGACCCAATGACATTATTGTGAGAGCTTTTGATGGTTCTAAGCGAACAGTACTTGGAGAGCTCACTCTGCCTGTTAAAATTGGTGCCCAGACTTTTGATTCCACTTTCTTTGTCATGGACATCCGTCCAACTTACTCTTGCCTACTCGGACGCCCTTGGATAAATGGGGCAGGCGCTGTTACCTCTACCTTACATTAGAAGTTGAAGTACCAGGTGAAAGGGAAAGTTGTTACAGTATGTGGTGAAGAGGAATACATGGTCAGTCATCTACAGTCATTCCGATACCTCGAGGTGGAGGGTGAATTCTTCGAGACTCCCTGTCAAGCTTTTGAAACAATTCCCAGAGTCATGCCTATTGACTCTCCTGTCACTCCTGAAATTACACAAGTTCCGCCTAGGATGGCTTCATTGAAGGATGCTCAAGCTGCAGTTGAAGGAGGAGGTAGTTCTATTTGGGGACAGCTCCCTGATCTTCCTTTCAAATTTGACAAGACTGGTTTAGGCTTCACCATCAAGGGTCAGAAGATGATACGCCGCGAACGTGCCGGCCAACTTCCTTTCCGCATCAGCCAGAGAGTGGAATCCATGCTATAGAGGACGACGACAACGACTTCGACATCAGCAAGTGGATCTTCCCAACTCCAGACAATGGGCAAAGCAATTGAAAGACTGAAGACGTCATACCAATCTACTTTAGACAGGAGTAATTGCTCTTGTTTTGTTTGCTTTTCGTATTTTCTATATCTCGAACAATAAACTCTAAATCCTAGTGCCTTTCCCGGGGCATCATGGCTCGTTTGTGAGGGTTATTATCTGTCATTTGCATATTTTCATTCAATAAAATCGTTGGACTTTTGCATTCAATTGTTTGTTTTCTTTCTTTTACTTTATCACCCCTTCATAAAAGCTATGTGTTTATTACACACACCCACGTGATACACTGCAGAATCACTCCGAATCTCGTTGATAACAGCTATGCTATTGCTAAATATGACTTCGATAATCCGATCTACCAAGCCGAAGACGAAAGTGAGGAGGATTGTGAAGTGCCAAGAGAACTTGTCAGACTGCTACAGCCAGAAGAACGAGTTATATAGCCACACGAAGAGCAAGTTGAGGTTGTGAATTTGGGTACTGATGAAGACAGAAAAGAGATCAAGATAGGAGCGGGTCTTGAGAACAGTGTCAAAGAAAGATTGGTTCAGATGCTACGAGACTATATTGAGGTTTTTGCTTGGTCATATGAAGACATGAAGGTTTAGACATTGATATTGTGGTTCATCGATTGCCAACAAAAGAAGGTTTTCTCCCAGTGAAACAGAAGGTTCGTCGCATGCGTCCTGAGATGTTAGAGAAAATCAAAGCCGAAGTTATGAAGCAGTTCAACGCTGGTTTCTTAGCTGTTACTTCCTACCCACAGTGGGTTGCAAATGTGGTACCCGTACCTAAGAAGGATGGCAAGGTACGAATGTGTGTGGATTACAGAGATCTGAACAAAACAAGTCCGAAAGACGATTTTCCGCTCCCTCATATTGATGTTCTAGTTGACAACACCGCTCAGCATAAGGTTTTCTCCTTCATGGATGGTTTCTCCGGTTACAATCAGATCAAAATGGCTCCTGAAGACATGGAGAAGACAACTTTTGTTACATAGTGGGGCACTTTCTGCTACAAGGTTATGCCGTTCGGACTGAAGAACGCGGGCGCCACTTATCAGCGTGCTATGGTAACTTTATTTCATGACATGATTCATCACGAGATAGAGGTCTACATCGACGACATGATAGCTCGATCACAGACTGAAGAAGAACATCTTGATCATTTGCAGAAACTATTTGACAGACTGAAAAAGTACAGACTGAGACTTAATCCCAACAAGTGCACTTTTGGAGTCAGATTCGGAAATCTCCTAGGGTTTGTCGTCAGTGGAAAAGGTATTGAGGTTGACCCCGCCAAGGTTAAAGCGATTCAAGAGATGCCAGCTCCCCGCACCGAGAAGGAAGTCAGAGGTTTCTTGGGCCGATTGAATTACATTGCCAGATTTATTGCACACCTAACTGCTACTTGTGAGCCAATCTTCAAGTTACTTAAGAAAGATCAAGTAGTGGAATGGAATGACGATTGCCATATCGCTTTTGACAAAATCAAGGAGTACCTACAGAATCCTCCTATCCTAATGCCGCCTGCCGAAGGAAGACCTCTTAACATGTATTTAACAGTGTTAGAGAACTCAATGGGGTGTGTGTTGGGGCAACATAACGAGTCTGGTCGAAAAGAGCATGCAATATACTACCTTAGCAAAAAAGTTTACCGACTGTGAAACAAGATACTCACAGCTCGAGAAAACTTGCAGCGCTTTGGCTTGGGCTGCTCGCCGACTAAGACAGTATATGTTGACTCACACTACCTTGTTGATTTCCAAGATGGATCCGATAAAATACATATTTGAAAAACCAGCTCTCTCCGGAAGAATAGCAAGATGGCAAATGATCTTGACCGAATACGACATCCAGTATACTTCTTAGAAAGCGATCAAGAGATGTGTAGTCGCCGATCATTTGGCTCATCAAGCCGTAGATGAATATGAGTCAATATAGTTCGAATTTCCAGATGAAGATGTTTTACTAGTTACAGATTGCGAAGAACCAGGCCAAGACGAAGGACCTGAAGAAGGATCCCGATGGACCATGGTCTTTGATGGAGCCTCAAACGCACTTGGCAATGGCATTGGCGCCATCATTACATCTCCTACAGGCGGACATACTCCTTTCACCGCCAGATTATGTTTCAGTTGCACTAACAACATGGCCGAATACAAAGCGTGCATCATGGGTATCAAAGCTGCTATTGACTTAAGAATCAAGTTCTTACAAGTGTATGGAGACTCAACTTTAGTGATCAGTCAGATTAAGGGCGAGTGGGATACGAAGCATCCGAACCTCATTTCGTATCGAGAGCATATTTTGAGTTTGATCCCCTACTCCAAAGAGATCACTTTTGATCACATTCCATGAGAAGAGAATCAGTTGGCAGACGCATTAGCTACTATGTCATCTATGTTCAAGGTTAGATGGGACAACGAGGCTCCCCAAATCATCATTGAGAAGTTTGACGAACCTGCATATTGTTATGAGCTTGATACAGAAGAGAAACCTTGGTTCTACGACGTGAAGAGGTATCTTGAGACTCAGGAATATCCCGCAGGGGCATCTGTCAATGATAAGAAGTTCTTGAGAAGATTTGCATCCAAATTCTTTCTCAGCAACAGCATCTTATACAAGCGCAACCACGACTTGTGCTTACTTTGCTGTGTAGACCGGAAAATAGTAGAACGCATCATGGAAGAGTTACACGAAGCCGTATTTGGTACCCACTCCAGTGGACATACGATGGCTAAGAAGATTTTGAGAACAGGTTACTATTGGTCCACCATGGAAGCTGATTGCCACCGCTACGCTCGGTCTTGTCATAAATGCCAGGTTTATGCAGACAAAGTGCACGTACCTCCAGTACCTCTGAATATTCTAACAGCTCCTTGGCCTTTTGCGATGTGGGGCATTGACATGATCAGAGAAATCAAGCCCACAGCTTCCAACGGACATCGTTTCATCCTTGTGGCAATTGACTATTTCACCAAGTGGGTAGAAGCAGCCTCGTTTGCATCTATTACCAAGAATGTTGTGGCTCGATTCATCAAGCATAATCTTATCTGTCGATATGGAACGCCTAAAAGGATTATCACAGATAACGGCTCTAACCTCAACAACAAGATGATCACCGAACTCTGCACGCAGTTTAAGATCAAGCATCATAACTCTTCTCCTTATCGGCCTAAGATGAATGGCGCAGTGGAAGCCGCCAACAAGAACATTAAGAAAATTATACAGAAGATGACGGTGACTTACAAACATTGGCATGAGATGTTACCATTCGCTCTTCATGGTTATCGCACTACAGTACGAACATCAACAGGGGCAACCCCCTTCTCGCTTGTATACGGTAAGGAAGCAGTTCTACCCATCGAGGTTCAGATACCCTCAACCAAAGTCCTCCAGGAGGCAGAGTTAGACAAAGACGATTGGGTCCAGACTCGCCTTGACCAGATTAATTTGATTGATGAGAAACGACTTGCATCCATTTTCCATGGACAGATTTATCAGAAACGAATGATCAAAGCATTTAACAAGAAGGTCAAGCACCGAGTCTACCAAGTCGGTGATCTAGTAGTCAAGCGCATCATTCTTCCACAAGGTGATCCTGGGAAATGGACTCCACCACGAGGACCGTTTGTAGTCAAGACAAGATTTTCCTAGAGCTATGATACTTAGCACCATGGATGGTGAAGACTTCCCACCCTATGAATGCGACATAGTCAAAAATACTACGATAAAGAGACCCGCTAGGTCGATGACCTAGGCAAAAGTAAGGGCATCTGGCGAACCAAAAGGGTTCGGGAAAAGTTAAGGATATATAAAAAAATGTACACCGCAAGTCGAAAACCAAAAGCGGCTTGGGCAAAAAGGGTATCCGCGAAAACCCGAAAGGGCGGTCTAGGCAAAAGTTAGGGATTTAAGCATACGGCTATGTCTCATCCAGATCACTTACTTCCAGACTACTATCAGCATTCAAGATTCAAATGGCGAAGATCAATTCACTCACTCTCTACTGACAGCAAGGAGATGAGATAGTTGAAATATATGAGTACTAGCATAGTTGGAACTTAACGAGATTGTTTCCGCATAGCTTTTTTACTTTTCTTGTGTACAAACTATTTGGCCATACGCCACCTTACAAATAAATACAAGTTTCTTTCTCTTTACAATTTTCACTGTTGTTGTTTGCATAAAGTCCAATGTTTGCTTTGAATGATTATATGCATCTGACGATAAAAATCTATTTACAAACATGCGAAAGGTGAACATGCAAAAGTAATTACCACAGGCTTCAGGAATTGAGATGACGACGAAAGTCACCAATACACTTCCCCACAGAACATGATCCCAGCAGAGATGTCACTCACCATAAACCTCCTCCAGCGGAGTACGCATCGGTCCCCGAGCAGTGATTCCACTCGACTTAATCAGATTAGTTTTTCGATTCGGCAAACATGAGATTTGTCCCACACTTTAAGAAGTACATCGAATTTTTTAGATATCCCGTAATGTCCTTTTTGTACCTAGAGAAGGACGACCTCGAGGAGCAGACGACCGGTAGAGTAGGTGCTCCATATCGTTCCTGCTGCGTAGGTCTACCACCCATCCTAGAGCAGTAACATCTCATCCCCAGCCGAGGTATTTACCCCCAACAAGATATCTCTCAGCAGTCCCCCTTTTCTCTAGCAGCAATGTCCAGATTTCAAACTTGGTCAGATAGTGCACCGGAGGAAACCTATATCCTTTTCCCCAGCTAGAGATCAGGACGGTTCCCCCCCCCCCCCAGGTCCTTCTAACCCGGTCTCCCAGCAATTGTCAAGTACTCTCCAGCGAGATTTACACAAAATCCCCGATAGAGTACCCCCCCCGGACTCTCCCCAGCAGGGGTCTATTTATGAAATCCTCAACAATATCTAGGCCTGAAACTTGGTCAGATAGTGCACCGGAGGAATCAAAAGTTATCTTTCTTCACAGGATCTCCATCCTCAAACGGAAGTCAAAAATCTCCAAGCAGAATACCCGCATCTTCTTCAAGATGGATATGTTTTGAAATACCACAACATCTAGCATTCATACATTACTCATAAAAGTCATAATATATGCATATGTCATACGCATCATCATGCATCATACTTTGCATAAGACTAAGCAATATTCTATCAAAATTTCTCTTGTTTTCTCCAAAGCAGGTGAAAGTCACTTCTGACGCAAACAGGTACAGGATTAAGACCCGAATCCAGACGGGAAAACTATCCGAACGACCACCCTCGTTGTCCTCCGACAACGGATCCAGGATTAATACCCGAAGCTAGACGGGAAACCCTATCCGAACGATCACAAGTTATCCTCCGATAACAGGCAGTGGACCAACACCCGATGCACAACAGGGAAGTTGTCCACACTTTGCCAAACTACTACCCCTCAGAGTAATCAGCACGAAGATCTATTCTGAATCCTTCTTATTATCAACAGCAACTACATAGTCTGGCGTATGACTCAGTTGCCTTGGATGGCATCTTAAACCCATCTCCGACTACGTGTCAATAATTCTCCACCTTCAGAATGCTGCACATTTGGTTAAAAACCAATACAAACCAATAACTTCATTCAAAGATGAGCACGAAGTCTAACGTACGACTCCCTCCGGATGGCATCTTAAGCCCATCTCCATGCTCCCTTCACTTCCAGAAACGTCTACAGAGCCTAGCGTATGGCTCACTCCCCAGCATTGATCTTTCCGGATGGCATCTTAAGCCCGTCCTCGTCTGTTCTCCTATCAACAACCTCGAGTCTAGCGTACGACTCATTCCCCAGTGAAGTCTCCTGTTTCTCCAAATGGCATCTGTAAGCCCATTCCCGTATCACCAGCGAGTGCAAATTTTCAGGTGTACTCGAGTGTTCAATCATCTTCTACCTCCAGGTCACGAAAGGCGAACATGCCTATCTAACCCTTCCAGTACAAGAAGATTGAACAGGGGCAGCTGTCATACCCCAAAATTTGCCCTCCATCTTCTCAAAGATATCTCATACATCCATACTCAAGGATTCCTCAAGAGTTGATCAGACAAACCCTCTCCTAGACAATCAACCCAAACTAGGGTTTGGCAATTCTCAGGTCAAGATGGATTTCCAACATCTCCAATGGTCATCATGCCTCCTCATATGCTTCAAAGATTCTCCATGACAAGTTTCAAGCCTCACAAGTCAAATTTCCTCAGGCAATTGCTAAGATGGTTGAAAATTAGTTGTATTAGACAAAAAGTCAATTGTGGTCAACATACAGTCAAACTTCATGCTTTTTGGTCAACATTCTCATTTTGAAGTCACATTCATCATTTGATCAAGGGTTGATCATGATTCATCAAGAAAACTCAAGATTTGCTCAAAAGTCAACTTTCCAAATTAGGGTTTCTAGGTGAAAAGTCAACCAAACTTTGACTGAGCATAACTTCTTCATACTTTCTCAGAAATTTTTCCACCACCTCTTGTTTTGAAGGAAATTCAATTCTCTACAACTTCATGTCTCACAAGAATGTTCAAAAAATGCTTCATTTGGAAGATATGGATCAAAACATTACAGGTCCTTTTCAAAGTCAACAAAAAGTCAACTTTTTGTTTTGAGGATATATTGAGCATGGAAACTCCAATTTAGATGAGACCAAAAAGGTTGGTTAGAGGACTCTTAGAGCTTTCCAAAAAGTCCAAGAACACTCAAAAATGTGTAAAATTGAGCAAGATACAATATTCAGAAGTTGGGCAATTTTGGACAATTGCACAAAAGGACATTTTGGTCAAAATGGAAAATTTTCCAAATGGGCCTATAATCTTTTGATCCAAACTTGTTCATGACATTATTTGTGACCTATAAATGCTTGGCCATGGTAATTTTCTATTTTAGGATTTTAAACCATTTAATTCAAAATTAAATTATATAAAATATGAAAATAAGATATTTTTTTGAGAGGATTGATTTTATATCATGCTTGAGGTCCAAGGAAGCCCATGATTCTTACCAATTTCGTGCTAGCCTTTGCATTAAAGAGAAAATCAAATTTTCTCCAAAATTTGATTTTATTTGAAAATTATTCAATGCACATTCACGATCCAATCTTTTTTCCTTGTTTTTCCTCTCTCAAATCCCTCTATAAATAGCCAGCAAGTTCACAAGACAAGGACACGAAACCCTAGCCCCATACACATCCCTCACTTTGCCAAATTTTTCTCAAAAATTGAAAAAATCGAATTTCAAATTGCAGCAAGTTTTAAGGCAAACAAACCATCCAATCTTGTTCCTTGACATCCCAGGAGTCCAAAGCAATCCTTGCTCGAAGCCCAGCTGTCCAGAATCGTGCCCTTGAACTCTCACCGGTTTGAAACTTTCTTAATTTCGATTTTCATGTTTCATGCATTGCTAATTGTTTTTGATTGATTGTATGCACTCAGGGTACTCATTAGATCGTGATAGACGTGTTACATGTGAGGTTTCACGTATAAAACTCATATTGCCATTATTAGGGTTCCAAGAGCTGTGAGATTCGAAACTCAAAATCCAGGCCGTTTCAGGACACGAGGATAGCACCATCGTGCTCGCAAGGATCGAATTAGTCGATCTGGGCACTTGTTTCGTTTTGAATGATGCATTTTTTAGGTTTTTTAGGTTGATGCTTACCGGAGAAGACGACCGGAGCTAGGGCTCCGGCGTCGCTGACCGGTTGACTCCGGTGGATGCAGGCGTGGCGTTTCTGGCTCTCCTGATTCGTCCATTCAAAAACAACTGGGGTCCACGCACGCTGACTGTGTTTCAAATATATCCAGGACGCGTCAGCACTTAAATATTTTGCATGCATATTTATTTTTATTCATAATTTATCATTTAAATCACTTTTAATTAGTTTTTAATTATTAAATTGCATCCAAAAAATCCCAAAAAAATTATTTTAGCATATTAATGTTATTTCCAGCATGTAATAATTTTCTCATCTAAAAATTTGCATTTTTACTAACATTTTTCTCTTATTCGATTTCCTTGTATTTTCCGATTTCTTATCTTTTCACAGGTTATCTCGTTTCGGACGATTTCTTTTACCGTTTTTCAATTTTTTTCCAATAATGTAATTGTTCATGGGATGTAATAGTTTTAATTAGGGCTTTTATTTTCCGCACGGTTAAATTATGTATCTGCCCCAAAGCCATGTAATAGCGTAGGATTTACTTTCCGCACCTTTACTTTCCGCAATTTAATTTCCGCACCCTATAAACTGTTAGTAACTAGGCGTGTATGGCAAGATAAAATCAACATAGCTCACTCTAATTTGCAAGATAAAATATCTGAATTGACACACTTCTTTCACACACGCACCCCTTAGGGTAATTCTCTCTCGTTGCCTTTACGAATACAAATGGTCATGTGCCTCGAACGTAGAGGTATTCTAGCACCGTTGCCTTCAAAAACAAATCATCATAGTCCCTTCGATACAAAGATCATAAGACCCACGATGTCGCCTCCGAATACATGATCTTGACCCTCGATTGTCGCCTACGAAAAATGATGATAGTCCCTTCGAATGTGCTAGGATACTTCCTACAAGTTGCTTTCTATGACCATCCGATGTCCCTTCGAATGTCCCGCTTACATCCAACGAATGGAGTTACCTACCAACTAATGGTATGGATAGCGCTATTCTAAAGGAACGTAAAATAACACGAAAATGACCAATTCTGAGTAGGTAATAAGACTTTTAGTTGCTTGCTCTATCAAATACTTTTTGCACCTCACACTTTTGTCAAAGTTCAAACTCTTTTCAAAATGAAACATTTCCGAACACTTTGTATACATTCCTACATGAATCATTACAAAGTCAAAGCGAAATGCCATTCAAAACATTTTTGTCAAACACACAGAAAGCACTTTTAAAAAAGATGATCTAAGAGCAACTAAGAGCCCGTAGATAACTACGGATGGAAAGGGGTGCTAATACCTTCCCTTTTCATAACCTTCTCCCTTACTCAGAATCTAACGAAGGTCTTTTTCTGTACTTTTTTACCTTCCCTTAATTGGATAAAAGAAAAGTCGGTGGCGACTCTTACTATCCGCACATTTGCGATACAAAATTCTACAAAGTCAGTTCACCGTGTTACAATACCCACATTTGAACTTGCATTTACAACTGGTTCTATTGTGGCTACCTGTTGTCGGCGACTGACATTTTTCCTTGGTTTCCCTCCGAATACCATTCCTATGTCATGTTCTTTTTTCTTCGGGAAGCTGGCTCCGACCCTCTTGGTTCCAGTTGAAGACCCTATTTCTTTTGTTAGGCATCCTGTTCGGACTCCTTCTTCTAGTCGCATCCCCATGCTCACCATTTCGGTGAAATCTCCGGGAAAGCTGGCGACCATGCGTTCGTAGTAGAATGGGCCAAGAGTGTTCAGGAAAACCTTGGTCATTTCTTTCTCCTCTAACGGTGGATTGACTTGGGCAGCTATTTCCCCTCCAACGTTGGGCGTATTCTTTGAACGTCTCTTTTTCCTTTTGAGACATGGAGCGGAGTTGATCTCGATCTGGAGCCATGTCTAAATTGAATTTGTACTGTTGGACAAAGGCTTCGCCTAGGTCATCGAATGTCTGGATATTTGCACTATCTAGCCCCATGTACCACTTTAGTGCGGCACCGGTGAGACTGTCTTGGAAATAGTGAATGAGCAATTGATGATTGTCATTATATGTAGACATCTTCCTAGCGTACATTGTAAGATGAATTTGTGGGCAGGAATTTCCTTTATATTTTTCAAAGTCGGGGACTTTGAAGTTAGCGGGTATCCTTACACGAGGAACTAGGCATAAATCGTGGGCATTCTTCCCAAACAATTCCTTTCCACGGATTATTTTGATCTCAAGCTGCATCTTATGGAATTGTTCCTAGAGATTCTCCATCTGGCCACGAGGATTCATGTTGTCGCCTGGTGTAATACGGTGAACTGACTTTGAGATTTTTGTATCGCAAATGTGCGGATAGCAAGAGTCGCCACCGACTTTTCTTTTATCCAATTAAGGGAAGGTGAAAAGAACAGGAAAAGACCTTCGTTAGATTCTGAGTAAGGGAAAAGGTTATGAAAAGGCAAGGTATTAGCACCCCTTTCCATCCGTAGTTATCTACGGGATCTTAGTTGCTCTTAGATCACTTTAAAATTGTGCTTTCTGTGTGTTTGAAAAAATGTTTTAAAAAGACATTTCGCTTTGACTTTGTAATGATTCATGTAGGAATGTATACAAAATGTTCGGAAATGTTTTTGTTTTGAAAAGAGTTTGAACTTTGACAAAACTGTGTGGTGCAAAAAGTATTTTGATAAAGCAAGCAACTAAAAGTTTTATTACCTACTCAGAATGGTCATTTTCGTGTTATTTTACGTTCCTTTAGAATAGTGTTATCCGTATCATTAGTTGGTAGGTAACCTTATTCGTTGGATGTAAATGGGACATTCGAAGGGACATCGGATGGTCATAGAAGGCAACTTGTAGGAAGTATCCTAGCACATTCGAAGGGACTATCATCATTTTTCGTAGGCGACAATCGAGGGTCAAGATCATGTATTCGGAGGCGACATTGTGGGTCTTATGATCTTTGTATTGAAGGGACTATGATGATTTGTTTTGAAGGCAACGGTGCTAGGATACCTCTACGTTCGAGGGACTTGACCGTTTGAATTCGTAAAGGCAACGAGAGAATTACCCTAAGGGGTCCATGTGTGAAAGAGAGTGTGTCAATTTCAGGTATTTTATCTTGGCATTATGAGTGATCTATGTCCAATTTTAATCTTGTCATACACGCCTAATTACTAACAGTTTATAAGATGCGGAAAGTAAATTGCGGAAATATAAAGTGCGGAAAGATAAATCCTACGCTATTACATGGCTTTGGGGCAGATACATAATTGAAAGTGCGGAAAATAAAATTCCTAATTAAACTATTACATCCCATAGGCAGTTACATAATATGAAAAGAAAAGCGATAAAAATAGTCCGAAACGGTATAACCTCTGAACAGATGAAAAATCGGAAAACGGAAGAAAATTGCATAAGAGGAAAATGTTAGAAAAAACAGTATTTTTGAATGAGAAAAAGTTTTTATGCTAATGATGACATTAATATGATAAAATAATTTTTTTGGAATTTTTGGAGTTAATTTGATAATTTAAAAACAATTAAAGGTCATTTAAATGATAAATTAGTAATTAAATTAAATATGCATGCAAAAATAATAATTTTAATTTTAAAAATTAAATAAACATTTTTCTGATGAGTATGCAAAAAATAAATATTTTTGGTGTTTTTTAAATGCATGATAAAAATTATTAAAGATAAATTAAATAGAATAAAAATATTAAAGAAAATAAATAAGAAAATATGAAAATAGTTAAGTTTGCAAAAAGAGAAAAAAAGGATTGGTCTTGCCAGGGATTGAACCTGTGACCTTTGAGAGAATCTCTTCAAACCAACGCCTTAACCACTGAGCCATTGTGCATTTGGTGTTTGGAAAATATAAACAATGGTTTTTGCATGAATACGTGTCATGGACTTTTGAAATTCAACGCGCAGTCAGCATGTGGACCCCAGGTTGAATGAGAGAGCGAATCAGGAAGCTTCCTCGCGCCACGCATGTATCCACCGGAGTCAGCCAGGTCAACAACGCTGGAGACCTAGCTCCGGTCGTCTTCTCCGGCCAATCAAAACCTGAAACTTGAAAAATACGTAAAATAAAAAGTTCTAAGGTACCCTACCCCCCTAAATCGAGGGCTGCGAACACGATGGTGGCATTGGTTTTCTCTGAAAATGCTTAGATAAGTCGGTTCGATTCAAATAGCTCCAAATGCCCTAACTATGGTGATTCGAGTTCTACACGTCTAAGCTTGCATGTAATGCTTCATTCATGACCTAACAAACATCCTGAATCCATACAAACACACAAAAAACATTAACAATGCATGAATAATGACATTCGAATTTCACAAATATACCAAATCGGAGCAAGCTTGGGATCGAGTTCTGGGCAGTTCTGGGCTTGAGTAAGGATATGGATCGATCCCTGGGAACCTCAGGAACACAAAGGAAAGCTTGAATTGGATTGAAAACGGCTGGAACTTCAAACACGATTTTTGACAATTTGAGAAAAAAATTTATAAAATAAGGGTTGTGTATGGGGCTAGGGTTTCGTGTCCTGTCTTGTGCAGCTTGCTTGGTATTTATAGAGTGAAATATGAGAGCAAAGAGAGTGAAAAAAGATTGGATATTGAATGCAAAATTTTTCTCTTTCAAATCAAATCAAATTTCTTGAAAATTTGATTTTCCTTCCATGTGAGTGGCTAGCACGAATTTGGTATGTTTCATGGGCTATCTTGGACCTCAAGCTGGATAAAAATCCACTCCTTTTGAAAATATATCTTATTTTCATATTTTTATATAATTTAAATTTGAATTAAATGGTTTTAAATTCAAAAATAAATCAATAAAATAAAATGTGGTCATGGCGAGGCATCAATAAGTCACAAATAATATTATGATCAAGTTTGGATCATAAAATTATAGGCCCATTTGGAAAAAATTGCATTTTGACAAATATCTCCTTTTGTGCAATTGTTCAAAACTGCCCAACTTCTGAATGGTGTATCTTTCTCAATTTTCCACATTTTTGAATGTTCTTGGATTTTTTAGAAAGCTATAAGTATCCTCTAACCAACCTCTTTTGTTTCATCTCAATTGGAGTTTCCATGCTCAATAAATCCTCAAAACAAGAAGTTAACTTTTTGTTGACTTTGAAAAGGACCTGTAATGTTTTGATCCATACCTTCCAAATGAAGCATTTTTTGAACATTCTTGTGAGACATGAAGTTGTAGAGAATTGAATTTCCTTCAAAACAAGAGGTGGTGGAAAAATTTCTGAGAAAGTATGAAGAAGTTATGCCCAGTCAAAGTTTGGTTGACTTTTCACTAAAAAACCCTAATTTGGAAAGTTTGACCTTTGAGCAAATCTTGAGTTTTCTTGATGAATCATGATCAACCCTTGATCAAATGATGAATGTAACTTCAAAATGAGGATGTTGACCAAAAATCAGGAAGTTTGACTGCATGTTGACCACAGTTGACTTTTTGTCCAATACAACTGATTTTCAACCATCTGAGCAATTGTTTGAGGAAACTTGACTTGTGAGGCTTGAAACTTTTACATGAAGAGTCTTTGAAGCATATGAGGAGGCATGATGACCATTGGAGATGTTGGAAGTCCATCTTGATCTGAGAATTGCAAAACCCTAGTTTGGGTTGATTGTCTAGGAGAGGATTTGTCTGATCAATCCTTGAGGAATCCTTGAGTATGGATGTATGAAATGCCTTGAGAAGTAGGAGGGAAAATTTTTGGGTATGACAGCTGCCCCTGTTCAATCTTCTTGTACTAGAAGGGTTAGATTGGTATGCATGCCTTTCGTGACCTGGAGGTAGAAGATGATTGAACACTCGAGTACACTTGAAAATTTGCACTCGCTGTTGACTGATGATGCGGGAATGGGCTTACAGATGCCATTTGGAGAAGGTGGAGACTTCGCTGGGGAATGAGTCGTACGCTAGACTCAAGAATGTTGTCTGAATAGGAGAACCGACGGAGATGGACTTAAGATGCCATCAGGAAGAATCGATGCTAGGGAGTGAGCCGTACACTAGGCTCTGTAAATGTTTCTGGAAGTGAAAGGAGCATGGAGATGGGCTTAAGATGCCATCCGGAGGGAGTCGTACGTTAGACTTCGTACTCACCTTTGAATGAAGTTATTGGTTTGCATTGGTTTTTTAACCAAATATGCAGCATCTTAAAAGTGGAGAGATGTTGATAAACAATCGGAGATGGGCTTAGGATGCCATCCAGGGCAACTGAGTCGTACGCTAGACTCTGTAGTTGCTTTTGATAATAAGAGAGTGTCAAAATACATCTTCGTGCTGATTACTCTGAGGGGATAGTAGTTGGCAAAATGTGGACAGCTTCCCTGTTGTGCTTCGGGTACTGATCCAATGCCTGTTATCGGAGGATAACTTGTGATCGTTCAGATAGTTTTCCGTCCGCTTCGTATTAATCCCGGATCTGTTGTCGGAGGACAACGGGCGGTCGTCGTATAGTTTTCCGTCTGCTTCGGTATTAATCTCGGACCGCTTGTCGGAGGACAACTAGGGCGGTCGTTCAGATAGTTTTCCCGTTTGGCTTTGGGCATTAATCCTGGACCTATTGGTTTCAGAAGTGACTTTCACCTGTTTTAGAAAAAACAAAAGAAACTTCGATAGAATATTGTTAGTCTTATGCAGATTATGATGCATTGCGATGTGCATGAACGGCATATGCATATATTATGACTGTATGAGTAATGTATGAATGATAGATGTTGTGGTATTTCAAAACATATCCATCTTGAAGAAGATGCGGATGTTCTGCTTTGAGATTTCTGACTTCTGTTTGGGGATGAAACGGCTGGAGATCCTGAGGAGAAAGATAACCTTGATTCCTCCGATGCACTATCTGACCATGTCTTGAGCCTAGATATTGTTAAGGATAATGGAGATCAAGAGATGTGCCGCTGAGGATCTTGTGCATAGACCCTGTTGGGGAGAATCTAGGACGTACTCTACTGGGGATCTTGCGTTGCGTGTAGATCTTGCTGGAGAGCACTTGAAAACTTTCGGGAGGCCGGGTTAGAAGGATCTGGAGCCCGTCGAAACCTTTGGCTGGGGAATAAAACATGTAGGTTTCCTCTGATGCACTATCTGACCAAGTTTCAAGTATGGATACTACTGCTGCCGGGGAAACGATGATTGCTGAGAGGCATTCTACTGAGAGACCTCTGCTGGTGATGAACCGTTACTGCTCGAAAATCTGTTGTCACATGGTTTAGTTGAGTTGAATCACTGCTCGGGGACTAACGTACACTCTGTTGGGGAAGGTGAGCGACACCTCTGTGGGGATCATGCTCTGCGGGGAAAACATTTTCGTGACTTTTGTCGTCATCTCAATTCCTGGAGCCTGTAGTAATTACTTTCGTTTGTTCACTTTTCGCATGTTTGTGAATAGATTTTTATTGTCAAATGCATATAACATTCAAAGCAAACGTTGGACTTTATGCAAACAACAACAACAACAACAATTGTAAAGAGAAAGAACTTGTATTTATTTGAAATGTGGCGTATGGCCAGGTAGTTTGTACACAAGAAAGGTAAAAAGCTATGCGGAAACAATCTCGTTAAGTTCCAACTATGCTAGTACTCATATATTTCAACTATCTCATCTCCTTGCTGTCAATAGAAAGTGAGTAGATTGATCTTCGCCATTTGAATCTTGAATGCTGATTGTAGTAGTTTAGAAGCAGGTGATCTGGAAGTAGGTGATCTGGACGAGACATAGCCGTACGCTTAAATCCCTAATTTTTGCCTAGACCGCCCTTTCGGTTTTCACCTGATACCTTTTTGCCCAAGCCGCCTTTTCAGGTTTTCGACTTGCCGGGTGTACATGTTTAGTATATATCCTTAACTTTTGCCCGAACCTTTTTGGCTCGCCAGGATGCCCTTATTCTTGCATAGGCCAGTCGACCTAGCGGGTCTCTTTTATGCGTAGTATTTTTTGACTATGTCTGCGTTCACAGGGTGTGGGAAGTCTTCACCATCCATGGTGCTAAGTATCATAGTCTACCGAAAATACTGTCTTGACTACAAATGGTCCCTCATAGGTGGGAGTCCATTTGCCCCTAGGATCACCTTGTGGAAGAATGATGCGCTTGACTACTAGATCACCGACTTGGTAGACTCGGTGCTTGACTTTCTTGTTGAACGCTCTGATCATTCGCTTCTGATAGATCTGTCCATGGCAGATGGATGCGAGTCGTTTCTCATCAATCAAATTAACCTAGTCAAGGCGAGTCTGGACCCAATCGTCTTCACCTAACTCTGCGTCCTGGAGGACTCTGGTTGATGGTATCTGAACCTCGATGGGTAGAACTGCTTCTATACCGTATACTAGAGAGAAGGGGGTTGCCCCTGTTGATGTCCGTGCTGTCGTGTGATAACCATGAAGAGCGAATTGTAACATCTCATGCCAATCTTTGTACGTTACTGTCATCTTCCGTATGATCTTCTTAATGTTTTTGTTGGCAGCTTCCACTGCGCCATTCATCTTAGGCCGATAAGGCAAAGAGTTGTGATGCTTGATGTTGAAATGCGTGCAGAGTTCGGTGATCATCTTATTGTTGAGATTAGAGCCGTTATCTGTGATAATCCTTTCGGGAGTGCCATATCGACAGATAAGATTGTGTTTGATGAATCGAGCCGCAACATTCTTGGTAACAGATTCAAATGAGGCTGCTTCTACCCACTTGGTGAAATAATCAATTGCCACGAGGATGAAACGATGTCCGTTGGAAGCTGTGGGCTTGATTTCTCCGATCATGTCAATGCCCCACATTGCAAAAGGCCAAGGAGGTGTTAGAACATTCAGAGGTATTGGAGGTATATGCACTTTGTCTGCATAAATCTAGCATTTGTGACATGATCGGGCGTAGCGGTGACAATCAGCTTCCATGGTGGACCAATAGTAACCTGTTCTCAAAATCTTCTTAGCCATCGTATGTCCACTGGAGTGGGTACCAAATACGGCTTCGTGTAACTCTTCCATGATGCGTTCTACTATTTTCCGGTCTACACAGCAAAGTAAGCACAAGTCGTGGTTGCGCTTGTATAAGATGCTGTTGCTGAGAAAGAATTTGGATGCAAATCTTCTCAAGAACTTCTTATCATTGACAGATGCCCCTGCGGGATATTCCTGAGTCTCAAGATACCTCTTCACGTCATAGTACCAAGGTTTCTCTTCTGTATCGAGCTCATAGCAATATGCTGGTTCGTCAAACTTTTCAATGATGATCTGGGGAGCCTCGTTGTCCCATCTAACCTTGAACATAGATGACATAGTAGCTAATGCGTCTGCCAACTGATTCTCTTCTCATGGAATGTGATCAAAAGTGATCTCTTTGGAGTAGGGGATCAAACTCAAAATATGCTCTCGATACGAAATGAGGTTCGGATGCTTCGTATCCCACTCGCCCTTAATCTGACTGATCACTAAAGTTGAGTCTCCATACACTTGTAAGAACTTGATTCTTAAGTCAATAGCAGCTTTGATACCCATGATGCACGCTTTGTATTCGGCCATGTTGTTAGTGCAACTGAAACATAATCTGGCGGTGAAAGGAGTATGTCCGCCTGTAAGAGATGTAATGATGGCGCCAATGCCATTGCCAAGTGCGTTTGAGGCTCCATCAAAGACCATGGTCCATCGGGATCCTTCTTCAGGTCCTTCGTCTTGGCCTGGTTCTTCGCAATCTGTAACTAGTAAAACATCTTCATCTGGAAATTCGAACTATATTGACTCATATTCATCTACGGCTTGATGAGCCAAATGATCGGCGACTACACATCTCTTGATCGCTTTCTAAGAAGTATACTGGATGTCGTATTCGGTCAAGATCATTTGCCATCTTGCTATTCTTCCGGAGAGAGCTGGTTTTTCAAATATGTATTTTATCGGATCCATCTTGGAAATCAACAAGGTAGTGTGAGTCAACATATACTGCCTTAGTCGCGAGCAGCTGTTAAAGCTACCGCAAGTTTTCTCATTGTGAGTATCTTGTTTCACAACGGTAAACTTTTTGCTAAGGTAGTATATTGCATACTCTTTTCGACCAGACTCGTCATGTTGCCCCAACACACACCCCATTGAGTTCTCTAGCACTGTCAAGTACATGATAAGAGGTCTTCCTTCGGCGGGCGGCATCAGGATGGGAGGATTCTATAGGTACTCCTTGATTTTGTCAAAAGCGATCTGGAAATTGTCATTCCATTCTACCACTTGATCTTTCTTCAGTAACTTGAAGATTGGCTCACAAGTAGCATTCAGATGTGCAATGAATTTGGCAATGTGTAATACGGTGAACTGACTTTGTAGGTTTTTGTATCGCAGATGTGCGGATAGCAAGAGTCGCCATCGACTTTTCTTTTATCCAATTAAGGGAAGGTGAAAAGAACAGGAAAAGACCTTCACTAGATTCTGAGTAAGGGAGAAGGTTATGAAAAGGGAAGGTATTAGCACCCCTTTCCATCCGTAGTTATCTACGGGCTCTTAGTTGCTCTTAGATCACTTTTAAAATTGTGCTTTTTGTGTGTTTGAAAAGTGTTTTGAAAAGACATTTCGCTTTGACTTTGTAATGATTCATGTAGGAATGTATACAAAGTGTTTGGAAATGTTTCGTTTTGAAAAGAGTTTGAACTTTGGCAAAAGTGTGAGGTGCAAAAAATATTTTGATAGAGCAAGCAACTAAAAGTCTTATTACCTACTCAGAATTGGTCGTTTTCGTGTTATTTTACGTTCCTTTAGAATAGCGCTATCCATACCATTAGTTGGTAGGTAACTCCATTCGTTGGATGTAAGCGGGACATTCGAAGGGACATCGGATGGTCAAAGAAAGCAACTTGTAGGAAGTATCCTAGCACATTTGAAGGGACTATCATCATTTTTCGTGGGCGACAATCGAGGGTCAAGATCATGTATTCGGAGGAGACATCGTGGGTCTTATGATCTTTGTATCGAAGGGACTATGATGATTTGTTTTGAAGGCCACGGTGGTAGAATACCTCTACGTTCGAGGGACTTGACCATTTGAATTCGAAAGGCATCGAGAGAGAATTACCCTAAGGGGTGCATGTGTGAAAAGAGTGTGTCGATTCAGATATTTTATCTTGAAGTTGTGAATGAGCTATGTTTAATTTTATCTTGCCATACACGCCTAATTACTAGCAGTTTATAGGTGCGGAAAGTAAATGCGGAAAGGGAAAGTGCGGAAAGATAAATCCTACGCTATTACATGGCTTTGGGGCAGATACATAATTTAAAACAAACGCGGAAAATAAAAGCCTTAATTAAACTATTACATCCCATAAGCAATTACATAATTGGAAAAAAGAAAACGATGCAGAGAAATCGTCCGAAATGAGATAACTTGTGAAAAGATGAGAAATCGGAAAATACGAGGAAATCGAATAAGAGGAAAATGTTAGTAAAAATAATAATTTTTGAATGAGAAAATATTTCATGCAAGAAATAACATTAATATGCTAAAATAATTTTTTGGGATTTTTTGGAGTTAATTTAATAATTAAAAATCAATTAAAAGTGATTAAATGATAAATTAACAATTAAATTAAATATGCATGCAAAAATAATATTTTTAATTTTATAAATTAAATAAATATTTTCTGAAAATAATGCAAAAAGGAAAATATTTTTTGGTGTTTTTTAATGCATGATAAAAATTATTTAAAGATAAATTAAAATAATATGAAAATATTAAGAAAATAAGAAAATATGAAAAAATATGAGAGTTTGCAAAAGAGAAAAAGAAATCGGTCCTGGTGTGGCCATCATCATGATGGAAGGGAGCTCGCCAGTGCATCATCGAGAGAGCTGATCAGAAATCTGCATGAGATTGTGCGATAGTTAGGAATAATTATATTGAAACAAGTTTTATATATGGCACAGGTGATAAACAAATGTAGTGCTGTTGTTCATAAATAAGTTGTCATTGTTGCTGCAACTTTCAGTTTAAACACCCAGATTTGTAAAAAGTGATGATGCCAAGAACATTGTCATGTGAATAAAGCCAATTTGAATGAAGATTCTTGATTTATGAAAAAAGTATGATATGGTATGTACTGTGTAAAAAAAAACAAAGAGTTAGTAAATAAATTCATTCTTATCAAGGAAAGAAAATGATATCTTATGAAAAGTTATGAAATTTGTGAAAGTGAGAATTTGGTGATTGAGGATCCGTGTGAATTTCCTGGAACCGGAAATTGGCATCCAAAAGATTAGAACATAATTTCTTTACAAATAAACTACCATCAAATATTTATGGCATTGTATGGTGAAAACAGTGAATACATAATAAAATAAATAAATAATAAGGGGTGCCTCATGTTAAAATCATGGTCCAAAAGACAAAATTCAATTAGAAACTTTGAAAAGAAATTGTAACAAGAACAATTGTAACAAGAACAATGTGGTGCTTTCATTGAGAGAAACTGTAAGAAATTGTTAGTGATTATTGGTAGAAAGAAAAGAAAATGTTAGTGTAGGAAATATGCAATGAAAAATATATCGTGTCCTCTTGTGTTGTATCAAAATTGGCCTCTATTTATAACAAAATATTAGGTTAAACAAATATAAAAAAAATTAAATATTGATCAATGACTCAAAAAATGTCACTTAATTGTGATTTGTAATTTAATCAATTAATCAATATTTTCCTAATTTCTTTTTACTTGCTCCCCAAGATTTGAAAACATGCCAAAATAAGAACAAATTGGTTTTAAAACTTTCCTTTTTTTTTTTGATTTTGGTCTAAAAATGCATTAAAAAAAAATTAAAAATAACATTTTTTTAAAAATACATAAATAATAAAATTTGAAAATTAGTATTTAAATAATAAAAATATGATTTTATGATTTTTGAAAATAGATTTTAAAAGGAAAAGAAAGTTAGTAACAAATAACAAAAAAATGTTAAAAGTGCAACATGTTAATTTTGAACCCATGACCTCATATTTACAAAGCTTACCTCCTTACCAATTGTGTTATCTTACTTATAGAAATGCAACTGAAAGTATATGGAGACGCGCAAGTATTTGTCATATTTAAAAATACAAATAATTTGAAATAAATTATTATATTTTTAAATAGACCTTGAGAACGAATATTTATAAAAATCCCCGGAATATTAGTGTAATAAACCAAAAGAAATTTAAAACCAAGTTTGAAAATAATTTTGACCGTAGTACCGAAAGGGCAAATTTTTGGGTATGACACAATGTAGTTCAATCGGCCCAAGAAACCTCTGACTTCCTTCTCGGTACGGGGAGCTGGCATTTCTTGAATAGCTTTAACCTTGGCGGGGTCAACCTCAATACCTTTTCCACTAACGACAAACCCTAGGAGTTTACTGGATCTGACTCCAAAGGTGCACTTGTTAGGATTGAGTCTCAGTTTGTACTTCTTCAACCTATCAAACAGTTTCTGTAAATGATCAAGATGTTCTTCTTCACCAGGATCGAACTATCATGTCGCCGACGTACCTCTATCTCGTGATGAATCATGTCATGAAATAATGTCACAATAGCACCGATAAGTGGCGCCGCTCTTCATCCGAACGGCATAACCTTGTAGCGAAAGTGCCCCACCTGTAACGAAAGTAGTCTTCCATGTCTTCGAGCCATTTTGATCCGTTGTAACCGAGAAACCATCCATGAAGGAGAAAACCTTATGCCGAGCGGTGTTGTCAACCGTAACATCAATATGAGGAAGTGGGAAATCGCCTTTCGACTCGCTTTGTTCAAATCTAATCTACACATTCGCATTTGCCATCCTTCTTAGGTACGGGCACGCTTGCAACCCTGTGGATAGGAAGTGACGTAAGAAACCGGCGTTGAACCGCTTCATAACTCGGCTTTGATTTTCTCGACATCTTAGGACGCATGCGACTAACCTTCTTTGTGGAGAAAACCTCTTTGCTCAAGAACGGCACCACAATATCAATGTCTAAACCGGCATGCCTTCATACGACCAAGAAAAACCTCAATATAGTCTCGTAGCATCCGAATCAACCTTTCTTTAACACGCTCAAGACCGCTCCTATCTTTATCTCTTCTGCCTTCATCAAGACTCAAATTCACAACCTCAATCGACTCTTCATGTGGTTGTATAACTCGCTTCTTGCTTTCGACAAGTTCTCCGGCACTTCACAATCTTCCTCACCTTCATCTTGGTAGATCGGATTATCGAAGTCATATTTAGCAATAGCATAGCTATTATCAACGAGATTCGAGTGATTCGTAGTTTATCACGCAAGAAACACGAGCTTTTGAAGGGGTGATAAAGTAAAAGAAAGAAAACAATTGAATGCAAAAGTCCAACGATTTTATTGAATGAAAATATGCAAATGATGATAATAACCTCACAACGAGCCATGATGCCTCAAGGCACTAGGCTTTAGAGTTTATTGTTCAAAACATAGAAAATCGAAAAGCAAAACAAAACAAGAGCAATTACTCCTGCCTAAAGGAGATTGGTATGACGCCTTCCAATCACGAGCCCATTGTCCGGAGTTGGAAGATCCACCGCTGATGTCAAAGTCCCTATCGTTGTCTTCTATAACATGGATTCCACTCTGGCTGATGCGGAAAGAAAGTTGGCCGGCATGTTCGCGTATCATCTTCTGACCTTTGATGGTGAAGCCTAAACTAGTCTTGTCGATTTGAAAGGAAGATCGTGGAGTCGAATAGTATTGTTTCCTCCTTCTTCATCACTTGAGCATCTTTTAGCGAGGCCATCCTAGGCGAGCTGGTAACTTCAGGAGTGTGGAGAGTCGCAGGCATGACTGGGATTGTTTCAAAAGCTTGACAGGGAGTCTCGAAGAATTCACCCTCCATCTCGAGATATCGGAATGACTGTAGATGACTGACCATATATTCCTCTTCACCACATACCGTAACAACCTACCCTTCAACTTCAACTGATGCAAGGTAGAGGTAATACCGCCCATGTATCCAAGGGCCCAAGTAGGCAAGAGTAGGACGGATGTCCATGACAAAGAAAGTGGAGTCAAAAGTCTGGAAACCATCTTTAACAGGCAGAATGAGCTCTCCAAGTAATGTTCGTTTATAACCATCAAAAGCTCTCACGATTATATCACTGGGTTTCAGAACCAATCCTTCAACATCGAGTCCATCAAAAGCAGTCTTCGGGAGGATATTCAGAGCAGAACCGGTATCCACCAAAACATGAGACAATGTAACGCCCTTGCATTCAACAAAGATGTGCAAGGCTTTGTTGTGTTTCTTTCCGGCAGGAGTCGATCGGCATTAGAGAAGTTAGCCAAGCTAGCAATATAAACTTCAAACCAGTAGTGTTCTTGGAGTGAGCATTCTTGAGCACAAGAGCGAGCAAGCATGGATATCTTGGACGGAGTCTGTCCCAATTGTTCCACAACATTGTAGTCACTCTTCTTGATAATCTTCAGAATTTCCTCCATTTCTCGTTTGGAGGTGTCTTCAGCAACTTCTTTTGGCACTTGCCGAAAGATGAGTCATGGTTCCTTCCTCTAGCTTGGGAATGGATTGAATACGGAATGCGTGGAGTCGCAGTGTCTTTTGGAGGAGAGATTTCTGGAGAGAACACTCTTCCGGTTCTGGTCACCTTACTGGATCCAGTGATGTTGTCAATGTCAGGAATGGTAGCTTCAATTGTGAGATCTTCAATGGTCAGAGGGTCTTGCTTGACGCCATGATAGTAAACATCACCCATAATTCCAAGGATAGCCTTGTCGAGGAGTATGGAACTGGTCTTGAGAAGTAATAATGAGAGGTGCCACTCTAGGCACAGGATCAGCAGAGGAAATCCTTATTGTGTTAACATCAGCATAGTCTTCTGGGAAATCGTCACCCCATCCGATCCTCTTAACATCTTCAATAGGAATCTTGTAGCTCTCAGGAACAGTGTACTCCACCATGTAATCATACTTTCCACTTGGCTGCCCCAAGGTATCCCATGCAGACGGTACAACTTCATTCACATCTTCGATCTTCGCTTAGACATGTCTTCACGTACTCTCCATGTGCAATTTCAAGAATAGTATTTCAGCTTATCCATCATGCATCGAACACGTCTTCTCAACCAAGCACAACCATCGGTGCGATGGGCACCAACAAGAATTCTCTGGCATCCTGGTTGACACGGCTTGTAGCAAATTCTTCTTAATACCATCGAGGAATGGTCAAGTCATCTATGTTGAAAACGTAAGTATCTTCGCCACAAAGATTGGAACTCTTGTCATGGTTAGGCATATGCGCGTTGATCACATTTGAAGTCTCAACAGAGGATCAAACTCAATCGCTTAGCTTCAATCATATCTTGAATCTTGTTTTTCGAGCCCAACAAATCGTTGTCGCCCTGGCTATTGGAGTGGTAAGCACACTTAGCATTAGGATTGTATCTCGAGAGGAAGTATTGACACTCGAGGAGGATCCTTCAAAGTAATCACTCCGCTTTCAACATGTGTTGCAAGGCTTGCGACAATGGCATATTGATCTTCAGAACTGCCTTCGTGGGCGCTCTTGCTACGTTGTCTCACCGAGGTTGTTGTTGTAGGATCGAGATCACAACCCCCATAGATTGAGCACGGTCGGTCTTGGCTCGACTTTTCGACCATAAACGATTAGCTTCTTTCACCGCCAAAAGATCTCTTCGCAAAGATTTGAAGACGCTCTACATGAATCTTTCCGCTTTTGATACCAATCGCGGTCAATATCACCGGTGAATCCGGCAAGAGTTTCCAATCAGATGATTGAAGAACGGGCCTATCAGTATTCCCATAAACATATCAACCAACTCCCTATTGGACAGGGGTGGTTGAACTCTGCCTGCTAGATCTCTCCATTTCTAAGCATACTCCTTGAACTTCTCATCACGACGCATGGACATGCTTTGTAGTTGCATGCGAGTGGGTGTCAATTCAGATTGTACTCATCTGTCTCAGAAAGCATCTGCTAAGTCACTCCAAGTACGGATACAGTCATTCTCTAGCTGATAATACCACTCTAACTGAGTTCCGGACAAACTCTCTTGAAAATAGTGCATCCACAACTTTCTGTCATTAGTGTGGGGGTTGATCTTCTGAACATAGGACTTCAAATGCAGCTTTGGACCGGAAATGCCATCATACTTGGCAAAGGTAGGAACTTTGAATTTGGGAGGAATCACGACACCAGGGACAAGACTCAGATCATCAAAATTCAAACCGGACATCTTCAGATTTTCCACAGCATTCAGACGGTCTTCAAGTTGCTTGTACTTGTCATCTTCATCAGAGTATTGGCCATTATCATAGTCTTTTTCAGGCACATGCTGACTGCCTTCGTCATCACCCTTGACACTCCCCTCATTCTTGACACTTCCTTCTAAGAGCTCTATCCGGCTGATCACTTTAGGACCACCTTTGTAACGTCTGCCCATGTTGAGAATACCAACGACCTTCTTCTTTCTATTGATGAGCTTTTTCAGATCCTCTTGGCCTTGGACCAAGCTAGTGAACATTTGCTGGAACTGAGCATTCTGAGCCTGGAGATCTTTGACAGTCTGTTCAAGAGCCATTTTTGCTAAAATAAATAGCGAGAAAATGAGAAAACCAATCTTCAATGTACCTGTTATGAGATGTTATGCCATGATATGCGATGTTTATGCAAATGCAACGCAATGTTTTCAAGGACCTTAGAGATTTAAATTTGTTAAAAAAGCACGAACAAACATTTATTAGTTCTCTTTTTATTCTTTTTCTTTTTAAGTACAAAAGATAGTTCGGAAAAATAAAAGAAAAGCATAAAAATCCTAAAGCTCTAAGTCTCCCATGGGCGCTTCCTTTTGATGTCGAGGTAGGCGTTGATGTTCCGCTCCTCGTGAAGTAGCTTCGTCAACTCTAGCACTTTCTTCTCGCTTGCATAGCACTGAGCTTCAAATCTATCCCTTTCTTCTTTAAGCTGAATCCAGGATCTCTTCAAGTCTTCAAAATCAGTAGGCATGTCGGGATGGAGAACAGTATAGGGTACGTCACCTATAGCAACAGGTTCCATAATTACTGGTAGAACAGGCGTGAATGACATCATGAGGTTTTGAGCTCGAGCTCGCACCCATTTGAGGTAAGGCTCCCAAGGAATAGAGTTTTGGTGTCCCAAAGTCTTGGTATCAGTCTTCTTTACCTTGCCCTAAGCGTGTATGAACCTTCGACGGTAATTCTGGAGATCGTGGTTGTAGTCGAACACAATATCTTGAAGAAGCATATCATGAGGACCATCTCTTCGAGCAAAACCAAACTGACGTAGAGCTAGAGATGGATTGTAAGTAATAACTCCCCTTATACCAAGGAGTGGTACATTAGGGAATTCTCCACAACGCTCAATGAATGTGAAGTCCTTTTAAGAGAAAAGACTCCAACGGATATCTGAATGAGAGAGTGACATTAGTCTTTGAGACCACTTCAATCTTTGTTCGTTCTTCAAAACTGATGGAGGAAGGTGCGAAATAAACCACCTGAAAAGTAACGGTATGCAACACATGAGAGTTCCTTGTCTCTTAGTAGTACGAGTGTGGAGAGAATGTAGAATGTCTCCAAGTAAAGTAGGCACTGGATTGCGGGTAAGAAATAACTTGATGGCATTGACGTCTATGAATTGATCCGAGTTAGGAAATAGAACCAAACCATAGATTAGCAAGGCCACAATGTCTTCGAATGCATGGAAACTCATAACTTTGAGGAATTCTCGGGCTTTCTTAATCAAGAACTTAGCAAGTAAACCCTTAACTCCGCTTCTTGTTTCCCAATTGGCTTCAATGTCTGAGCGCTTAAGATGTAAGTCTGATGCAATGTCTTCATACTTAGGAACCTTTTCTAAACCGGTGAATGGCATTTGGTCAAGAATAGGTATCCCAAGTAGCTTAGAGAACTCTTCCAAGGTAGGAACTAACTGATAATTTGGGAATGTAAAGCAACGGTGTTTCGGATCAAAGAACTGGAATATGACATGCATCATATCTTCTTCAAACCCGGGGATAACTAAGTCAAGTAGATAACCATGTCTTTTGATGAACTGAGTATAGTCGGGAATCTCTGAAACCAATTCTTTGAGTTGAGAAGGTATACCCATGAAGTTGACTCGGATAGTCTTTCTAGAAGCCATAACCCTACAAAACAGAGCAAAGATAAATCCCTAGGTCCTTGAAATAGTTAGAAATGATATGCAATGCGATGATGTCATGATGTCATGTTTAGCACACACAAACAATTCACACAATGAGCCTAGGTTTAAGGCTTGCATGAGGTATAGGTGATTACCCCACCAAAAGTTTGAGTAGGTTCATCCTGTCCTATAATAGTAACCGAGTTCTAGGAATCTCATATCATTGATCTTTCTCGTAGGCGTTTATTTCAATACGACTACCAAGTGGTCGACCGAAAATATCCCAAAAGTCTGATCTCAATGTGCGTAGCATCGAGTATCAACCAACCTCGGTCTACACCAAAGCCGACCATCTCACTACCTTCTAATGGCCAAGATGGGTCAATTAAGGTTCTAAAAGTTTAGTTAGTGCTTGATGACACCACGCAGAAGCCAAATACTATCCTCAACTTAGAAATGAAGAGTATCAGGACATCCAAAGTGTCACAGTAACGTAGCCATGATGTTGACCGTTTCGATATACGTCTAACGGTCACGAAGATTTATTGCTACTTACCTAAAAGGAAACCCGGATCCGGGTGTAGGATCCCCCACAAATATAATACCCAAGCAACCCTTAAATTTAAAGCATAAAAATCGAACAGAAAGCAATAAAGGTGATCTAGAAATCCCTAAGGCATTCTCTCTTTAGGGTGTCTCCTCGGCAGAGTCGCCAGTTCTGTAATACGGTGAACTGACTTTGAGATTTTTGTATCGCAAATGTGCGGATAGCAAGAGTCGCCACCGACTTTTCTTTTATCCAATTAAGGGAAGGTTAAAAGAACGAAAAGACCTTCGATAGATTACGAGTAAGGAGAAGGTTATGAAAAGGAAGGTATTAGCACCCCTTTCCATCCGTAGTTATCTACGGGCTCTTAGTTGCTCTTAGATCACTTTAAAATTGTGCTTTCTGTGTGTTTGAAAAAATGTTTTGAAAAGGCATTTCACTTTGACTTTGTAATGATTCATGTAGGAATTTATACAAAGTGTTCGGAAATGTTTTTGTTTTGAAAAGAGTTTGAACTTTGACAAAAGTGTGTGGTGCAAAAAGTATTTTGATAGAGCAAGCAACTAAAAGTTTCATTACCTACTCAGAATGGTCGTTTTCGTGTTATTTTATGTTCCTTTAGAATAGTGTTATCCGTACCATTAGTTGGTAGGTAACCTTATTCGTTGGGTGTAAGCGGGACATTCGAAGGGACATCGGATGGTCATAGAAGGCAACTTGTAGGAAGTATCCTAGCACATTCGAAGGGACTATCATCATTTTTCGTAGGCGACAATCGAGGGTCAAGATCATGTATTCGGAGGCGACATCGTGGGTCTTATGATCTTTGTATCGAAGGGACTATGATGATTTGTTTTGAAGGCAACGGTGCTAGGATACCTCTACATTCGAGGGACTTGACCATTTGAATTCGTAAAGGCAACGAGAGAGAATTACCCTAAGGGGTGCATGTGTGAAAGAGAGTGTGTCAATTTCAGGTATTTTATCTTGGCATTATGAGTGATCTATGTCCAATTTTAATCTTGCCATACACGCCTAATTACTAACAGTTTATAAGATGCTGAAAGTAAATTGCGGAAATATAAAGTGCGGAAAGATAAATCCTACGCTATTACATGGCTTTGGGGCAGATACATAATTGAAAGTGCGGAAAATAAAAGTCCTAATTAAACTATTACATCCCATAGGCAGTTACATAATATGAAAAGAAAAGCGATAAAAATTGTCCGAAACGGTATAACACGTGAATGATGAAAAATCGAAACTAAGAAAATTGCATAAGAGGAAAATGTTAGTAAAAATAAGTATTTTTGAATGAGAAAAAGTTTTTATGCTAATGATGACATTAATATGATAAAATAATTTTTTTGGAATTTTTGGAGTTAAATTGATAATTTAAAAACAATTAAAGGTCATTTAAATGATAAATTAGTAATTAAATTAAATATGCATGCAAAAATAATAATTTTAATTTAAAAAATTAAATAAACATTTTTCTGATGAGTATGCAAAAAATAAATATTTTTGGTGTTTTTTAAATGCATGATAAAAATTATTAAAGATAAATTAAATAGAATAAATATATTAAAGAAAATAAATAAGAAAATATGAAAATAGTTAAGTTTGCAAAAAGAGAAAAAAGGATTGGTCTTGCCAGGGATTGAACCTGTGACCTTTGAGAGAATCTCTTCAAACCAACGCCTTAACCACTGAGCCATTGTGCATTTGGTGTTTGGAAAATATAAACAATGGTTTTTGAATGAATACGTGTCATGGACTTTTGAAATTCAATGCGCAGTCAGCATGTGGACCCCAGGTTGAATGAGAGAGCGAATCAGGAAGCTTCCTCGCGCCACGCATGTATCCACCGGAGTCAGCCAGGTCAACAACGCTGGAGACCTAGCTCCGGTCGTCTTCTCCGGCCAATCAAAACCTGAAACTTGAAAAATACGTAAAATAAAAAGTTCTAAGGTACCCTACCCCCCTAAATCGAGGGCTGCGAACACGATGGTGGCATTGGTTTTCTCTGAAAATGCTTAGATAAGTCGGTTCGATTCAAATAGCTCCAAATGCCCTAACTATGGTGATTCGAGTTCTACACGTCTAAGCTTGCATGTAATGCTTCATTCATGACCTAACAAACATCCTGAATCCATACAAACACACAAAAAACATTAACAATGCATGAATAATGAAATTCGAATTTCACAAATATACCAAATCGGAGCAAGCTTGGGATCGAGTTCTGGGCAGTTCTGGGCTTGAGTAAGGATATGGATCGATCCCTGGGAACCTCAGGAACACAAAGGAAGGCTTGAATTGGATTGAAAACGGCTGGAACTTGAAACACGATTTTTGACAATTTGAGAAATTTTTTTATAAAATAAGGGTTGTGTATGGGGCTAGGGTTTCGTGTCCTGTCTTGTGCAGCTTGCTTGGTATTTATAGAGTGAAATATGAGAGCAAAGAGAGAGAAAAAAGATTGGATATTGAATGCAAAAATTTTCTCTTTCAAATCAAATTTCTTGAAAATTTGATTTTCCTTCCATGTGAGAGGCTAGCACGAATTTGGTATGTTTCATGGGATATCTTGGACCTCAAGCTTGATAAAAATCCACTCCTTTTGAAAATATATCTTATTTTCATATTTTTATATAATTTAAATTTGAATTAAATGGTTTTAAATTCAAAAATAAATCAATAAAATAAAATGTGGTTATGGCGAGGCATCAATAAGTCACAAATAATATTATGATCAAGTTTGGATCATAAAATTATAGGCCTATTTGGTGTATCTGAATGGTGTATCTGAATTGTTCAAAAATGCCCAACTTCTGAATGGTGTATCTTTCTCAATTTTCCACATTTTTGAATGTTCTTGAACTTTTTAGAAAGCTATAAGTGTCCTCTAACCAACCTCTTTGGTTTCATCTCAATTGGAGTTTCCATGCTCAATAAATATTCAAAACAAGAAGTTGACTTTTTGTTGACTTTGAAAAGGACCTGTAATGTTTTGATCCATACCTTCCAAATGAAGCATTTTTTGAACATTCTTGTGAGACATGAAGTTGTATAGAATTGAATTTCCATCGAAACAAGAGGTGGTGGAAAAATTTCTGAGAAAGTATGAAGAAGTTATGCTCAGTCAAAGTTTGGTTGACTTTTCACTGAAAAACCCTAATTTGGAAAGTTTGACCTTTGAGCAAATCTTGAGTTTTCTTGATGAATCATGATCAACCCTTGATCAAATGGTGAATGTAACTTCAAAATGAGTATGTTGACCAAAAATCAAGAAGTTTGACTGCATGTTGACCACAGTTGACTTTTTGTCCAATACAATTGATTTTCAACCATCTGAGCAATTGTCTGAGGAAACTTGACTTGTGAGGCTTAAAACTTGACATGGAGAGTCTTTGAAGCATATGAGGAGACATGATGACCATTGGAGATGTTGGAAGTCCATCTTGATCTGAGAATTGCCAAACCCTAGTTTGGGTTGATTGTCTAGGAAAGGATTTGTATGATCAATCCTTGAGGAATCCTTGAATATGGATGTATGAAATGCCTTGAGAAGTAGGAGGGCAAATTTTGGGGTATGACAGCTGCCCCTGTTCAATCTTCTTGTACTGGAAGGGTTAGATTGGTATGCGTGCCTTTCGTGACCTGGAGGTAGAAGATGATTGAACACTCGAGTACACCTGAAAATTTGCACTCGTTGTTGACTGATGATGTGGGAATGGGCTTACAGATGCCATTTGGAGAAAGTGGAGACTTCCCTAGGGAATGAGCCATACGCTAGACTCAAGAATGTTGTCTGAATAGGAGAACCGACGGAGATAGACTTAAGATGCCATCTGGAAGAATCGATGCTGGGGAGTGAGCCGTACACTAGGCTCTGTAAATGTTTCTGGAAGTGAAAGGAGCATGGAGATGGGCTTAAGATGCCATCCGGAGGGAGTCGTACGTTAGACTTCGTACTCACCTTTGAATGAAGTTATTGGTTTGCATTGGTTTTTTAACCAAATATGCAGCATCTTAAAAGTGGAGAGATGTTGATAAACAATCGGAGATGGGCTTAGGATGCCATCCAGGGCAACTGAGTCGTACGCTAGACTCTGTAGTTGCTTTTGATAATAAGAGAGTGTCAAAATACATCTTCGTGCTGATTACTCTGAGGGGATAGTAGTTGGCAAAATGTGGACAGCTTCCCTGTTGTGCTTCGGGTACTGATCCAATGCCTGTTATCGGAGGATAACTTGTGATCCTTCAGATAGTTTTCCCGTTTGGCTTCGGGTATTAATCCTGGATCTGTTGTCGGAGGACAACGTGGGCGGTCGTTCAGATAGTTTTCCCGTCTGGCTTCGGGTATTAATCCTGGACCAGTTGTCGGAGGACAACTAGGGCGGTCGTTCAGATAACCTTCTGGCATACTGAAGAGAGGATTACTGACTGCAACAGCTGAAACTGGAGTAGTAGTGATCTCTGAAATTGTCGCTTGATTTTGACTACTTAATGTTGCTTGCTGACTTTGCATAGTTGCCAATGAACTTACTAAAGAAGTGAGTCTCTCCACCTCTTCCTGAAGTATTGTCACTGTGCTACGAAGCTCAACATTTTCTTGCTCAAAATCCTCCATTGCTTTTCTCCTATTTGCACGAGTATTGTATTTGCGAGTTGGCTGTGAACGTAGTCGAGAAACTCTAAGACGCGACAGCTTGACGATCTTTCTCTCTCTCTCTCTGGAAAAATTCCAAAAGATAAGATTCTAAAAGACAAACTCGATATGCAAAGTATGATGCATGATTATGAATGCAAAGAGAAAAGAATTTCCAAAGAATTTATACCAAAAGAGAAATTTTAGCAAATATTTGGATGGAAAACACTTATTTTATTAATTATTGAAAGAAGATTACAACAATTTTTTGTTTATAGCTCTTACAATGATAAAATAAATGATAAAGCTAAAGCTAAACTAATTAATCGTCCTCGTCGGATGAAGAACCAAAGGCTTGATGTAGCTTCAACTTCAGGATTTCTTTCCCATAGTGAGCTTTCAGGTCAGCTTTCTCGGCTTTAAGCTTGTTGATGACTTTCTTCCACTCGTCAGGAGCAGGATTGATGGTTGTTATTTCCTCAAGCTTTCTTTTTCTTTCTTTGATGTATCTTTTGATCGCGTTATCTTTTCGATGGATCTTCTCATCTTTCTCCATGAGCCATTCATCTTGGAAGTAGAGCGTTTTCTCATGATCTTTGACCTGCTTCTTAAGCTTCTCATTTTCAAAGTCAATTTTAAGAAACTTGTCTTCCAAAGCCTCCTTCTCTAGCCTCATCTTGGCCAAAGCTTCTTGGTATTCTCCTATAGTTTCAACGGGAAAATTGTTGATTTGGAAGCTGTTGAGAACATTGGTTCTTCACAAGCATAAGGCATTCAGAATTCCTTTGCTCTTTTCTTCACCCAAGAAGTGTAGATTTCCATGGCTACGCAATTTCTTCCATTACCCTTTTCTTTCTTTCGGATGTGATGCCAAGCTCTTATCATTCTGGCTTTCAAACCTTGGGAATCTTCCCCTTCATGATATAAGTAGCTTTCCACTGTAAAACCAAGGGGTTTACTAGAGTTTGCATACCCGAGTTGACGTCTTGCCAAGAATGGGTTGTAGTTGATTCCTCCTTTTGTACCGATGAGAGGTACGGTGGCAAATTATCCACAACTTTCAATGATTTCCATCTCATTGTTTGCCAAGGTATACCAATGGATATCGTTGTTTGTAACAGACATGAGCCTTTGAGACCAATGCCAATCGTCTTTGTTTTCACGGAAGATAGGATATTTAGGCAAGTGTGAGACAATCCATTTGAATAACAGAGGTACACAACACACAATAGTTCCATCTCCTTGACGATTCCTATGATGAATGGAGAAATACGTGTCACCAAGCAAAGTGGGCACAGGATTTCCAATCAGAAAGATCCTTATGACATTGATATCAACGAAACTTGGGACGTTGGAAAACAACACCAATCCGTAGATGAGTAAAGCTAAAAAAACTTCAAAAGCTACCATGCTACCGGCTTCAGAGAATTTTAGAGCCTTCTCCATTAGGAACTTTGAAGTTAGTCCTAAGAGTTTTCCTTTGGTAGTTAGGATTTTGTCTATCTCAGATTTCTTTAAGTGAGTCATTGTTGCAATGACTGGTGACTTAGGAATGGCTTCCAAACCATTGAAAGACACCTTATCTGATACTGAGATACCTAGGATGTGTGCGTACTCTTCCAAAGTAGGCATCAACTGATAGTCAGGGAAAGTGAAACAGCGATAGACTGGATCGTAAAACTGAACGAAAGTTTTGAGAAGTCCTTCATCAACGTTAGTGTTCAGGATAGTTAAAAGAGTTCCATAGCGTTTTCTGAAATCCGAGGGATCTTCAACCAAGGATGCTAACTCTTTTAACTTTCCTACATCAGGAATTCTAAAACTGTATTTCTTGGTGAATCTTCCTCTGACGTCCATCACTCTAACCTAAAATATTTACAAAGAAAAATCTCTAAATTCTTTGGAAATGGGAAGAGAAATGAAGTTTTTTTTTGAATGCATGCATGAATGCCACAAAGATTCAAACATGGTTAGTGGTTATAGACACGTTCAAGCGTTTGAAGTCACGAGCATGAGGCCAACGATAGGAACCAAACGTGGGTAAGTTCTAAGGGCTTATTCATTTGTGAAACGAGTTCTACTGATAATACAGGTTCAACGTTTCTCTTTGAAATATTATCGGATTTGTTGAATACTCGAAGTCTAATAATATTTTTCAAGAAAAACTCGTCTGATCGTAGTCTCGCATGACAACTATTCTAAGCTTACGCCTGAATAATTTCTGCACTACATCCTAAATAGCCAGGATGGGTTATGTGTTCTACAGCCACTCAGCTTCGTAAGTTCTCTCGAAAGCAAAATGTCTTCGCAAATACTTGCTAAACACAAATACTCCCAAGACAACCTCCACTGAGAGAGGGATCTCAAATTAACTTAGTAAGTAATGAAACTTCCCACAAGTTAATAGGACTATACCCCCACCTAGATCTTAAAATGTTTCTTAAATCCGGGTTAGGATTTCTTTCCATCCGATGAAATCGCGAAAACACACAATAAAGAAAAACAAACATATGCACATATGAAAGCTTAACCCCATTTTTTTCTTTTTGAAAACAGAAAAGCTTGGTGCTCTTGGCAGAGTCACAATTTTATTGAAAATAAAAGTTTAGCGTACTCCCCAGTAGAGTCGCCATTTTTTCTGTTCGCGTTAAATAGTGATGCGCTAGGGAATCGAATCTGAATTCAGATTCTCTAACTCGAAACGATTTACTCTTTTGATTTGTTTATAAAGATGCCGCGAGCATCAAGCTTTATTTTTCCAACACAAGAAAAATGATTATGAAAAAGGGGAAAGCTACAATACCCTCAATTGATTCGATATGCATTACGACTAGCGCGAACTAGACGTAACGCATTGGGGAGATTCCGGGCAAGGGGGTTTGTTATATAAAGGGAATAGATGGAGCACCCTAAATATATATAGTTATCTATAGCTTTATATATGAATATGTTTGATATGTTTGTGTGTTTTAATTGCTATTTATATTGTTGGGAAAGTTTCTCCTTTGGATTTTAAGAAGAGTAGATTATGTGGGATCCTAGGTTTTGTTATTATTGTGCTTGCAAAGATCATTGGGATCTTCTGCATACATGTCCCTTAATGGGAATCAGAGAATTTGTAGCTCAGATCTAAAGGGAGCTATGGTTTGTTTGGTTTGAGGGAGAAGTTTTGCTCGCAAAGAATGAGACCTTGTGCCTACGTATTCTCAAAGGGATGTTGAGAAAGTCAGAGCAATCGTAGTTCCCACTTATGCTAGTGGAAGCAACGGGATGTTATTAAGAGACAAATACAAATGTCATCTTAAAGAAAAATGTATCTAATCTATTTCATCACATACATTTTGAAAGGTTTTGATTGATTAAATCTTTCATCGTAAGTTATAGGTATTTTGCTTGAGTGTACAAGCGTTACCACTTACGAGTTTAAGAAAGATGTTTGAAAAGATGATTGAATCTTTTAATTGTAAGCATTGGGTGTTTTTCTTGAGTGTACAAGCGTTACCATTTACGATTAAGAGATGTTTTTGTTTGAAAAGAGTTTGAAAAGTTTTTGATTGTATGTGATGTGATAGATGAGATACTTCTTCCATAGAGATGATAAATGTCTAAATCTCTTTAGGAGAAATTGATTGTGGATTAGGAGATGCTTTTAAGAAGCTCGTGGGTCTTTGTATTGTAAGCCCAAGAGGAGGCATTCCGAGGGTCATCGAGGGTCCTTGTATTGTTAGCCCAAGAGAAGGCATTCCGAGGGTCATCGAGGGTCATTGTATGAAGCTCAAAAGGAAGCTATAGGGTATGGCTGGCTTTGGCTTTAAGAGTGGTTTCACCAGAAAACCATCCTCTTAGGATTTCAAGAGTGATTTCACCAGGAAATCATCCTCTTAGGGTTCTATCCTAGCGCGGGTGATTCTTTGTATTGGAAGCCCAATAGGAGGCTGTTAAGAGATTTCGTGGTCTCTTTCTTGTTTGATGCCCAAGAGAAGGCTAAACTCAACGAGGAGTTCTTTTGAACGAATCCCAAGAGGAGGCTGACTCAGCAGGGGAGTATTGTCTTATATGAAGCCTAAGCGGAGGCTAAACTCAGTAAATTAGTTTTCTTATATGAAGCCTAAGAGGAGGCTAAACTCAGATGAATGAGTTTTCTTATACAAAGCCTAAGAGGAGGATAAAGGGAACCTAGTTGTTAGACTAGTTGTTATGTTATAACTGAACAGTTACAAGTGTGTGATGTGTATTCACATGAGTTTATGAAGGAAATATAAACAAGTGTATAAAACGAGCGTTTAAAGCAAGTGTAACTTGATTATTTACGAGTTTGAATGTGTACAAGGAAATGAATATGTACACAAAGGGGTATTTATGTACAAGGAAATGAATATGTACATAGGAGGGTTGGGACATACACCGTAAGGGAGGCCCATTGGTTTAAGAGGAGTTTCACCGGGAATAATTCTTGTCTTAATACCAATGGTATCGGTGTGCAGACAAGCGAATGAAAACAAACGAACAAAATTTGTTTATGCTTGAATATTTACAAAGATGATTGAATATGTACAAGGAAAATTGAATATGTACAAGGAAAATTGAATATGTACATAAAAGGATTGGGACTTACACCGTGAGGGAGGCCCATGATCAATTAAGAAATTCGAGGAAAAAATTGATTCGGTTTATCTTCAAATCGAGTCGATCATGGAAAAAGGTGTGTAAGTTTGATGAAAAGTTTTGAAAAGGTTTTGAAAATGATTTTGAAAGGTGAAGTATATTCACAAGAAAGTTTTGAAAAGATTTATGTTTTGAAAATTTGAAAGAAAACATTTTTGAAAAAGTACTTAAAAGTACTTAAAATGTCTCATTTTTGACTTAATAAAAATATAATCAAAAAAAATATTTTTGGATTTTTTGACATAATCATAAAATAGATATATTAAATGACAAGTGTGCAAAAAATCATCTCAAAATGAGAAGTTTTGATGGGTTTTTGAAAATGTTGAAGTTTGATAGAAAAGGTGAAGAAAACAAGTGATAAAAAATTTGATTTTGGTCCTAAGGAGGTTTGAACTCATGACCTTTGGCTTAGAATTGAAAAGCTTTACCACAGAGCCAAGTGCTTGTCTTGTTATTTACACGCTTCCAATTAATTATATTTAAAAACAAGTCTTTGAAATTGATATTCCTGGCAACAGATACTTGATGTCACAGAGAATGTTATGACACAGTATCTGACACTCTGTTAACAATACACAAACTAAATTCAAACAGCAGTAAAGAACACAATAAATTGTTTACCCAGTTCAGTGTCTAACTACACCTACATCTGGGGGCTACCAAGCCAGGGAGGAAATTCACTATTAATAGAATTAATTCAGGAATAAACCAACCAGTTTATCTCATTCACTTAAGACCTACCCAATGCAACTTCAATCTAAGTCCTACTTAGACCTGAGTTCCTACTCACTCCCCCTCAATCACAGCAGTGATATCAACCTATTGATTAATTGAATTGTGAAGACACACTTCAATAAACTATCTTGATCTTGCTTCAAAGCTTCAATCAAGAGACAAACACTCGTGCTTCAAAGCTTTGAGTGATAAACTACCCTTACAAACAAATCCTAGTCCAAGGCACTTATCAATTGATAGTTGCTTGGCTCACAAGAGAAACTAGAATTACACAAAATACAACTTGCTAAATCTCCTAGCAGTACAAGAGGCGCAGCAGCAGTGTAAGGGTTGAATTCCTTTTATAGAAGCAGTCCTGAAACTTCAGTTTTGGGCTTCCATAAAGATAGCTAGGGTTCACTTAATTTAATCCGAAAAACATGGTTTGTTCAACAACCAATTTAGGTTTAACTAAGATTAACCTAGCAGCCACGTGAGTATGCATTCTAGAACAGAAAAACATAATATAGCAGCTCAACAAACTTCCTGAAAAGTCTCAGGAAAAACAGATTCTGCAGAACAGAATGTCACAACATCTGTTATGACATCAGGATATTTTCTGCAGAATTTCCAGCACAGCTTTTAGCTTCCAGTTCTGAGCTGTCCTTTAAACATCCTTGTCAAGTAGGATTTATCTTCAATCTCTGAATGTCATGACATTTATCAAGACATTACCATAGCCTAGTTTTACCAAAATTAATGCCAATTTAAAACACTAACAGAAATGTTTAAAAAATGAAGGAATGTGAAAAAAATGACAAAATGGTCTCAGGGGATTCGAACCCTGGACCATAGGCAAGGCAAGTAACATGAAAAGCGTGCTGGGAACCGCTGGGGCGGTAATACATCTGTTCATTTAACTTAAACCACAAATATATATTTTAAGTTTAGAGTCAGAAATTGAATTTTTGAACTCCTTCTTCTTCTTCTTCTTCGCTGGACCGCGCAAAACACCATGGCCATGGGAATTTCAAACTTCTTCAAATCTTGATCAATTTTAAAACTTTAAAATGCTATTTCATCTAGATATTTGCCACGATTATGAATATGTGTTTTGTTGAAATTATTAATCACAGATTAACACGAATTATAACAATCCCAATTTGAACCCTAACTGAAAAAGTTGTTAATTCTTGAAACTCAATTGTTTTTAGTTCCAATTAACAACCCAGATAGCTTTAGTGATTGAATGTCTACATTTTGCTTTTCAATTTTAAAGCTAAAAGTGCATGAATTGAGGATTCAAAGTTTGAAAAACTTACCCCTTGGTATGAAAAACCAGTTCGAGTTCTACAACTTCCAGGTGCAAAGTAAGGATTGCTTTAGCTTCCTTGAACCTCCCTGAATGTGTTCCTACCCTTAGTTTGTCCTGAGGATGGCTAGAACTCTCTAATCAAGTCAACTTGCAGCCACTTAAAGTGAGTTTTGATTTCGGGTTTAGAGTTGTTACAGGTCAGTGATGATGATCTGGATTACTTCTGTGAAGTATATGGAAGGTGTTTGAAGTGTTAAATCAAAGTTAGCATGAGCAAATTAAGAGATGGCAAGTTAAGGCATCATTTTGCAAGTTTTGGTTTTTTGATTATGTTTCTGAGTTTGATCACTTCTTGTGTTGTTTTTAAGTTTTAGACAAGTTCTATTTGATGTTTAGAACATGTTAGAAACTTAAGTTCACTCAAATTTTGCAAGATTTGGAGATTTGCAAAATTCCCTATTATGACTTAGAAATTTGAAACTTAAGCAAGAAAGAAGGAAAGCTTGATTATGATAGCTTTGGTGTAGTTTGGAAATGAGGAAATGACGTCTATTTATAGGCCAAGTATTTTGAATGATTTTGCAAAGATATCATTGAGAGAGCTTGTAACTTGGCTTAAGAGATAAGAAAGAATCGTTTGCATTTAATGCAAAAGTTACTTTCTAACCATGGTTAGAAATTTCTTCTTTGATCCAATCCTTCTCTTAATCATAACTAACTGATATTTATCAGTTATAACACACCTCTAATTGATGACAAGGCTTCTAGAAGGATAAATTGCAAAAATGACTTATAATTTTGAAGCATGTACTTGAAATTCCATGGTTTTGGAGCTCTATGTTTTAAAATCAAAAGTATAGCTAGACAACGTGTTTTTGCAAGTTCTTGGACATTTTGGAAAGCTTGTAACAAGGGCTACAACTTTCATGTTTTGCGTTTTTTCTGAATCTAAATGGATCTAGGTGAAAAATGTCCATGAAAGTGATGAAAAATCATGTTTCTTAACACTTAAAAAATTTTCTAAGTGTTAGAAATTTTTCAAATCTTGACTTTTTGTTGACTTTTTCATATTTCTTGATTTTTTATGATCATGATGGATTATTTGAAATGTTTTCATGATTGAAAAAGTTTGATTTTGAAAAAGTTGACCAAATGTCAAAGTTTGACTTTTCTGAGCAGATGAATTTATCAGACGAATCAGAATTTGTCTGATAAAGAAACATGGACTTTTGTGATGTTTTGAATCAAGAAATTAGGTCAAGATGTTAAGATCAATCTCCAAGCAAATAGGTCATTCATTGAGCAGAAAGTCAATGATTCACTATCCTCGATAAAAACCCTAATTGGTTGATTCATGATAGATCATGAGAAAAAGTTGGGAATCTGAAGATCAAATGTTGATGATTGATTAAGATAGGTCAATTGAGGTGATTGGAAACTCAAACCCTAATTGATCACATCTTGAACAGATAACATTTTGAAGAAACCCTGATTTTGACTTTTAGAAACCACACACGATCTATTCTGTTCTGAAACGGTTAGTGATGCATATGTGAGGTGGTAAATTAGGTCAAAAATTGGGGTATGACACATAGCAGTCAGGTTTTTACTCCAATTCAAGCCATTTTATGCCTTGCAACACGTTCCTGGTGTTCCTCTAATTCATTCCAGATCATTACAAAGCATCAAGACATCCAGAATCGTAAAATTACAATCACGGTTTGCTCACTTTATTTTCAAAATCGATTTCATTGATTCATGAGTTTTTAATACAATTTTATTTCAGATTCGTGTTCATGATGATATTTCGAAGCTATTTGAATCGTTCAATTGAGTTTTAAGTGCAGGAATACCGTGATGCCATTGTTATGGTTTCGAAGCTCTAATTTGGGATCCTTCGATTTAGCCAAAATTGGACGAAATAGAGGGCATAGTTGTGTTCAGAGGATCGATTCAAATCGATCCATTGTCTTCTCATGAATTTAATTGTGAGTTATTATGATGCTATATGGCTTTAATATTGTATAGATATTTCACAAGAAGATGACCCCATGAGCCACAAAATATAATCATTGTCTTATGACATTGGATTTCACCAATGATAACCATTTTATTATTTTATTATTTAATTTTCTTTCAATTTTTAAATATTTTTTTAATATTATTTCAAAAATATTTATTTAATTTTTAACATAAAAAATATTTTTCATTCATATTTTAATTAATTGTTAATTAACCATTAAATTAACCTTTAATTATTTTTCCACATTAAAACTAATTCAGAAAATTCCCAAAATTATTTTTTCTCTAGTAATTAGGATTACTAACCTAAAACCTTTTTTCTACTAATTTCCAATACATTTTACTAATATTTTCTTATTATTCTGATTATCTATTTCTTATTTCGCATTTACAATTCTAGAAAGCATGTATAGGTCGCAAACTATTATCATGTAATAGCGCAACGCACTTAATGTAACCAAAGCATTTATGTACATTATTAACTCCTAGTAATTAGTATGGCAAGATTAAAACAACATAGATCACTTCTAAATACAAGATAAATATCTGAATACAACACACTCTTCACACTTGCACACCACTTAGGGTATCCTCTCTTATTGCCTTTCGAAACAATGAACATGTCCCTCGAACGTAGAGATATCTTAGAATAGTTGCCTACGAATAACATCATCATAGTGCCTTCGATACAAAGATCATAGTCCCTTGATGACCCTCGATGTTGCCTAGGAATACATGATCTCGTCCCTCGGTTGTTGCCTACGAAAAGTGATGATCGTCCCTACGAATATGCTAGGTATCTCTACATGTTTCCTTATATGACCATACGATGATCCTTTGAATGTCCCTTTACATCCAACGGATAAAGTTACCTACCAACTAATGGTATGGATAGCGCTACCCTAAAGGAAAGCAAAATAACATGGAAACGACCATTCTGAGTAGGTAATAAGACTCTTTTTCTTGCTCAAATCAATTCAAAATACTTTTCACACCTTACACTATTTTCAAAACTTTTCAAACACTTAGTATACATTCTAGCGTGAATCATTACAAAGTTAAACACTTTTCCAAAACAAAACATTTTCAAACACTTCATATACATTCCAGCATGAATCATTACGAAGTCAAATGGAAATGCCTTTTCAAAATATCTTTTCAAACACACACAGAAAGCAATTTATAAAGTGATCTAAGCAATTAAGAGCCCGTAGATAACTACAGATGGAAATGGTGCTAATACCTTCCCTTTTCATAACTACCTCCTGTACTCAGAATCCAACGAAGGTCTTTTCCTGTTCTTTTCGCCTTCCCTTAATTGGATAAATGAAAAGTCGGTGGCGACTCTTGCTATCCGCAACATTTGCGATAAAAAGCAAAACAAACAAGTCAGTTCTCCCACTGTATTACACACATTTTCATGTGTTGTTTGATGCATCTTTGATCATTTAATTAAAACATTAAAGCATGTTGCATCCTTGATTTAAATTGATCTTAACTCATGCATCTCATTATGTTCAAGAGTGGAATAGGATGATTTCTCATATTTGTATATTATATGCCATTCATTTGCATTTCACTCATGAAAACATCATTGAATATATAAATGAACATGAATTTTCATGCATATTATTGCATTCATTTTCATCCAAACAACTTGGATTCTTTGCATATCATTTCATATTAAATTTTTTAGAATTGTTTGCTTTATGTACATGAATTAATCTTAAATTCATTCCTCATTTGAAAAACAAAACAAATCGAATTGGAAATTAATTCGGTACATGAATTTTCATTTTCCATAAGCCTTTTTAGGCATTTTTGTTCATCGAAACTCATTTTTTCTCAAAGGTCCAAGGTAACGATATTTGTTCCCAACATTTTGGCATTTTTTAAAACTGTTTTTGATGGTTTTGAAACCTAATATCAAGTGAAACATGCCTAAAACTGTATCGCTTGCCCGTTCCTTTAAGGTCGGAAAAATGTCACTTCCACTCGGAATTAATTAAAATCGATCATGTTTTTGAATTTGTTGACTTTTTTGCATGCAACCATGCGATTTTTAATCGATTCTGAGAAGTTGAATTTTTCGTTCCGATTTTGAAAAGTGCTTTCCTAAGCCAATTTTTGTGATTTTATTTCACTTATTATATGCTTATACTAGTGTATTATCACGTGAATAATTGGTTTTGCATTAGGTTCTTTCTTTATAGCAATTGCCTTGTTAATTCTGACACATTATTTCATGTGCGAGGTACATTGAGAATTTATATTTGAGATTTGGATATGTGGGATACATATATTGATCTCGCACACATGTGTGTGCATTCTATTGTCTGCTTGCTTGGGTTTTCACCTTTTTTGCAGGTTATTTGATTGATTAAGATATGAGGGATGCGTATCTTGTTGCTTGCACACATGTTTGTGCATTCTATTGTTTGCTTGTTTGGTTTTCACCTTTCTTGCAGGTTTCCGATTTGATTAGGATATACAAGATCCGTATCTTGTTGCTTACACACATGTGTGTGCATTCTATTGTCTGCTTGCTTGGGTTTTCACCTTTCTTGCAGGTTTCTGATTTGATTTGGATATGTGGGATACATATCTTAATCCTCGCACACATGTGTGTGCATTTTATTGGCTGCTTGTTTGGTTTTTCACCTTTCTTGCAGGTTTTCTAATTGATTTAGATATGCGAGATGCATATCTTGCTTCTTGTACACATGTGTGTGCATTCTATTGTCTACATTGCTTGCCTCAGATGTGTGGGATACACATTCTGATACTTATTTATGCACGCATTCTTTATGCTGTATTTTCCATCTTTCGTGTAGGTTATTTGATTAATTTGGATATGTGGGATACATATCTTGATCTTACACACATGTGTGTGCATTTTTTGTCGGTATTGTTTGGATTACAATCTTTTGCAGGATTACTTGCCTCAGATGTGTGGGATACACATTACGATCTTTCTTTGATGCCTCCACGCATTACTCACTGGTTTTCTTTATTGTCTGTCAGCAGTACTTGAAGTTTTTTAGGGTATTTCTTTGATTACTTTTGATTATCTATTGTTATCCGTTTGGTATTTTCTATACCTTTTTATTGCATTCTTTTACACCTTTTCTAGAGAGCATGAGAAGTAGGGTTTTACCGCTTTCTTTTTCCATGAGAAGTAGGAATAGAGATGTATGATGGGGCTTTTGTAGTTGGAGCTTGTTCAGGAACCCCTCTAGTTTATTTAAAGACCCGATTAGGGAAATTTTGTTTGCTACTTGTGTGTGGTTTGTTTAAAATCCTCTTCCATGCATAGGGAGGTACTTTCAGCTGTGTTTACAATTGTGCTTGCATAGGTTAGGAGTGGTTACGAAACCACTAAGTGCCACCACCAAGAAAAGTCCCGCTTTGAGATTTACAAGTGATATATATGATGATGATATGATGGGCACGCTGAAAGGATTTGCAACCAACCCCCGCACATGTCCGTGTCAGCTCAGCACATGCGAATCGTGTTGCTTCCTTTATCAAGTCAATAAGAAAAGTGGCAAGATTTCCCTATTCTGACTCTCCACGCTTTTCCTGGGGTTCGCATTGATTGCTTTGACACCAACACTCATATGCTCCTCACACTTGATAATTCATATCATGCTGTGATACCTTTCTCCCAGAGGAAACTCCTTTTTAACACGTTTAATTCCATTTGTGGCCAGGGTTTTCCTTTGAAAGTCTGCTCTTGGTGGACTCTGATATGCTCGTTACCGTCGCAGGCTATGCGAATCTTTCTCCTTCCCCACGCATGTGTGAATCATTTGTTTCTACATTGAATTATGTGTGTGCTTCTTCCAAAGCACTTGTTTGCTTAATCTCTTTACATCCCTTGGATTTTCAACCAAGGTGGATGTTAGGATAGTTCCCTTAGGTTTGCTCAGTTAGGATAGTCTTCGAGCATAGACTTTTTATCCTCGACCTTAGGTCCATCTTTGCATGATAACATTAGAGGTAGAACTAGTTAGTTTCCCTTATTTGTTTCTTAGCTTCTTTTGCATCCTTGCATGTAATAAAAATAAGACTTATTTTCTTTTCTTTTGAAAATCAAAACACTTAATAATGGTTCAATAATCCTTTCCAAAGGTAAAAGCAACTAACCTCACTTCAAAGCTTTTGTCTTCAGACTTGTTTTGTGTTTAAAACCTTTTCAAAAAGGGTGTTCCCTTTCAAGTCCAAACAAGTTGCTAATTGTTCGAGCGGCCAAGCATAAGACTTTTTGTAGCTGCAATGCCAAGCACGAGTTGCAATTGTGAGAATGCAAAATCAAACTTCCCATAAAAAAACATTGCAACCCCCCAAAACATGTAAGCCGAACTACGACACTCTAACTTTCCTATTGCACGAAATAATACGTAGGCATCTGGTCACAGGGCTGTGGTCGAGCAAAACTTCATAAATACACCCTTTAGAAAGAAAGTAGAAGTGGATAGCATAGAATACTACGGGCGTGTGGGGTGTTAATACCATCCCCTTGCATAACGGACTCTTTTACCTGATCTCTTGGTCGTAAGACCATGATTTATCCCCCCTCAGGTTTACTCGATGTTTTACTTTACTCTCTCAGAATAAAAAACGTTCAATGGTGACTTTATTGATATTATATGCGATGATGTTCAGCCGGTTGTTTCAGCTGGCGACTTCACTTGGGACCATCTAGACCTATTGCTGGTCCGATCAAGAGTTGATCCTAGCTTTTATTTTCTTGTCTATTGGGTGTTTATTTATTTACACGCTTTATCACATCATCCTTTGTATGTCTGCATGGCATCCTATGTGACATTTTATCGCTTCCATATATTGTATTTGCTTGTGTGCTAGACATGTATCTAGATTGGGTGGGTGTTACATGAGGTAAAAGTTCTTGTACCCAGGCTATGAGCGACATATAGGAACACAAAGGACTAGAGTGGAACATGACAGCTACAGATGTAAATCTTGTAGTGCGGTCATGTCGTCCATGCTCAGGGGAGGTTTCAAACAGGGTGTTATCGTCATCACGTAGGTGTTACGATTGTAGTATTCATGGGCGAACTTGATCCTGGAGTTACTTTTGCCTTACTCAGACCTTAGTTTAACCCATGAGTGGGGAGGGATCATGATTATTACAAGTACTGATAGTGACTATTGGTGACTTGATACTGATGGTGACTTGGTATTTTCTATTGGTGACTATGGTTCTGTTCTATTGTATTTTCTAGCCGTTACTCTGTCTGTGGTTCTTGCTTTCACAGACCCATTCAGAAACAATACAACAAATGATACAATGTCTTGGAAGTCCTAAACCCATGATCCATCACAATGCACTTGCACCGTAGCATGTTTATTTTTCAAAAGAAAGGTCAGAAAAAGATGTTATTTATCTAACCCTGCATGCATATCATTGCTAGCATTTTCTGTGATCATTGTCAGCATCGGGATGGATAGCAACACTTAGACCAACACTGAGGTTCTCAAGAAGTCTTCATTGTACTCTTTCTGTTCATTTGATATTTTCGAAGTGAGAGCGACGGGTGTTCTTGTGGAAGGTCCAATCGAGAAGAATTTTTGAGAGACTTACAAAAACATATTTCCTTTGCTAGTGGAGGATTATGATTTTCACGCCATGCAGTCTCTAGTTCAGTTTTATGATAGTGAACTCAAGTGCTTTAGTTTTCAAGATTATCAGTTAGCGCTTACTCACGAAGAATATTCATTCCTCTTGGGTCTCAATATCACCAGAAGCATGGAGCTTGTCAAGGTACCCCATACTCCCGTTTTGGAGCCATCGCTAAAGCGCATTATTTGCGCGTTAGTGATTTGAGAGAAAATTGGATTCCTAAAGACTGCACATGTGGGCTTCCGTTGGATTTTCTCTTGTCTAAAGCCGACGAATTTGATAAGGATGAATATTGGTGCAATTTCAGTGTTGTGTTAGTGAAACAACCGGCTGAACATCATCCGATAACTATATCAATGAAGTCGCCATCGAACGTTTTTTATCTCACAAAAGGAGAAAGGTAAACGCATCGCGAAAACCTAAAAGGGATAAGACACAGTCTTGCGACCGAGAGATAGGGTAAGGGAATCTATTACACGAAGGGAAGGTATTAGCACCCCACACGCCCGTAGTACTCTACGGTATCCACTTCTATTTTTGATCTAATGGGTGTGTTTATATCTATTTACTGCTATATCTGCTATATCTATATGCTAAAAGAGAATGCATGTGAAAGAAAATAAAATAAAGAAAACACGGGGAAAAGAAGGAAGTATTTACAAAGTTTGCTCGATCGAGCCCCGTGACAAGATGCCTACGTATTCCCGCGTGCAATGGGAAAGTAAGAGCGCCGTAGTTCGGCTCACATGTTTTGATGGGTTATGTGTTTTTTTTAATTATGAAAAATAATTTTAAACACAAAAGAAAACCCGTAGGCAAAAAAGAGTTTGCATTGGTTGGTTGTTTTTACCTTGAAAAAGGAGTTTGAACCATTATTAAGTGTTTTGGTTTGCAAAAGAAAAAGAAAACAAAATTTAGTTTTATTACATGCATGGATGCAAAAGAAACTGGAAAAAAAACAAGGGAAACTATCTAATGCTATCCCTAATGTCATCATTCATGGATTACAACCTAAGTTCTAACTCGAATCACTACCTAAGGTAGAGTCGAGAGAATCCTAAAGGAACATGGCAAAGGTTTACAACCTAGATCTATGTCTATCTCGAATCGCTAGCTAAAGTAGAGTTGAAGATGACAAAAAAAGGATGGAAAAGGTTTAAAACCTAAGTCTATGTCCATCTCGAATCACTAACTAAAGTAGAGTCGAAGACGACAAAAGGGATGAAGCAAACATGTGCTTTGACAGAAGCACACAAACAATGCAATGCAAACAAACAAATGGCACACAAGCATAGTAAAAGGAGGAAGTCCCATAGCCTTAAACATTAACGAGCATACCGTGAGTCAACCAGGAGCCGACACATCCGATTGCTGTGAAAAGTATCACCGCATGACATGAATTATCAAGTGTGAAGAGCAAATGATGCAAGCTCTGCAATAAATGCGAACCCCAGGAAAGTGTGGAGAGTCAGAATACGGAACTCTTGCCACTTTATTATTATTGACTCGATAAAGGAAGCAACACGATTTGCGTGTGCTGAGCTGACACGGACTAGAACATTGCGGGGGTCGATTATGGACCCTTTTCCGCTTGCCCATCATATCATCATGACTCGATAGCAGGAAATATAAAAAGCGGGACTTTGCTTGGTGGTACCACGTCGGGTGTCCTAACCACTCTGACCTATGCAAGCACAAATATAAACACTTACTGAGAATTACCTCCCTATGCAGATGGAGGATTTTAAACAAGCCAAACACAATTAGCAAACAGAAGCGCCCTAAACGGGTCTTTAAATAAACCAGAGGGGTTCTTGAACATGCTCCAACTACGGAAGCCCCTTCATACATCTCTATTTCTACTTCTCATGGCAAGGAAAGCGGTAAACCCTACTTCTCATGCTCTAGAAAAGCAAGAAAGAAATGCGGTAAACAAAGTAAAATAAATACCAAACGGATAAAGATCCAAGAGCATCATGAGCTAAAAATACTCGAAAACTTCAAGCACTGCACGCAATAAAGAAATCCGGTGAGAAGTGTGCGGAGGCACAAAAAGCATAATCAAAATGTGTGTCATGCACATCTGAGGCAAATACACCTGTACAAGATCGTAATCCAGACAATATAGATAAAGGATGTGCATCGATATGCACGGTCAAGAATGTGTGTATATACACACTCGACGTATATCCAATAAACCTGCAAGAAACTATCCAGATAATACAGACAAAGGATGTGCATAGATATGCACGGTCAAGAATGTGTGTCTATACACATTCGACGTATATCCAATTAACCTGCAAGAAATTACAATCCAGACAAAGTGGACAAAGAAGGCACACACATGTGTGCAAGCAACAGATATGGATTCTGCACATCCAAAATCAATTAGATAACCTTTAAAAAATGGTGAAAACCTAGCAGACAGATAAAAGAGTGCACACGCATATGTGCCACATAAAAATATGGATTCTACACATCCAAATCAATAGTATAATGCTCTGTGTACCTCGTATACAAAACAGAGTGTTAGAAATAGCAATGAGGCTTTTAAATAAAGCACAAGACGCAAAAGTGGTTATTTACAATGAAATTGAAGTATTAAAGATAATTTCCTAGTGAGGGCAGCAACTAAATTGCTCTAAAGCTATCCTAAACATCTAAACAAATGAAGGAAAGGCTACAAATTAATCATGCGAAAGGAAACTAGAAAACTATACAATTATCATACTAATTCCTACGAAATCGAACCATTAAAAGTTAGATTGAAATTATATTTACAACCCTAGGTAAAGTACACATTTAACTACAATAAAATGGTATAAAAATATCCTAAAGTTTCTAAGAAACACATGCCATTACACTCCTAAAATTAATCAATTCAAATTACAAAGGAAAAACATGCTTCTAAACATATTATTGAAAATGAATTAAAAAATAAAAGAAATTAATTGCAAAAATATTTTAAAAAAATGTCAAAAATATTCTAATATCCTAAAATGTCAGAAACTATTTTTTATATATTTTTTACATATTAAAACAAACAAATATATATTTTTTTATTTAGATTTTCTATATCAATGTCACGTTTTAATGTATGTGGATTAATACTTGCATCAATTGGTCATGGTTTTAATTAAATATTATCAGATTCTTATTATTATTACTATTTTATATTTTTTAATTTTTTAAAATAAACAGAAAGTGATACGTGGCGAGATCTGAACGGTTGGTATGGAAAATCACATGAGCCAGTATCTCGATGTCACGCATAAGGTCAGGGATAGGGCTGCCGGAAAACACTTCCTTCTCCGGCGATAAGAACACCGTCCACGACGGTCCGTGAAACCACCACGTTCAGAAAAAGAAAATCAAACCCATTTTCCTGCTCGGATTTTAGCGAGGATTCCGAATCTAGTGTCCATTCCCTTTAATTCTTACTCGATCAATACGATAATTACAAGTTCGGAAATTGCACATTTAAAGGAAATCTCATGAAACTGCACATAAATCGCTAATTCCGCAATACAGACAAGACTAGACTTTCAAATGCCATAAACGATTCTTATCATGGCCAGTGGTTAGCATAAGAAGTACATGAAACTTTATGATAACTTACCGAACAGAGAACGTCCGTTGCACCTTGAAAACGAAACTGCTGAGAGAAATACTCCACGACCTTTGCTGAGGTCTAGAAACTCGATGAATCCTCTGCACAATTACGAGTTATATACCAGAAACCTTCTGCATTCGAACTCGCTCCACAACGGATACGTATCTCAGTGATCGTTGAGGAATAAAAGGCAAGAAACACAGATTGGGAGCGCAGCCGAGAGAGAGTGATTGAGAGCCTCAAACTTCGTTGAAGACAGTGTTGGCGATAATAAGCGTGCAGAACTTCATTATGTGGTGAAGAAGACGATTGAAAAAGAAACGAGTGCGTGAGAAGGATGAAGGCAGTAACGGTGATGGCTATGGAGAGAGAACTGAGCCAGTAGAAAAGAATCAAGAGTGACGTCGTTCTATTAAGAGGGAGAGGAGAATGGGGGTTTGTAACCGATTCGGTTATGGAGGATGGTGGTAGTGGCCAGTGAGAAAGAGTGATGTTACGGTTTCATGGAGGGTGAAGAGAGATAGAGAGGTGGAAAGAATGGAAAGTTATGAAAGGAAACTCGTGGTTCTTAGAATCAAAAAGTGAGAAAAGAACGAGAGTCCCCAGCCGAAACAGAATAGTGAATGGTTGATTTTTTTGACAGCAAATGAGAATGGCCAAAGGAAAAGAGAGGAGGAAAATCGATTTTTTTGTTGTAACTGAATCCCCATCCCGGTTGTTACAGGTTATTGGATTTTTGTTAAATGGCAGTGGAACTGTGCATCTCCTGAAAGAACATGCTAGCATCTTTTCCATATTGCCCATGCGGAAAAAACCAAAAAAACGGATATGTCTTATACTCCCTTTCGTGACACTTTATCTCAACATATGAGCTTCCTCGTGATGAGATCTTAACACCAATGTTGGAGAGGACATGCGGATGAACAACTCTCATGTTGAAGACTTTTTGAGATAACACTCATAGCATGCTCGAAAATTGCCTCGAAGTCGTAGCCTCACCACAGATCGCTTTACCAAAGAGTTTTCCTGAGCATTACCAACTATTTATCCGTGCCAAGTATACTACTTTATGGCTTCGTAATTCTTCCGATACTCGACCAAACGATGCAAACTCGAGACCATCAGAAAGATCGCGTGGGATAGAATAACTTCGTAGTTCGTTTCCAATTCAAACAGAGCCTAAATCACGGAGAAAAAAGTGTTTGAAATTTGTCACATGACTGTTCGATAAAAGTCCTGTCTGGGCTGGGTGGATTCCAAGCATAACTTGCGGCAATTTTCCAACTTCAAGCTGCCACTTACGGCGCTTCGTATCTCCCGCTTCGACGTCCGAAACAAAAAAGTTTCTAAACAGAACTTGTAGAGGATACGGCAAACTTCATCTTTCGTGTTCGGAGTTTTCTCACGGGGCGATTGAATCGATGAGAAAACAGCCTTAAACATGTGCACCAAAACTGTTCGATGAAATGCTCTCGTAGCCATGGCAAAACTGCATATGCTGTCTTGCGTTTTAGCAACTTCAAACTGTCACTTACGGTGCTCCATATCTATCGCTCTGACGTCCGAAACGAAAAAGTTTCTAAGCGAAACTTGTAGATGGAATGGCAAACTCCAACTTTCATGTTCGGAGTTTCTCCGTGCGACGATCGAATCGATGACAAAAACAACCCTGAACACGCACACAACAACTATTCGAATCTTACAAACATAATGAATTCTTATTTTCCGAGCTTTATAACTTCCGATCCGAGTCCCGAATGGATTCGACTCCTTCAACAAAGTTATAGATTGTCGTGAGATGAACAAGTTTGTAGTTGAACATTTTTAAATTCGGAGCCACGAACTATGATAAAATCGAACCTGAAACTGTCAGCTTGAGCATAGAAACAAACACTTCAAAATATTTCTAAGTGTTGGCTTTTTGAGAAATGATAACCCGTAACTTCCGAGCTCCGTAATTTTTTATCCGTTTCCCGAATGGATTCGATTTCTTCAGCAAAGTTGTAGATTGTCGCTAAATGAACAACTTTGATTTTGTATTCAACTCGAATCGACTCTTCGAAACACGTGTAAAATACCTCCGAAGTCGAGCACTTGAACACATTGAAAAACATTTAAAAATTCACTAAGTGTAAATTTCAAAAGTTATGAACATTAAACTTCCGAGCATCATAACTCAAAATCTGGGCATTTCTGGAGAAATCTTCACAAAGACAAATTCGAAGTACGAAATGCGTTCTTTCCAACGACTATCAATTCACAAACTTCTAACCACAGACGGGCAAGATACTGATGCGGCAACCTGACTCCGTGAACACAAAGTGCTTGAAACTTAGAAAATTTTTCTAAGTCTAAGATTACTTAAAATGCAAGAAACCACATTTTCACCCGATTCTTCCGATTTTTCTCAACAAATGATCGCATTTTCTCAAATATCGACTTTTGACCATAATTTCGATCCGAAATTCCACCCGGTCAAACTTTGACTTTTGTTGACTTTTTAATACATGCATTCAAATATCATTTTATCCAATCGTTCTTGATTTTATGATGAATCACGTGGATCAATAAGCCAAATACAAATACTTTAAAACTCACAAAAGGCCATATAATCAATTCGAGCTCAAATAATGTGCATGCATATACATTATGGTGGTAGCTAATTCCAATTGTGTGGAATAAGTGAGTATTGCCAATAATCATTCTCGGGTGATTATGGGTGGTGAGGCTAGATTCTTGTCCGGGTGATTATGGACGAACAATTGTAACTGCATCCGGGTGATTATGGATCAATGTGTGACTTAGTTCACTTTTTGTACCACATGCATAGAGTCTTGAATTTAATTTTTATGGATTATAACATGTTAGGAAGAAATCCAGTGTTATAATTTGGTTGTTGTGTGTGATGTATGTTTATGACTTGTGTTGTTGAATGGATGAAAGATCTGATTATGCTGAATAGGGTGGAATAGTAGCTAATGGAATTCTCTTGTTTTATGAATTTATAATTCATTTTAATTATGATGAAGTATCACCCTTACTTTGATGATTTCAGATTGAAGCTTTAGCGGCTTAGGAGTTGGTGAGGATGGCTCGTAGAGCTGTGCTTTTTATTTTATCGCGTGTCGGTGTCATGCTCTGATCTTGTAACACTGAGAATGCTTGTCTTTGGAGTTATCAATTAAACTCTATTGTTTTGACTAATGTTGTTTGGATAATTGTTTTATAACATTGACCACATGGGTGGTATTTTATTTGGTTTTGAATTATCCACGTTTGAGTAATTTCCGCTGTGTTAAACATGTTCTTTTTTTAATGGAATTGTGTTCCCATGATAGCATAGCATTGTATTTGAAAATTTATTTTTAACTAATTATGACGCCCTTTAATGCACGTTAACTCTGAAATATTACATTAATTGTGTGGGTATTTAGAAGGGTGTTACATCAGAGGCTATGTGAAACAATTGGCTGAACATCATCTGATAAATATATCAATGAAGTCGCTATCGAACGTTTTTTATCTTGCAAAAGGAGAAAGGTAAATGCATCGCGAAAACCTGAAAGGGATAAGACACGGTCTTGCGACCGAGCGATAGTGTAAGGGAATCTATTACCGAAGGGAAGGTATTAGCACCCCACACGTCCGTAGTACTCTACGGTATCCACTTCTATTTTCTACCTAATGGGTGTGTTTATATCTATTTACTGCTTAAATGCTATATATGTATTTTAAAAGAGAATGCAAGTTAAAAAAAAAAGAAACAAAGAAAACACAGGGAAAAGAACGAAGTATTTATAAAGCTTGCTCGATCGAGCCTCGTGACAAGATGCCTACATATTCCCTCGTACAATGGGAAAGTTAGAGCACCGTAGTTCGGCTCACATATTTTGGTGGGTTTTTCAGTTTTTTACTTATGAAAAAGAGTTTTAAACACAAAAAGAAAATACACCCGTGGGCGAAAAAGGTTTTGCATTGGTTTGTTGTTTTTACCTTTGAAAAGGAGTTTGAACCATTATTAAGTGTTTTGATTTTCAAAAGAAAAGAAAACAAGTTTTAGTATTATTACATGCAAGGATGCAAAAGAAACTAGAAAACAGGGAAGGGAAACTAACTAGTTCTATCTCTAACGTTATCATGTAAAGATGGCCCTATGGTTGAGGATTAAAGTCTAAGATCGAAGACTATCCTAACCGAGCAAACCTAAGGAAACTATCCTAACATCCACCTCGGTTGAATGACCACGGGACGAAGAGGGATTAAGAAAACAAGTGCTTTGGCAGAAGCACACAAACAATGCAATGCACAAACAAATGCCACACAAGCGCGGGGAAATGAGGAACTCCCATAGTCTGTGAATGGTAACGAGCATACCGTGAGTCAACCAGGAGTCGACACTTCTAATTCCCGTGAAGGGTATCACCACATGACATGAATTCTCAAGTGTGAAGAGCAAATGATGTGAGTTAAACAATAAATATGAACCCTAGGAAAGCGTGGAGAGTTAAAATAGGGAACTCTTGCCACTTTTTATTATTGACTCGATAAAGGAAACCACACGATTCGCGTGTGGAGGCTGACACAGACTAGAACTTTGCGGGAGTCGATTGTGGACTCCTTTCGCTTATCCATCATATCATCATGACTCTATAATAGGAAATTTAAAAAGTGGGACTTAGCTTGGTGGTTCCACGTCGGGTTGCCTAACCACTCTGACCTATGCAAGCACAAATATAAACACTTACTAAGAATGGCCTCCCAATGCATAGATGAAGACTTTAAACAAAGCAAGCAAAATTATCACACACAAGCGCCCTAAACGGGTCTTTAAATAAACCAGAGGGGTTCTTGAACATGCTTCAACTACGGAAGCCCCATCATGCATCTCTATTCATACTTCTCATGGCAAGGAAAGCGGTAAAACCCTACTTCTCATGCTCTCTAGAAAAGCGGTAAATGAATGCGATAAAAAGGTATAGAAAATACCAAATGGATAATGATCCGAAAAGCACTGCAAGCTAAAAAAACTCAGGAAAACTTCAAGTACTGATGACACGCAATAAAGAAATCCGGTGAGCAATGTGCGGAGGCACCAAAAGCATGATCAGAATGTGCGTAGATACACATCTGAAGAAAATACACCTGCATAATATCACAATACAAACAATAAAGATAAAGGATGTGCATTGATATGCACAGTCAAGAACGTGTGTCTATACACATTCGATGTAGATCCAATGAACTTGCAAGAAACTATCCAGATAATACAGACAAAGGATGTGCATCGATATGCGCGGTCAAGAATGTGTGTCTATACATATTCGACGTATATCCACTGAACCTACAAGAAACTATCCAGACAATACAGACAAAAGATGTACATCGATATGCACTATCATGAATGTGTGTCTATACACATTCGACATATATCCAACGAACATGCAAGAAATTACAAACCAGGCAAAACAGACAAAGAGTGCACACACATGTATGCAACATCGAGATATAGATACTACACATCTAAATCTCAAGTATAACCTACAAGAAATGGTGAAAACTAAGCAAGAACACAAAAGAGCGCACACACATGTGTGCAAGAATGAGATATGGATACTACACATCCGAATCACAAGTATAATGTTCAATGTACCTCGCACATGAAACAAAGCGTCAGAAATAACAAGGAGGCTTTAAAGGAAGCACAAGATGTAAAAGCGATTATTCACAATGAAATCAGAGCATGAAGGGTAACTTCCTAATAGGGGAAGCAACTACACATCCTAATGCTTACCTAAATATCTCTAAGATAGAGGAAAAGATTGCAAAGTAAACGTGCAAAAGGAATCTAGAATAACTATACAAGTATTAAACTAGTTCCTAAGAGTTGTACCAATAAGAGTTGGCTTTGAAGTTCTCCTTACAACACAAAGGTGAGGTTTACATATAACTATAATTAATGTCAACAAATGTCCTAAAGTTTCTAAGAGATACATGACATCATGCTCTAATAATTAATCAATTAAAATGACCAAAAGAGAAACATGCCTTTAAACATCACAACAAGATCGAAATTTGAGAATTAATTAAGTATTGAGTTAAATTGGGTATGTAACTCTACAAGTCAGTAGCTAAATCATATTAAATTGTCTCAGACAAAATTTACAAGAAATATCATGATTGAAACAAAACTATGCATCAAAGCTAAGTCAAAAACGATCTATCGTTGCTCTAAGGATTAACTATCACGGTACCCTAATCATATGACTCAATTATCAATTCTAAACAAAGGTGATAATTAACTAAACATGTCAACATGTTAATCAAAAATTTCGTTAAAGGTTAGAACAAGTATTGAATACCGTATGCGAAAAGAAATTGATTCCTAACTAGGTGAACTGGTAAGCAATTATGCATCTTTGTATTCTCTTAAAGGGAAAACCGGATAAAGACCTAAAAACACCTAAACAATTATGAGAAAAATATCTAAAATATCCTAATACATCATAGAATCAAAATGTTATTTTTAGGAATTTTCGTTGCTAAGAAATGATCAAAAATCACATCTAAATGCGAAGTATCATGGGAAAATCGTCTTTTAACATGTTATCAAAAACAATTAAAACGAGATCTAAATTTAATTACAAAAAATCCCAAAAAAATGTGATAAAATTCTAAAATTCCTAAAGTACCAGGAACCTATTTATTCATTTTTATTGTCGAAAAACAATCAAAAATCACATTGAAATGTGCACGGTATCATGGAGAAAACGTTTCTAAACATATTATCAAAAATCAATTAAAAACTAATGGAAATTGATTAATAAAAATTTAAAAAAATATCAAAAATATCCTAAGATGTTAAAAAGTCAGAACATTATTTTTTCACATTTTTTATAAGTCGAATAAAATCGAAATCGAAATTTAAATTGAACATGTGTCGATGTTATGAACATGGAAATCAGGGGGGTGTAATCCAGAATTTACTAAATGAACTGAATCTAAGTGTTTTTGCCATGTTTGGGCTCAAAAGGGGGATATGGGGAAGAATTTTCTTAGGCCAAATACAGAATCAATCTTAAGTCCATTTGTCTAAGCAAAAACAATTTTTTTTATATTTATTATAGTGCAATGTCACGTTTTATTCATGTGTATCAATGTGATAGAAATTGGTCAAAGAATTTGAGTTCAAAGTTCTAATTAAAAAAAATAAATTAAAAAAATAAGATGGTATTGGTAAAAACCGTGGCCAATAGGACGTTGCCACGTCGAGGGTTCATATGTGAGGAAGGACCAGCCATTGGGATGGCGTTCATCGCCTCCGGCGATCATATCGTCGGAAAGTACCAAACCACAACGAAAATTTCTACTTTCAACACCGTTTGAATCATATTGATACATAGATCACAAAAGTAACCTTCAACTTATTCAAACAAAGATATCACGAAAATTACACCTATATTCTGGACGCGTTTGAAGATCACAAACAAGATAAAAGACTCCAGAGAAATCAACTGTTGAAATCCTCGACATACTCTATGTGAATCGAGGAAGAAGATGGATTAGACGAAGGCATCCGGACGCACTCCCCCTTTCATTGTAAACACAAGCAAGACTCTCCTCTTGTGACGAGAACAAGAAATGGCTCGAAGATTCATCAAAGATGTCGCAATAATGAGGAAACCAGTTTGACTTGAAAGTGATGCAGAATGCCAGAGTACAACACGGATTTGTAACGCTTTAAAGATGAGGGAGATATGCGTGCTCTTGTGGTGGTTGACCCTGATTAATGATGGATAGTTGAATTCTGTTACGATGATAATGATGATAGTGAGTTTGTTAGAGTTTCTTGTTCTTCCGTTGTGAATGAAGGAGAAGAAGGAGTTAATCGTTTCCGATCGAGAAAGAGGAAGAAGAAGGTTGTTATGATGGTTATGGTGTTATCATTGAAGGGTGGTTATGGTTGTGATGGTGTTGGAGGGTGGTGAGGTTAGTTATGGTGGTTAAAGATGAGAGAAAGAGAGTGATTGAAAGGGTAGTGGCATGAAGAGTGGACGAGAAATGCGATTTCCATTGAGTTGTTGTCAATTTCTTTGGGTGAAGGTGATGATGAAATTTTGTTACGGTGGTCTGTGGTGGGGAAGATGAGTTTGTTACGGTTGTTATTGTAATGATAATTATTATGGTGTTGTGTAGCAAAAGAAGAGGTTATAGCGGAGAAGAATGGTGATGAATGCAGGAAGAAGGATTGAACGTGACAGTGAGAGAATAAGATGGTGGAAGGCGTGAAGAATGAGAAGGTTGTTATTATTTTTTTCTTGTCAAGGTTTGTTGTGGTGGTGGTGGTGAAGGTGTAGGTGAGAATGAGAAGAAAGAAGAAGGCTGTTAGTTTTTGAGAGGAAGAAGATTATGGTGGTTTTTGAAGGTTGTTACGGATTGTGGATCATGAAGAGAAAAATGGTTGTTGTAGTTAGTTAGAGTTTTTTTTCTTGTAAGAATTTGTTATGGTGAGAAGGAAAAGTGGTGAGAGATTGAAGATGGTTGTTAGAGGTTACGGAGTGTGTAGAGGAAGATGCGGAAGTATGGTTGAAGTATGGGAGAAAAAAAGAAGAAAAAAAAAGAAAGAGAGCAAAAGTTCTGGACGTTAGGAGAAAAAGTTCTGGATGTTAGGAGCAGAAGCCGTTAAGAGTAGAAGTTATGGCCGTTAGGAGCAGAAGTTCTGGTTGTTAGAGCAGAAGTTCTGGCCGTTCGGAGTTGAAGTTATTGCCGTTGGGAGAAGAAGTTTTGGCCGTTGGGAGAAGAAGTTCTGGCCGTTAGGAGCAGAAGTTTTGGCCGTTGGGAGCAGAAGTTCTGGCCATTAGGACCAGAAGTTCTGGCCGTTGGGAGTAGAAGTTATGGCCGTTAGGAGAAGAAGTTATGGCCGTTACGAGGTTTTAATATTCGATAAGCCGTATACATACACTCCAAGACTCACATAACGCCATATAATCACTTCAGGCTCAAATATTCGATCAAAACACACTTTTACTCGAAAACCTTAATCAATATCTGCAGGATAGGGAAACAGAACGTCAAAACCTTGATTCTCAAGAGATAGTTAGAATCTTCTGGATGCACACATCTTCTATATTGAGACGACGCTTGAAATAACGGAACCTCAGATATTCAACTTTGGTAATCAAACCTCTTCTATAAAACACTGTATACTCTCATTATCGGAAAATCCCGATCCCATAGTTAATGCATAAATGATATGCATGCAATGCACCTATTGATTAAGTGTAAGCCAATTATTTATAAAAAATGAAGAGGGCGAATTTTGGGGTGCAATAACTGCCCCTATTCAATCTTCTTCAACCGGGGGGTGAGATTGGCGCAAGCCATTCGAACCAACAAGGTAGAAGATGATGGAATACTTAAATGAACCATAAAATTCGCCCTCTGAATACGAGCGGAAAATTATTATATTATGGAGTTTCTGTTTGAACATATACATTGAAGAGACATAAAGATGGAACACTTATACCAACGAACTCGGGCATTCCGCACACGAGAACACCCATATTGAAGCGATCCACCAAGGATGATGAAGAGAGGACACCCATGAAAGAGGGACTCAGTGAGGAAGAGAAATGAAGGGGACAAATTTATACAAACGAGACTCGGGTATTCCACTCACGAGAACACTTGTACTAAAACGACCCAACAGGGATGACAAAGAGAGGAAAAACTTATACAAACGAGACTCGGGCATTCCGCTAACGAGAACACTTGTACTTAAGCAACCCTCGAGGGATGATGAAGAGAGGACACCCATGAAAGAATGACTCACTATAGATGAGAATAACAATTAATCCTCAGCATGAAGCGCTTGTTGATAAGAAACTTCGCAGACCTACGCAAATGAGAACTCAACAAGGAAGGAGAAACGATTGTTGATAGACGAACCCCAAACATAGATCCTCGGAACAAAGAGCTTGTTAACTTCGTGAATCTGATACAAGTGAGAACTCCACATAAAGGATAAGCATCACTCCAAACATAAACACTCGGCACGAAGAGCTAGTTAACTTTGCAGGTTTAAGAAAATGAGAACACCTGCCACGGTGAACTCAACAAGGGAGAGGACGTCAGGCGAAGACGAACTTATAAGGGGAAGAGAAACATCTATACAAAGATGAACTCATTGGGGATAAGAAACATTTGTGCAAAGATGAACTTACAAGGGAAAGAGACCGATTGAGAGGACTCTAACAATGATCGCCATCATGTCGGGCTTTAAAAAGGTGAATGCAACGGCACAAGAACTATAGTATCCCTCAGGCCAAAGGCAGGGTATAATTCTTCAAGAGTGGCAATTATTTGAATTACCACACACCGAGTACGGATTCTCAAATATTTGAAAAGTAGAAAAGGTCGAATACCGACTCTTACTCACACTCTAAAGGTGAGACAAACACGGGTAAGATAACCAACGGCTTGCATAAGCAAGGAAAGTCTATGACTTACAGAGGAAAAGAAGCATCTATACAAAGATGCACTTACAAGGGAAAGAGACCAACTGAAGTAGACTCTAACAAAATGTACCTACAAAAGCACAAGAACTATAATATCCCTTAGGCCAAAGGCGGGATATAATTCTTCAAGAGTGGCAATTATTTGAATTACCACACACCAAGTATGGATACTTGAATACTTGAAAAGCGAGAAAGGTTATACACCGACTCTCACTCGCACTCTAACGGCAGCACAAATACAGGCAACATAATCGACGGCTTGCCTAAGCAAGAGAAGTTTTTGTCTTACTAGATAAAGTGGTGACACAACCTAACCTGACCGAGCTAAAGTATGCCACAGAAGACTCCATTGGAGAGGGAAAGGGCTCCCATGAGACCCTCAATTTGAAGTGACAATTAGGGAAGCAGAAATCCATTGAGAAAAGAATCTTGAGTGCAAACCACATAGGTTGTTCTATTTCTTCTAGATGGATATAATCGACAAACACTTAATATGCATGTTTGAACTTTTATGGCGTAATGCTCTCAATCAATTTTATGCTACACGTTTAAGGTAGATGCAATGTGATGAATGCATACTTGAATGATTAAATAAGAAGTAGTAGTATCGATGATTAGCTGCTAAGAAGCCATGAACATCCGGGAGGGAGATGTGCCACCGAGAAGTGGACTTCAAGGAGAATTTGCAAAAATAAATTGCATTTCCGAAACGTGGATGAGTTCTTCACTTGGGGAGAGAGTCGTTACCCTTCATTGAGGATTCAGAGAAAACTTCTCTGGAGAATTCTCCTACTTTCGTTGGGGGAATTTGGAGACTTCATGGGGAATTACAAAAGAAACTTTGTTGGGGAACACAATTTCATCGGGAAAATCGCAAACATCTGCAAGTAGTCATTAGCCTCTCGAATAAATCAAATGGCATCAGACTCCATCGGGGGATCAATCCTTTCGTGGGGGTATGAATCTTTCAAACCGCGAATCCATCGGGGATAACATAACAATCTTTTCCTCCAGGGAATGATGATCTCAACAGTAAGACCGCATCGGGGAGTCTTCGATTGGAGAATGCACATCGGTGTAGGAATACCAGAATAGATGAATGATTAATCTTCACTGGGGAAAGAGAAATCTGATTCGGATAGAAAGCTCCACTAGGGAACAAAATTCAGATATCCAAATCCACTAGGGAAACAAATATTCTTGTCTCAAAATGGCTCCCTCAAGAACAAATCTTTTGTTGATGCTCAAGATGAACTTTCAACGGAAGAGTGCAACTTACTCCGGGGATAAAATCAATCGGCCAGGGTGCAAACTTATGCAGGGAACTTTGATGTGGCAAGACACAGTTAACTGGAAAATACAGTAACAATTCATCTATCAAAGAATACTCACTGGGGATATCAACCCTCAGTCAACGGTTCAAAGACCATCTTCACTGAGAATAAAGGATATGACCTTCTACCGGGAATGATTTGAGGGTTCAACGGATATTCACTGGGAAAATTCGCCTAAAATAGGTATCAACGACCACACCATAGATTTACCTGAGATCAGTACACATGACTTTAACTGGGGATTGTGATAATGTCAATGGTGTCGAAAGGTATATCATTGGGGAACTAATCAACCCATCAGGCACTTCTGGCGATGAATTTTACTTGAGAACCGACCTCACTGGGGATAAGCCTCAACTAACATCGGGACTTATATTGGGGAGTACGACAATATCAACATGTCGAAGCACGAATGACTAGTAACAAAATCAGTCGATCGGGACCTTCCGGAAATGAATTCTTCTTGAAAATTGGCTTCATAGGGGATGAACCCGGATTGATATATACTATTCATTGGGGAAAAGGGACCTCATACTGATAACCCATAAGTTACCTACAAATTTCAAGTCATAAAAATGTCTCCAAGCACAGAGAGAATTATAGAGAGATAACTTGCCCCTACGTCTTCGGATTCTAAAAGGATCTTCCTCTAATCAACAGATTCTCTGAGAGATTGGTCAACCTTGATATAACTGCGTCAGTTTGATTGAACTTTGAGGGATATAATCCCAACATGAATGCTTCGGATTAATCATCACTTGAAATATTTCTGAATCTTGTCATAACTTCAACGGATTGATCATCGCTTTGAGAGATTGTCAGAATCTCGGCGTAATTGCCCTAGTTTAATCATCACTTACTCTACAGAGCATAATTATGTGTCTCCACCATTCAGGGCAATCAAACACTAAGATCATTCTTCTCAAAAGAGTACCATCATTGGGATACTTCCCCTGCTTCGCGGGGTTTTGATAATCCAATTCTTCACCTCGTGTTGTCGGAGATACTAGACTCACAAATTTTAAAGACCAAACCTCATCAGGGTAATTGTCTTATGGAATGTAGGCTAACACACAATTATTGTTATCAACATGATCTGCTTCCTACTCAGGCAGATATTTTATGCTATCTACCCTTTGGGAACGGCTGAAAGTGATAATCAATAGCTCAACAAAAGCTTCTGGGCAATAAAAACTTGCACACAATATGTTTCAAATGAATCTTCAAACTGGTATTCTTATACTCAATAGAGTCAATAGAAGATATGCCCCAGATCAAGATAACTCTTCAAAAATGGCTCGATCTTCAACACATCCCTGAAGCAATGTGTCTTTCGGGATAATCAAGTTTTTCATCAGATACTCATTATGCAAGCTCACTTGATGTTTCATCAATTATTCATATGCAAAGAATGTTTTATTCTATGAATGATAATTCTAATGCAAATCCTATGCTTGTCTTGAAATTAAAACATGTATTGAAAAGATGTCAAAACATCAAATTTTTGTTCAAAGAAAGTAAAAAGATGGAGTGATACCAAATCAAAATTTTAGGAAGCCTCCTAGGAGTCAGGATACCGTACTCTCGTTATAGTTTAGCTTTCAAAATAACTCATGCTTCAATTAGGACTTTCAAGGGTTGTAACCTGGTCTAGTTCATGGTTTTAGAAAAAAAGGATTTAAGGCTCAAAATATTTGGTGCCCGCCCATTCTCCGTGATGTTCTCCATTCCTACGTTCAATTAATTTAATACGAGCACCCATATTTCACAAGGGAATTTGATATTTGAGAAACCAATGTAGTTTCTTAAACACGCAACTTTGACCTTTGCGGAGGACGAGGTTTCTTGGACACGATATTCGCTCACCCTTTTTGCTTTGGTGTCTAATCACACGAATTTTTTCTTCACTGAGGATCTTATTTGATTATCCTCACCTTTCTGTCTTTCCAATTTGTTTTCCCAACATTTTCCCTTTATTTTTTTTACCTAAGCGACTTATTACCAAGTTCGACTTATCGGGATTTTGTCATCATTTTTTTTATTCACGCTTTTTGAACAAATTGCTGATCTCGAGACTTTGATTGATTGGAAGTGATCACTTAAAATCATTGGGGTATCGTCTCCCTTTGATGCACATTAATGATAGACGAAGCTTAACCTTTCGGAGGATAACCATTGTTGTATCCTTAGATGGCGCACTCTTGATGAGTTTTGAATGCTCGATCAGATTAACTGAACACGACCCTGGCCCGGGTAAAAAATGAGGGCTTTTTTCTAAATAGAAAAGAAACTCCTACTTCAAGGATCAAAGGGGTTGACGAGGGTTTCACTCCGTTATATCTCCAATGTTTAGGAATTTGAAACAATGCATGTACATCATCATCAAAGTTTTCATTCGAAAGCAACACCGTTTGAGATTCTTGGTATACTTTTCATCATCGCCATAGGTTTTGATTTATTTACAAGAGTTGAGCATCAAAAGCATTTTAAAACAATTAAGAGTGATAACTAATGGATCAGTTCAAGACAAACATATTCTATGCATTATGACTAATATTCAAGAATGAACAAGTTTTGCATACAATTAAGTACTACACAAACAAAAAAATATACAAATAAGAATGCAAATGAACTTTGAAATTGCCATGTTGAGGAGGCTTGACTCCGTATGGACTTGTTGTTTTTGCTGATGCACTTTGTAGTCTGCATACCACTGCGGCATTGATTTCCCTTTTAATCTGATGTGGACACAACAATCTCTAAATTGATCAAGTCTTGGACTTTGTCTCAAGATAAGATATTGTTTTCAACTGAATGGCCATGTGCCCTAGAACGAGAACACATATATTATTTGCATCAGAATTAGAATAATGGTTTGTTGGTGGAGGAGCCAAACCACGAAGCTTTCACACTAAACTTCCTACAAGAGGGAAAGTAATTGGGCATAAGGCAATGGAAACAAAGTCCACACACTTCTCGTGCTTCTCCCATATCTGTTGACGAGCTTTGCTCAATGGATTCACTTGGAGATTAGTAACCAGTTGCTGACGAGAAAACTCACGAACCCAACATTGTGGAGGAGATCCACTAATTACTCCATGACCTGAAGGATATCCCACATGATGGGGAGAAGTAAAACCATATGTCGCAAGCAACATATATTAGATTATTTTCACTAGTTGGCACTGTTTTTAGAATCATCCTGACCAAACTCAACTTAGTCTTCAACTGATGATTTTCCAAAAGTCTGTAACCACGAATCGAGGTTTGCAGCTTGCATGTACTCCATAAACAATCCCGTATGATTTTTGAATACTCTGGTTCCCCATAAAGTTTCTCTTTTTGATCAAGGAGTGGTGAAAAATCAAGTCTTGCGATTCAGAACGAAAAATACAAGGTCTGTGTATAAGAGAAGTCCCCGAGTATTGAGTACCAGATATGAATGCATGCTATGAATGCATATGCAGGTTAGATATGTACATATTTATTTTTTCTGACATTTCTTTTGAAAAATAAATATGCTACGATAAAGTGCATTAACCTTGGGTTCAAAATTTCCGCATAATAAGGGGTAGCGTCTGTACAATCCGCTGAATAACGGCTGCATAATCTCTGAGAAATCTGAATATCACAGGATCAAAGGTTCGACACCAATTCAGAATACCATAGAATAAACCAAGTCGGAATATCATAGGATCAAAGGTCCGACATCGAATTGGAACTCCACAGAAAATACCAGAAAATACCAGGATCAATGGAACATAGAGCCTCAAATTATAGAACCAACATCAGTACCTGTAGTAATGATATCTCGCCCCACCTCACATGGTAATTCTAGACACAACGTGGGTCCCCTAATGATAAATAGAGTCGATGATCCTTTATCGAGTACTTTTCTATCTACACAATAGGGTGTAGGGCAAAAGCACCGTCAATTGAATATCCATGCCTCCTCACACGCACCATGGGATACGGGATTCGACATGAACATCCATCTATCCTATATGTCTATGGTCGGGGTAGGGGGCCTTTTACCTCATGTAACTCCTACCCAATCAACATGATAACTAGTACAACAACAACCAGTATATAGGGTATATGAAAGCGATAAAATGCCATATAGAATGCAATGCATAGCATACAAAGAATTATGTGATCAAGCGAGTAAATAAATAAACACTCAATAGACAAGAAAATAAAAGCTAGGATCAAATCCTGATTGGACCAAAAAGAGGTCTAGACCATACCCAGTGAAGTCGACAGCTGAAACAACTGGATGAACATCATCCGATAACTATATCAATGAAGTCGCCATCGAACGTTTTTTATCTCGCAAAAGGAGAAAGGTAAACGCATCGCGAAAACCTAAAAGGGATAAGACACGGTCTTGCGAACGAGAGACAGGGTAAGATAATCTACGTCTTCCCTCGTGCAATGGGAATGTTAGAGCGTCGTAGTTCGGCTCACATATTTTGGTTGGTTTTGTGTTTTTTACTTATGAAAAAGAGTTTTAAACACAAAAATAAAATACACCCGTCGGCGAAAAAGGTTTTGCATCGGTTGGTTGTTTTTACCTTTGAAAAGGAGTTTGAACCATTATTAAGTGTTTTGATTTTCAAAAGAAAAGGAAACAAGTTTTAGTTTTATTACATGCAAGGATGCAAATGAAACTAGAAATCAAGGAAGGGAAACTAACTAGTTATATCCCTAATGTTATCATGCAAAGATGTCCCTATGGTTGAGGATTAAAGTCTAAGGTCGAAGACTATCCTAACTGAGCAAACCTAAGGAAACTATCCTAACATCCACCTCGGTTGAACGACTAAGGGACGAAGAGGGATTAAGCAAACAAGTGCTTTGGCAGAAGCGCACAAATAATGCAATACACAAACAAATGCCACACAAGCTCGGGGAAAGGAGCAAGTCCAATAGTCTGCAAACAGTAACAAGTATACCGTGAGTCAACCAGGAGCCGACACATCCGATTACCGTGAAGGGTATAAACTCATGACATAAATTGTCTAGTGTGAAAAGCAATTGATGCGAGTTCAGCAATTAATGTGAACCCCGGGAAAGCGTGGAGAGTCAGAATAGGGAACTCTTGTCACTTTTATTATTGACTCGATAAAGGAAGCAACACGATTCGCGTGTGCGGGCTGACACGGACTAGAACTTTGCTGGAGTCGATTGCGGACCCCTTTCGCTTGCCCATCATATCATCATGACTCTATAGCAGGAAATGTTAAAAGTGGGACTTTTCTTGGTGGTGCCATGTCAAGTTACCTAACCACTCATACATATGCAAGCACAAATATAAACACTTACTGAGAATGGCCTCCCTATGCACGGATGAGGACTATAAAAAAACCAAGCACAATTAGCACACAGAAGCGCCCTAAACGAATCTTTAAATAAACTAGAGGGGTTCCTGAACATGCTACAACTACGGAAGCCCCATCATGCATCTCTATTCCTCCTTCTCAAGGCAAGGAATAGAAAATACCAAACGGATAATGATCCAAAGAGCATTGCGAGCTAAAAATACTCTGGAAAACTTCAGCTACCGCTGACACGCAATAAAGGAATTCGGTCAGCAATGTGCGGAGGCACCAAAAGCATGATCAGAATGTGCATAGATATAAATCTGAAGCAAATACACCTGCATAACAATGTGTGTCTATACACAATCAAGGTAGATCCAATGACCCTTCAAGAAACTATCCAGACAATATAGACAAAGGATGTGCATCGTTATGCACGGTCAAGAATGTGTGTATATACACATTCGACGTATATCCACTGAACCTGCAAGAAACTATCCAGAAAATACAGACAAAGGATGTGCATCGATACGCACAGTCAAGAATGTGTGTCTATACACATTCGACATATATCCAATGAACTTGCAAGAAATTACAATCCGGGTGAAGCAGACAAAGAATGCACGCACATGTGTGCAAGATCGAGATATAGATACTACACATGTGAATCTCAAGTATAACCTACAAGAAATGGTGAAACCAAGCAAGAATACAAAAGAGCGCACACACATGTGCGCAAGAATGAGAAATGGATACTACACATCTAAATCACAAGTATAATACTCAATGTACCTCGCACATGAAACAAAGTGTCAAAAATAACAAGGAGGATTTAAAGGAAGCACAAGATGCAAAAGCGATTATTCGCAATGAAATCGGAGCATGAAGGGTAACTTCCTAATAGGGGCAGAAACTACACATCCTAATTCTTACCTAAATATCTCTAAGATAGAGGAAAAGATTGCAAAGTAAACGTTCAAAAGGAATCTAGAAGAACGATACAAGTATTAAACTAGTTCCTAAGAGTTGTACCACTAAGAGTTAGCTTTGAAGTTCTACTTACAACGCAAAGGTGAGGTTTACATTTAACTACAATTAAGGCGAACAAATTTCCTAAAGTTTCTAAGAAATACATGGCATCATGCATTAATAATTAGTCAATTCAAATGACAAAAGAGAAACATGCCTTTAAACATCACAACAAGATCGAAACGTGAGAATTAAGTAACTATTGAGTTAAATTGGGTATCAAACTCTACAAGTCAGTAGCTAAATCATACTAAATGGTGTCAAACAAAATTTACAAGAAATACCATGATTGAAACAATACTATGCATCAAAACTAAGTCAAAAACGATCTATCATCGCTCTAAGGGTTAACTATCATGGTACCCTAATCATATGACTCAATTATTAATTCTAAACTAAGGTGAGAACTACCTAAACATGTCAACATGTTAATAAAAAAGTAGTTGAAGGTTAGAACAAGTATTGAATACCATATGCGAAAAGAAATCGATTCCTAACTAGGTGAACTAGTAAACAATTATGCATCTTTGTATTCTCTCAAAGGGAAAACGGATAAAGACCTAAAAACACCTAAAAAATTATGAGAAAAATATATAAAAGCTCCTAATAAATAATAGAATCAGAATGTTATTTTTAGGAATTTTTGTTGTTAAGAAATGATCAAAAATCACATCTAAATGCGAAGTATCATGGGAAAAATCGTCTTTAAACATGTTATCGAAAATAATTTAAACAAGATCGAAATTTAATTACAAAAAATCCCAAAAAAATGAGATAAAACTATAAAAGTCCTAAAGTACCAGGAACTTATTTATTCATTTTTATTGTCGAGAAACGATCAAAAACCACCTCGAAATGTGCACGGTATCATGGTGAAAAAGTTTCTAAACATATTATCAAAAATAATTTAAAAACTAATGGAATTTGATTAATAAAAATTGACAAAAAATATCAAAAATATTCTAAGATGTTAAAAAGTCAAAACATTATTTTTTTCACATTTTTTATAAGTCGAATAAATTGAAATCGAAAGTTAAATTGAACATGTGTCGATGTTATGAACATGGGAATGAGGGGGGTGTATTTCAGAATTTACTAAATGAACTGAATCTAAGTGTTATTGCCTTGTTTGGGCTCAAAAGGGGGATATGAGCAAGAATTTTCTTAGGCCCAGTATAGAATCAGCCTTAAGTCCATTTGTCTAAACAAAAACAAATTTTTTAGATTTATATTATAGTGCAATGTCACGTTTTATTCATGTGTATCAATGTGCTAGCAATTGGTCAATGAATTTGAATTCAGAGTTTTAATTAAAAAATAATAAATTAAAAAAGAAAGATGGTGATGGTAAAACCTGTGGCCAATAAGACGTTGCCACGTCGAGGGTTCAAATGTGAGAATGAACCAGTCACCGGGAGAGCGTTTTCTGGCCGTGTCTCCGGCAGTCATGTCGCCGGAAAGTACCAAACCACAACGAAAATTTCTACTTTCAACACCGTTCAAACCATATTGATACATAGAAGTAACCTTAAACTCCATTTATTCAAACAAAGTTATCACAAAAATCACACCTATATTCTAGATCCATTTGAAGATCACAAACAGGATAAAAAACTCCAGAGAAATCAACTGTTGAAATCCTCGACACACTCTATGCGAATCAAGGAAGAAGATGGAACCGACGAAGGCATTCGAATTCACTCCCTTTCGCTGTAAACACAAGAAAGACTCTCCTATGGTGACGAGAACAACAAACGGCTCGAATATTCATCATAGATGTTACAATAATTAGGAAACCAATTCGGCTTGAAAGTGACGTAGTATGCCAGAGTACAACACATATTCGTAACGCTATAGCGACGAGGGAGATATGCGTGTTATTGTGGTGGTTGATGGTGATTAATGATGGATAGTTGAATTCTGTTACGATGGCCATGATGATAGGGAGTTTGTTAGAGTTTCTTGTTCTTCCCTTGTGAATGAAGGAGAAGAAGGAGTGAATCATTTTCAATCGAGAGAGAGGAAGAAGAAGGTTGTTATGGTGGTTATGGTGTTAACATTGAAGGGTGGTTATGGTTGTGATGGTGTTGGAGGGTGGTGACCTTAGTTATGGTGGTTAAAGATAAGAGAAAGAGAGTGAGGTAAAGGTTAGTGGCGTGAAGAGTGGACGAGAATGGCGATTTCCGTTGAGTTGTTGTCAATTTTCTTTGGGTGAAGGTGCTAACAAAAGTTTGTTACCGTGGTTTGTAGTGGGGAAGATGAGTTTTTTACGGTTGTTATGGTAATGATGATTATGATGGTGTTGAGTAGCGGAAGAAGAGATTATGGCGGAGAAGAATGGTGATGAATGCAAGAAGAAGGAGGGAACATGAGAGTGAGAGAATAATATGGTGGAAGGCGTGAAGAAGGAGAAGGTTGTTATTTATTTTTTTTCTTGTCAAGGTTTGTTGTGGTGGATCGAGGTTCTGATTTTCTCATGAATTGTGTGGATCGATAAGCCGTATACATACACTCTAAGACTCACATTGATTAAGTATAAGCCAATTATTTATAAAAAAAATGAAGAGGGAGAATTTTGGGGTGCAACACTATGAAGCGGAAAATAGCCACACTTCAACAGAATGTACATAATGCTTACTTTAGAATTTTTATCGTAAGCATGGCATATAAGGATTAAAAATAAATCAACCATACAATCAGCTTGTTTCTGCACCAAGCAAAATCTATACCCAACCAAAAATCTTGACCGTATAGTAATATATGAGCACAAGAATTACCTTATGAATGTCTTCACTCCCACATAAAGGTTTTGATAACTTCTTTCTATGCTAAGGCTGATCAATACAATCCAAACACTTCACTCTTGCATGAAGTCTTGAATTTAACTTTCTTGTTCCAGCATCTTCATCTTCTTTGGTCAGGTTGGTCTAGGTCTCCACAAGTATGTCCATCCTCCAATTATAGGGACCATACAATTTAAACATTCCTTATTCAAACATTATTCTACCTTGTATACAACTAGAAAGTATCACTTAGGGATCTCATCCATAAATAGACAGGATGCCAATTTTGATACCAATTGAAACTCAAGTTAGGGCCAGACTCAAGATGTCGTGACATCTGATCAGACATTACAAAATAGACAAGGCATGCATAAACATAACAATGCATAAAAATTAAGAACACAGGGAATTATTAACCCAGTTCAGTTCTAACCAACCTTCATCTGGGGGCATACCAATCCAGTAATGAAGTTCACTATCAACAATATTAATTCAGAGGAAAACCTCCATGTTAATACTCCTCACTTAATCAACCTACCAAATGACCCTTATACCTAAGATACCACACTTAGATATGAGAATCCTCCGCTCACTTCCAATCACCTCAGTGATGTCTATTAGCTACTATCACACCAACAACTGCATCGACTACTTGGGTCCTATTAAACTCAGCTTGGAGATACCTTACTCCAAATCACAAAAAAAAAACAGATTGAAGATACCACACTTCAAACTGAATCAAAACTTGTCACACACGAGACAAAAATTAACTTGGAATTGCTTCATAGCTTCTTCCAAGAAGATAAATGCACTCATCTCTTCATAGCTTCTGAGTGAGTGAAAACAATCCTCTTGCCTACATGCTTCTAGGTAAAATCAATGACCATCCAATAATTCAGGTGGTTCACTTACATGGCTAACCCTAAAGACTACATCTTTATAAAACCGGCTAGCTTACTAAAACTAAGTTACAACTGCTTATTTATAACCTACTACCCAACTAGATTTTGGGCCTTCAAAATAATAGTATAAGTTATAACAAACTTCTGTAGAAACAAAATTGGAGATAACTTCTGCTACACAAAAGGTCCTTGTTCATATTTCTCCTTAGCTCTTGGACCTCCACACATGCCTTAAAAATCACGCCATATAAGGTGCACAATATTCCCAGAATATTTTGCACTAATTGAAATAGAACTGTAACAAACTTTAACAATTCAATAGCGTGATGTCCTGATGTCTGATGTCTCAACATCTCATAAGACATGTTGTTCCAGATGGTGAACCTTTTCAACACAACATATTAAGGCATTCTAGATAGGATTATAACGTGAAATCCTATTGTACAGACACATTGTTGCTACTATTATTTGTTTTATTAAAATTTATCCAGTACATATATTCTGGAACTTACACTAATACTCATAATTTCGCCGACAGTGGGGGAGTGACCAGAAGTGGTAAGATTTTCACTGCTCCAAATGTGCCAACCAATGCAGATGCTTTAGCAAAAGCTAAAGGCAAGCAGCCAACAAAGGAACCAGATTAGCAAGTTGCTAATCCGGATATAGCGAAGGATGATGAAGAAATTATGAGATACATCCCAAAGAGTAACTATCGTGTTATTGATCAGCTCGCTTAGATTCCATCTAAAATTTCTATTCTCTCTTTGTTGCGTGATTCTGAGGCACCCAAGAATGCGTTGATGAAGTTGTTGAGTACCGATTTTGTTTCGCAAGAAATATCAGTATGTCAGTTTGAAAATATTTGTGCAAGTATCTCTTCCAGCAATGGCCTGGGTTTCACTAACTTTAATCTCCCTCCAGAGGGAAGGAACCATAACAGAGCTTTACAAATTTATATGGAGTGCAGAGTCACTACTCTATATCGTGTTCTGGTAGACACCGGTTCGTCTCTAAATGTGATTCCTAAAGAAGCTCTATTGAAAATTGATTATGATGGTCTTGAGCTGCTTCCCAATGATCTAGTTGTGAAATCTTTTGAAGGATAAAGATGTTACGTATTTGGAGAGTTGGACCTCCCTATCAAGATTGGCCCTCAACTGTTCACAACTACCTTTTTTGTAACGGACATCTAGCCCGCTTACTATTGTTTGCTTGGTTATCCAAGGATCCATAAAGCGGGGGCAATTACCTCCACTATTCATCAGAAGTTGAAATATCCGGTTAATGTGTAAACTATCACCGTCTATGCGAAAGAAGAGTATGTCGCGAGTCACCTCACCTTGTTCAGGTATGTCGAGATGGATGGCGGAGTCCATGAGACCTCATTTCAAGGATTTGAAACCGTTTATATGATCAAGACTCCTCAGCAAGAGGAAAAGAAAAAAGACAAACCTAAATCTTGGATGGCCTCTCTAAAAGATGCAAGAGTTGTAGTCGAAGTTGGTTGCCCTGAAGGATGGGGCAATGTGTTGGAGGTGACGCCTAAGTTAAATAGGTTTGGGTTGGGTTTCGATCCTATGTTGCATAGACATATCCTTAAAGTGCCTAATCTGACTACTCCTATCAAGTTCACAAGCGCCGACGTCCGAGCTAATCAAGTGTTTGCTGTCGATGATTCTGATAGTGAATACGACATCGACAAGTGGATGCGTCCAGTCACAATAGTCAAAGAGTAATTTTTCTATTGTTTATTTTATCATTAAATAAGTCTTGTGCTCTTCCCAAGGTACAGTGAATCATATGTAGGACCCCCCACATTTTCATGTGCAAGTTTTATCATTAAATTAAGAACGTCTTTTTCATTCAAATATTTTGTTCCTTTTATTTCTATTTTAAATCACAATTTTAAAGCGCAAAATGGTAATGCTTTATTTTTATTTTATCATCCAAAAATCCAAAATAAGCATAAAATCAATCATGCAGATTTAATCCCAATATTCTAATGGATCCCTTCGATAACGACTATTTTATCACTTCTTATGACTTTGATAATCTGATCAACCAAGCCGAAGGAGAAGGTGAGGAATATTGTGAACGCCCTGAAGAGTTAGAAAGATTGTTGGGACAAGAAGATAGGGTTATCCAGCCGCATCAGGAAGAAATTGAGAAGATGAATCTGGGCACCAGAGATGTGGTTAGAGAGGTCAAGATAGGGAGATACAAATGAACACCCTAAAATCCTAATAGACTGACTTATTTATAGTATTTTTCAAGGTAACTGCTAAGAGTAATCAACGTACGAGATTCAAACTAAAGAAAACTGCTACACACGATTTCGCCATTCGTTTAGCGCTTCGAAATCACGACCTCTTGAAGTAACTGCCCACGATCTCAACATTTTGGCTCTTTTCCTGCTTCGTGACTTCAAAAAGGACCAACTGCTTCTGGTTTCGATATACCTTTTGGAAATAATAATATTTCCGAAGTCCTTTGACCTATATCTTCGACAACGTCCATCCTTCGACCAACTCCTTCATTTGACCTAAAAACATGTCGAATCGACCAATAATCTTTCTTCCCCCATCTTGTCGATATGGTTTTGTCTTCGACGCGGTTTCTGTAACACCCCTTCTAATTACCCGCGATTTATAATTTAATAATCAGAGTATTTAACACATATCATGAGGCATCACAATTTTAATATAATTCAAAATTATAACCAAACAGTTGTCATGCTTTCACTGAAGGAAATCATTAAATAAACAAACCAAAAGTTATGTTTAACAGCGGAAATGAAACATAACAAATCCTGAATACGTCATTCATAATTATTCCAGGACAATAAATTGAAACATTAACCAAAACTAATATTTAATATCCAAAAAGGAATCTCAAATCAAACGTTTCCCCAGTGTTACATCTACCAGAACACGACACTGACACAATGATTAACTAATGACTCGACTCTAGAAGCTATCCTCACTGATTCCAAGCAGCTAATCACTTCAAATCTGAAATCATTAAAGTAAGGGTGAGATTTTTATCCAATATAAAATGCATTATACGTTTTTAAATACAACGGAATAATTAAATACATTAGTCCATTATCCAAACACATAGTCATAGCCAATTCACAAATGCATCTCACACAATGAACATGTAAATATAACAAACGATGGAAATTGCAACACTGGAAACCATTCAAGCATGTTACAATCCCATATGCAATGCAGACTCTATGCATGTGGTACCAAAACGTGAACCAAGTTCACCCACTCCTCCGTTTACATGTGGAAAGACAGCGAAAATCCATGATTCGCCCATAACCACTGGATCAAGAATCTATCCTCACTGCCTCTAGATCCTGGTAAGTTTATTGGCTCTGCAAGCTCACTTCCGCACAATGGGAATGAACCAATCAACAAATGCTCATGCATGCACCATAAAAGCATGCAACATAAATTCACAGATTATGATATCAACATAATTCACATAATGCCAATCCCAATGTATCACATTCAATCGTAATGGATATCAAACCTAGCATGGTAAGCATTATTCCTCATTCATTAAATCAAGCAATCTATATCACATTCCTGTTGTCCTTAAACTATTAACTTTTCAAAAAATCGGAAGCTCGACTCTTTTTAAAATAATTTTCACAAAATAATAATTTTCCCTTTTTATAAGATAGTATTTTTAATTTAAGAAATAATGCCGAAAACGGCACTCAAATCGGAGTTACGGTTTGGAAAATATGAATTTTTGAAGTTTTAGGTGTTTTGAAAAATTACACAGTGGAACCCGGTTCCTCACTGGGAGAACCCGGTTCCCACCTTTTGAAAAAAAGCTCCCCCTGGAATTTTGTATGGGGAACCTGGTTCCTCCCCACTGGGAACCGGTTCCCACGTACAAAAATGCCCAGTTTTGAAAGTTTCACACTAGGAACCCGGTTCCTCCCCACTGGGTACCGGTTCCCACGACCTGCAGAATCAAAATCTGCTATTTTGACAGCATCTATGCATTCCTCATCACTTCCAATAATTTCCATACGAGTTGTAACATTAGAAACACCAAATTACAATCATTATACACCAATACAACATCATACATCATTGTTTCATCATTCCTATTGATTGTTCGACACACTAACGGTCTTAAAATCTATAATCCGACACAAAATAGGGTTTAATCCTACAAACCTATAATAACCTAAATCGATTTTCCTAACATACCCAATCATCCGGTTGATTCCCAAAACCCATAAGGCATTAAAATTGAATGAAATCACCCCTTACCTCGCGATGATCTTCGACTTTCCCGGCGTTAACTTTTTCCTCTCTTCACTTCTCTCTCTTCTCCAATTCTACGTGAAATGACTTTTTCAAAAAGACCTTCTTTTTCTTCTTTTCCTTTTTATAATCCTTGTTATATTCCTTTATTATTTCCAAATAAAATACATAAATTAACAATTAGTAAAAGTAGAGTGATTTACTCCTCACACCCACTACTTACTCTTCACACCACCAACCTTTCTTTCTTCAATTAATCCAATTAAATCCAAAAATATTAATACTTAAGCCTTTAATTAAATAAATAATTAAATTCCTTATTATTTAATATTCGAATTAAATCGGGGTGTCACAGTTTCTTCTGGCTGCTTAGTCGATTTGGTTGGTTCTCTGGCTCAACTTCTCAGCCGACACATGTTTTCCGATATTTCTAACTTGGCTTTGAGTTTTTTTCCAAAGAGGCTATATTTGTTTAGAATCGGCCATTAACTCGTAGGAACACTTGCCTTTAATAAGCGCCCTCAAACGTATTTAGAATCTTCCAGTTAACACAACCACAATGTAATCAAGTAGAGGAATAAGCGACCTCAGAACCTTCTCTATGATTACCTGTTCAGAAAGAGTTTCTCCACAAGCCTTCATCTCATTAGTGGTCAGAATCACTCTTGAGATAAACTCAAAAATCTTCTCACTATTCTTCATGTTGAGATTTTCGTATTGCTTTTTTAAGGACTGAAGCTTCACCTTCTTCACTAATGCGTCACCACCGTAACACTTAAGCAGTGTGTCCCACGCCCCCTTTGACGTCATAGAATCTTCAATTTTCTCAAACACAATCGCATCGACACACTGATGGATGTAGAAGAGCGCCTTCTGATCCCTCCTCCTTTTATCTCTCTGCACCTCTTTCTCCTTTTCTGTTGCAGCTTCTGCAACTGGAATGTAACCATCAGTAACATGCTCCAGAACATCTTGAGCTCCAAACAGCACACGCATCTGGATCATCTATCTATTCTAGTTTTTTCCATCAAAGATTGGAAGATTGGTGCTTAAATTTTTGTTTATGTTCATCTTCTTCCTTGCGCAAATAACCCACCGACAAGAACACGATTGTTGTTTCCCTGAATTCTAAACCGGAAGCTCTAGATACCAATTTGTTAGGGCATAAGGATAAAGGAGAATAATGATGGAAATAAGAAAGAATATAAAAACAAGGAATAAATTGTATTGACTTGAATTGTAAACCTAATGAAATACAAGCACCTATTTATAGACGATTAAAAAGCTCAAAAGTAACTAACTAAAAACAAACCCTAATCCTAATCTTAAGCAATTAAGATATACGACAACAACAATGAAATAACAAATACTAAAGTATCCTAATAATTACTAAAACGCCTTTTCTAATCATGAATTATTCACAATAGAGTCATCCTCCCTCTTAATCTAAACCTTCCCATCACCATTGTCACTTTCTTTGACACTAACACTTAAAATATTCATCATCATGTATTTTCACATCTTATCCTCGATCTTCGTGAACAAGTTCTAAACATTATCATGTATACAGATTTATTCAGATTCAAATATTTAAATTTGGCCACTCAATTGTTTTTTTATAAAAAGGAATCCTAAATCTCAATTTATTTAATCTCAAAAAAGTCAAAGATAAAATTAAAAATTAAATTTAACACACATTTTTAAATTGATAGATTTAATAATAGAGAAATATGGAATACAGGTGGAAAAACTGATAGAGAAAATTTCAGATCTTGAATACAAATCGAAAAAATTAAGCATAGATCAGAAACCTCAGAAAATCAGACCTTGAATCAAAACAGAAGATTGAAAAAGGAAAATGTCACAAAAGAGATGTTTCAGAGAGAAGTGAAAAAGAGAAAGTATAAGAGACAGAAAGAATAGTGAAAAATGAACGTCACTATTGGAAGTAGCGTTTAAAATGAAATTGAAAAAGCAATGCAATGCAAGGTGTAATTGGTACTTTCTCACATGGAAGATGTGGATGAATGTGGAAGCAACAAGGGTGTTGTGATCTTTTTCACAGCCATTCATTTTTTTATATGGTAGATATGTAGGTTACTTGTCTCATGATTTATTACCTTTTAATTAATTTTTTCTAATCACTAATACCTTCATTAGTAGCAGGAGTATTCAATAAGTTTTTAATTTGTCGATGAAGTGATAATAATCGTTATAGACTTGTGCACACAAACTTGAGATTTAATGTTCAAATTTTAATGTTCATTTTTAATTTAACAATATCGATTTTTGTCAATTTAACAACTTTACGAGTCAGTATTAACCCATTTGCAACAAAAATAAATTGTTTTATTTAAATTTTTAAAATAAATTAACCACATTCTTTCGCTTTATTTTCTTCCATTTTCTAGGAAACTTTTGAATGGAACTAGGAAACCAAGGAAATTGTATCCGATAGAGATCAAAGGAAATTGTTTCTCCCGCTTCCTAGCCCAGCCCATAAGGTCTTCCTAGCCCAGCCCATAAGGTCTCATGTAAATACCCAAAATTAAGGTCTTTTTGCGAGTTTGGTGGGGAAGGAGATGAGGGTTTAGAAAAGTATGAAGGATTGGGTAAAAATAATAGAATATTTTGGTTGGAAGGATTTTGTAGGGGTTTATTTTTCTTCATAACACTAAAAACCCTCTAATATGGGGAACTCAAAATTTAAATTGAAGTAGGATTTTAGAGGGCTTACATAAATTTTCCAAATATCTTTTATGTTATTATAATATCTTTAAAACATAAAATACAATATAAATGACACAATTTTAAAGTTCTATAGAAAATGTTTTTTTTAATTCCAAAATTTTTCTATATTTTTTTTTCAAAATTCATTTTCCCTTGTCTTCTCTCCCCTTTCCTCTCTCTCCTCCAAACTCACAAACAAAACCTTAAGAAATTGAGAAGGAACTCACTAATTTCACAAAAACCTCGAATAGACACCAACACAAAGGAAAAATATACATAGTCTCTCATCATTAACGCATGAGGAAACTCTCTCCAACCTTCATTGTATTTCACATGAACGAGAGACATGATCACAACTTTTTTTAATTAACCAAAAAGTTTTATAAACCAAAAAGAAACTTGAAGAAGGAGTATTTCAAAGACTATCCTAATAAAATTTCCAAAAGGAAGTATATTAGACTGTGAGATTTTGGGTCGAACTCTATTGTGTCGAAGGATGCTAGAATTGTTAGCATCGAATTGGGCCTGTTTGTTATGTCCAATTGGTTAAGTTAGCTTGTACCCTAAGTTAGCTTGTAATGGGTATTTGTGATAAAAGCCCATTAGTTTAGTATGTTAGGTTTATTATAAATAGCATACTAGTCTCTCATCATTGCATACTGCAAATCCTAATTTAGGGTGAGAGGGTTATTTGTTATTCTTGTATACTTGTAATCTTGTTTTGAAGAGAAAGGAAAGAATAGCAGTTAATAACCAATCCTTGTGTTCATCGTGTTCTTCATTCTTTTTCCCCTACAAGCTTATATATATTTGTTTCAAGGCATCCGATTCACAACAAATTGGTGCGGTGAGCGTGGAGAAGATGCCTTCGACAAAGTATGAGATTGAAAAATTCACCGGAGTGAACGATTTCGGTCTGTGGCGTTTGAAGATGAAAGCCCCACCGGTTCGTGAGGTTGTTTGGAAGCGTTGAGGGAGAGTCAGCCATGAACGAAGAGTTGACGGCAGCTGAGAAGAAGGCAATGATAGAGAAGGCCCACAGCGCAATTTTGTTGAGCCTTGGTGATAAGGTTCTTCGACAGGTATCAAAGGAGACGACGGCGGTAGGGTTATGGGTGAAACTTGAAAGTTTGTACATGACTAAATCGTTGGTGAATCGACTCTACCTGAAGCAAGATTTGTATTCATTCAAGATGATTGAAGACAAAGTGTTGGCTGAGCAGTTGGATATGTTCAACAAGCTGATTCTTGATCTTGAAAATATTGATGTGAAGATTGATGATGAAGATCAAGCGCTGTTGCTGTTGTGCGCGTTGCCCAGATCACATGCCCACTTCAAAGAAACTCTCTTGTATGGAAGGGAGTCTCTGACCTTTGAAGAGGTTCAATCAGCCTTGTATTTGAAGGACTTGAATGAACGAAAGGAGCATAAACCTTCGACGGTTGGTGAAGGTTTGGCCGTTAAAGGAAAATTCTTGCGAAAGGATAATAAGTTCGACAAGAAGAAAGGTAAAAGTCAGCAGAAGTTTTACAGTGGTGAAGCATCTGGTATTCGATGCTATCATTGTAAGAATGAGGGTCACACAAGAAAAGTGTGCCCTGAACGCCTGAAAGATCATGGAGGAAAGGATAATGGCAATGCAGCTATTGTTCAAGATGATTTCGACTCATCTGATGTTCTTGTGGTTTCGAGCAGCAACTCGTCGAAGGAATGGATTATGGATTCTGGGTGCACTTGGCACATGACTTCAAACAAAGACTTGTTCGAGGAATTATGTGATCAAGATGGTGGATCTGTATTGCTGGGAAACAACAAAGCTTGCAAGATTGCAGGTGTGGGATCAGTGAGATTCAAACTCCATGATAAGTCAATAAGGTTATTGACTGAAGTCAGGTATGTACCTTGATTTGAAGAGAAATTTGATTTCTCTTGGTGAATTCGACAAGAAAGGATATGTTTTTCAAGGAGAGAAAAGTATCCTAAGAGTCATGAAGGGTGTAATACGGTGAACTAACTTTGTAGGATTTTTGTATCCAAATGTGCGGATAGCAAGAGTCGCCACTGACTTTTATTTTTATCCAATTAAGGGAAGGTAAAAGTAACAGAAAAAAGACCTTCGTTAGATTCTGAGTACGGGAGAATGGTTATGAAAAGGGAAGGTATTAGCACCCCTTTCCATCCGTAGTTATCTACGGGCTCTTAGTTGCTCTTAGATCACTTTAAAAATGTGTTTTCTGTGTGTTTGACAAAAATGTTTTGAAAAAAGGCATTTCGCTTTGACTTTGTAATGAATCATGTAGGAGTGTATATGAAGTGTTCGGAAATGTTTTGTTTTTGAAAAGAGTTTGAATTTTGACAAAAGAGTGTGAGGTGTGAAAAGTATTTGATGGAGCGAGCAACTAAAAGACTTATTTACCCACTCAGAATTGGTCGTTTTTGTACTTCTACACTCCTTTAGAATAGCGCTATCCATAACATTAGTTAGTAGGTAGCTCCATTCGTTGGATGTAAGCGAGACATTCAAAGGGACATCGGATGGTCATCGAAGGCAACTTGTAGGAAGTATCCTAGCACATTCGAAGGGACTATCATCATTTTTTGTAGGCGACAATCGAGGGTCAAGATCATGTATTCGGAGGCGACATCGTGGGTCTATGATCTTTGTATCGAAGGGACTATGATGATTTGTTTTGAAGGCAACGGTGCTAGGATACCTCTACGTCCGAGGGACATGACCGTTTGAATTCGTAAGGCAACGAGAGAGAATTACCCTAAGGGGTGCATGTGTGAAAGAAGTGTGTTAATTTCAGATATTTTATCTTGAAAATTAGAGTGAGCTATGTTGATTATTATCTTGCCATACACGCCTAATTACTAGCAATTTATAGGGTGCGGAAAATAAAATGCGGAATGTAAAGATGCGGAAAGGTAAATGTCCTACGCTATTACAAGGCTTTGGGGCAGATACATAATTTAAAATGCGGAAAATAAAACCCTAATTTAAACTATTACATCCCATGAGAAATTACATTATTGGAAAAAATAAAATGGTAAAGGAAAAACGTCTGAATCGAAGCAACCTGTAAAGGAATGAGAAATCGGAAAATACGATATGAATTGAATAAGAGAACAAATGTTAGAAAAATGCAAATTTTAATATGAGAAAATTATTACATGCTGGAAATAATATAAATATGCTAAAATAATTTTTTGGGATTTTTTAGATGCAATTTAATAATTTAAAATGAATTAAAAGTAATTAAAATGTTATATTATGAATAAAAATAAATATGCATGCAAAAATATATTTTTTAATTTTATAAATTAAATAAAGATTTTATGAAAATAATGTAAAAAGAATAAATATTTTTGATGATTTTTTAATGCAGAAATAAAATTGTGAAAATAATTGAAATAAAATGCAAATATTAAAATAATTAGAACATAGGAAAATATGAGAAAATATGCAAGTTTGAGAAAAAGAAGCAAAACTGGTCTTGGCAGGGATCGAACTCGTGACATTTGAGAGCATCTCCAACAGCCCACGCCTTAACCAACTGAGCTAACGTGCATCCGTGTTTTGAAACTGGAATGAGTGGATCACAAACACGCGTCTCCTTCCCATTGCCTCGTCTCCGCGCCAACGATCATCTTCTTCAGTTTGAATTTTTGAAAGTTAGCGTCGGTCTTTCTTCGACGCTACAAGCCCTGGCAAAATAAAAAATCCAGCATGGTTTGATTCCTGGGATCGTTCCGAACACGATAGTATAGGTCTCATGGTCCAATTTTTCCATTTAAACAAAGCCCTAATTCGAGCTCAGAAACCCTAGATATGGCATATCACGATTCAGGCCATGGAAACACGATTGGCTTGCCCAGATCGCTTGCAAACTTGATTCTAAACATGAACAAACAATCAAAACAGGTTAATAATGCATGAATGATGAAAATCGATTTTGAAAGAAACTTGACAAACCGAAATCGTGTTTGATGAATTCTTGATGGTTTTGAATGATGTAAGAGTCTGGATCGACTCTAAACAACTCAAGGAATGTGTTGGACACCTCAAAAACGATTGAAAACGGCTGGAAGTATGATTGACACTTGCTTGTTTGCCACGGTTTTTTGAGCTTTGGAATAGGGTTTCTAGGGCAATTTTTCTGTTCTCTTTCGATTGGTATGCATCAGGTATAAGTACTGGAAGGTTTTGGCATTGTTTTTGGTAAGAATCAATCACCATTCAATGAAAATCAATTTTGATTTTTGTACAAAATCAAATTTTCAAAATTTGATTAACTCTCAATCCAATCTTGCCAAATTGATCAAATTTCGAAATTTGCTGGCCTTTGTGAGTTTCTTGGATCTCAAGGAAGGAATAAAAATCAATCTTTCAATTAATTTTGATTTTATACTTTATTTTTAAATTTAATTTGCATTTAAATGAATAAATTACAAATTAAATAGAAAAATAAATCAAAAATTCGTGGCATTGGGCTTGGATATTCCTAATTGTATGAGGAATAAGTTTGGATGAAGAAAAAACAAGCCCATTTGCAAAAAATTGATTTTAGAAGTATCTCTTTGGCATTCTTTCAAAATTGCCCAACTTGTGAATGTTGTAACTTGCTCAATTTTCACATTTTGTGTGTTCTTGACTTTTGGAAAGCTCTAAGAGTCCTCTAACCAACCGCTTTGGTCTCATCTCAATTGAGTTACCATGCTCAATATATATTCAAAACAAAAGTTGACTTTTGTTGACTTTGAAAATGACCAGTAATGTTTTGAGCTATACCTCTCAAATGAAGCATTTTTGGACATTCTTGTGAGACATGAAGTTGTAGAGAATTGAATTTCCTTCAAAACAAGAGGTGGTGGAAAATTTCGAGAAAGTATGAGAAAGTTATGATCACCAAAGTTCATTGACTTTTCACCTAGAAACCCTAATTTAGAAAGTTTGACTTTTGAGCAAATCTTGAGTTTTCTTGATGAATCATGATCAACCCTTGATCAAATGATGAATATAACTTCAAAATGAGGATGTTGACCAAAAATTATGAAGTTTGACAGTATGTTGACCATGCTTGACTTTTGTCCAATACAACTGATTTTTAACCATCTGAGCAATTGTCTGAGGAAACTTGATCTGTGAAGCTTGAAACTTGTCATGGAGAATCTTTGAAGCATATGGGGAGGCATGAAGATCATTGGAGATGTTGGAAGTCCATCTTGACTTGAGAGATACCAAACCCTAGTTTGGGTTGAGTGCCTAAGAGAGAGTTTGTCTGATCAACTCTTGAGGAATCCTTGAGTATAGATGTATGGAATGTCTTGAGGAGATAGAGGGCAAATTTTGGGGTATGACAGTTGCCCCTGTTCAATCTTCTTGTACTGGAGGGTTAGATTGACACGCTTGTCTTTCGTGACCTGGAGGTAGAAGATGATTGAACACTTGAGTACACCTGAAAATTTGCACTCGCGGTTGGCTGATGATGCGGGAATGGGCTTACAGATGCCATTTGGAGAAGGAAGAGACTTCGCTGGGGAATGAGTCATACGCTAGACTCGAGGATGTCAATAGGAGAATTGACGGGGATGGACTTAAGATGCCATCTGGAAAGGTCATTGTTGGGGAATGAGCCGTACGCTAGGCTTTGTAGATGTTCCTGGAAGTGGAGGGAGCATGGAGATGGGCTTAAGATGCCATCCGGAGGGAGTCGTACGTTAGACTTTGTGCTCATCTTTGAATGAAGTTATTGATTTGTATTGGTTTTTCACCAAATATGCAGCATTCCAAAGGTGGAGAAACACTGATAAGTAGTCGGAGATGGGCTTAGGATGCCATCCAAGGCAACTGAGTCGTACGCCAGACTCTGTAGTCGCTGTTGATAAGGAATCAGAATAACTCTTCGTGCTGATTACTCTGAGGGGAATAGTAGTTGGCAAAAATGTGGATAGCTTCCCTGTTGTGCATCGGGTGTTGATCCATTGCCTGTTATCGGAGGATAACTAGAGGCGGCCTTTCGGATAGTTTTCCCGTCGATTCGGGGCTTAATCTCGACCGTTGTCGGAGGACAACCAAGGCGGTCTTCGATAGTTTTCCGTCGATTCGGGCTTAATCTCGACCGTTGTCGGAGGACAACCAAGGGGTCTTTCGGATAGTTTTCCCGATTCGGGGCTCAACTGGACTGCTCGTTAGAAGTGATCACACTGCTTTGGAGAAAACAAGAGAAACTTTGATAGAATATTTGTTAGTTTTATGTGAAGTATGATGCATGAAAATGTATATATGAATGACATATGCATGAATTATGACTTTTATGTGAAATGTATGAATGATAGATGTTCTGGTATTTCAAAACATATCCATCTTGAGGAAGATGCGGATGTTGCTTGGAAATTTCTGACTTCCGTTTGAGGATGGAGATCCTGAGAAGAAAGGTAACTTCGATTCCTCCGGGGCACTATCTGACCAAGTCTTGGGCCCGGATATTATTGAGGAATGCGGAGGTTGAGAAACTCGTTGTTGGAGATCTCACATGTAGACCCTGCTGAGGAGAGTCTGGGATGCAATATGTTGGGGATCTTGTATGTAGACCCTGTCGGGAAAAGATTAGGAGGCGCTCTACTGGGGATTTTGAGGGTAGATCTCGCTGGAGAGCGTTTGATGGTCGCTGGAAGATCGGGTTGGGGCCCGTTGGAATCTCTGACCGGGGAATAAAAGGTGTAGGTTTCCTCCGGTGCACTATCTGACCAAGTTCAAGTCTGGATACCACTGCTGGAGAAAAGGGGAACGGCTTGAGAGATGTCTGCCGGGGATAAATATATCGGCTGGAGATGAAGGGTTATTGCTCGAAGACGGGTGTAATCCGGTTAAGTTGAGTGGAATCACTGCTAGGGGATTTTCCTCTACTCCGCTGAGGGGAGGTTTGTGGTGAGCAACACCTCTGTGGGGACCAATGCTCTGTGGGGAACTGTATTGGTGACTTTTATCGTCATCTGCTGGGGACATTTCAATTACTTTTGTATGCCCGCTTTTTGTATGTTTGTGAAGAGATTTTTATTGTCAAGTGCGTATAATCATTCAAAGCAAACATTGGACTTATTGCAAACGACAACAACAAGAATTGTAAAGAGAAAGAACTTGCATTTATTTGAAAGATGGCGTATGGCCAAGTAGTTTGTATACAAGAAAGATAAAAAGCTATGCGGAAACAATCTCGTTAAGTTCCAACTATGCTAGTACTCATATATTTCAACTATTTCATCTCCTTGCTGTTAGTAGAAAGTGAGTGAATTGATCTTCGCCATTTGAATCTTGAATGCTGATAGAAGTATGGAAGCAGGTGATCTGGAAGAGACATAGTCGTACGCTCAAATCCCTAACTTTTGCCTAGACCGCCCTTCGGTTTTCGCCTGGGATACCCTTTTTGCCCAAGCCGCCTTTTCAGGTTTTCGACTTGCCGGGTGTACATGTTTTGTATATATCCTTAACTTTTGCCTGAACCCTTTTGGTTCGCCAGGATGCCCTTATTTTTGCCTAGGTCAGTCGACCTAGCGGGTCTATTTATGCGTAGTATTTTTTGACTATGTCTGCGTTCACAGGGTGTGGGAAGTCTTCACCATCCATGGTGCTTAGTATCATAGCTCCGCCGGAAAATACTGTCTTGTCTACAAACGGTCCCTCGTATGTGGGAGTCCATTTGCCCCTGGGATCACCTTGTGGAAGAATGATGCGCTTGACTACTAGATCACCGACTTGGTAGGCTCGGTGCTTGACCTTCTTGTTAAATGCTCTGATCATTCGCTTCTGATAGATCTGTCCATGGAAGATAGATGCGAGTCGTTTCTCGTCAATCAAATTAATCTGGTCGAGGCGGGTCTGGACCCAATCGTCTTCGCCTAACTCTGCCTCCTGGAGGACTCTAGTTGAGGGTATCTGAACCTCGATGGGTAAGACGGCTTCCATACCGTATACGAGAGAGAAGGGGGTTGCCCCTGTGGATGTTCGTACTGTAGTGCGATAACCATGAAGAGCAAATGGTAACATCTCATGCCAATCCTTGTAAGTCACTGTCATCTTCTGTATGATCTTCTTAATGTTTTTGTTGACGGCTTCCACTGTGCCGTTCATTTTTGGCCGATATGGAGAAGAGTTGTGATGTTTAATCTTGAACTGCGTGCAGAGTTCGGTGATCATTCTGTTGTTGAGATTGGAACCGTTATCTGTGATAATCCTTTCAAGAGTGCCATACCGACTGATAAGATTATGTTTGATGAATCGAGCCACAACATTCTTGGTAACAGATGCATACGAGGCTGCTTCTACCCACTTGGTGAAGTAATCTATTGCCACAAGGATGAACCGATGTCCGTTGGAAGCAGTGGGCTTGATTTCCCCAATCATGTCAATGCCCCACATTGCAAAAGGCCAAGGAGTTAGAACATCTGAGGTCCGAGGTACGTGCACTTTGTCGCATAACCGGCATTTGTGACAAGAACGAGCATAGCGGTGACAATCAGCTTCCATGGTGGACCAATAGTAACCTGTTCTCAAAATCTTCTTAGCCATGGTGTGTCCACTGGAGTGGGTACCAAATGCGCCTTCGTTGCTGAGGAAGAATTTTGATGCAAATCTTCTCATGAACTTCTTATCATTAACAGATGCCCCTGCGGGATACTCTTGAGTCTCAAGATACCTCTTCACATCGTAATACCAAGGTTTCTCTTCTGTATCAAGCTCACAACAATATGGTGGTTCGTCAAACTTCTCAATGATGATCTGGGGAGCCTCGTTGTCCCATCTAACCTTGAACATAGACGACATAGTAGCCAACGCATCTGCCAACTGATTCTCTTCTCGCGGAATGTGATTGAAAGTGATCTCTTCGAAGTAGGGGATCAAACTCAAAACATGCTCTCGATACGGAATGAGATTCGGATGCTTTGTATCCCACTCGCCCTTAATCTGACTGATCACTAAAGCTGAGTCTCCATAAACTTGCAAGAACTTGATTCTTAAGTCAATAGCAGCTTTAAGACCCATGATGCACGCTTCGTATTCGGCCATGTTGTTCGTGCAATTGAAACATAATCTGGCGGTGAAAGGCGTGTGTCCGCCTGTGGGGGATGTAATGATGGCGCCAATGCCATTGCCAAGTGCGTTTGAGGCTCCATCAAAGACCATGGTCCATCGGGATCCTTGTTCAGGTCCTTCGTCTGGGCCTGGTTCTTCACAATCAGTAACTAGTAGAACATCTTCATCTGGAAATTTGAACTGCATAGACTGATAGTCATCTACGGCTTGATGAGCCAAATGATCGGCTACTACACTTCCTTTGATCGCTTTCGAGAAGTGTACTGGATGTCATATTCGTCAAGATCATTTGCCATCTTGCTATTCTTCCAGAGAGTGGTTTCTCAAATATGTATTTTATCGGATCCATCTTGAAATCAACAAGGTAGTGTGAGTCAACATATACTTGTCTTAGTCGTGAGCCCAAGCCAAAGCTTTGCAAGTTTTCTCAAGTCGTGAGTATCTTGTTTCACAATCGGTAAACTTTTGCTAAGGTAGTATATTGCATGCTCTTTTCGACCGACTCGTCATGTTGCCCCAACACACACCCCATTGAATTCTAACAACATCAAGTACATGATAAGAGGTCTTCCTTCAAAGTGCATCGGGATGGGAGGATTCAAGGTACTCCTTGATTTTGTCAAAAGCGATCCGCAATCGTTGTTCCATTCTACCACTTGATCTTTCTTAAGTAACTTGAAGATTGGCTCACAGTAGCTAAGTGTGCAATGAATCGCAATGTAGTTTAATCGGCCCAAGAAACCTCGACTTCCTCTCGCGGGAGTCGGCATCTCTTGAATGGCTTTAACCTTGGCGGTCAACCTCAATACCTTTACCACCGACAACAAACCCTAAGAGTTTTCCGATCCGACTCAAAGGTGCACTTGTTAGGATTAAGTCTCACCGCATTTCTTCAATCACAAATAGTTTCGCAAATGATCAAGATGTTCTTCTTCATCGTGATCGAGCTATCATGTCGCCGACGTAGACCTCTATCTCGTGATGAATCATGTCATGAAATAATGTCACCATAGCACGCTGATAAGTGGCGCCTTCGTTCTTCAGCCCGAACGACATAACCTTGTAACAGAAAGTGCCCCACTGTGTAACAAAAGTAGTCTTCTCCATGTCTTCGGGAGCCATTTTGATTTGATTGTAACCGGAGAAACCATCCATGAAGGAGAATACTTTATGCTGAGCGGTGTTGTCAACCAGAACATCAATATGAGGAAGTGGAAAATCGTCTTTCGGACTTGCTTTGTTTAGATCCCTGTAATCCACACACATTCGTACTTTGCCGTCCTTTTTAGGCACAGGTACCACTTTTGCAACCCACTGGGGATAAGAGGTGACAGCTAAGAACCCGACGTTGAACTGCTTCATAACTTCGGTTTTGATTTTCTCTGACATCTCAGGACGCATGCGACGAACCTTCTTTCATCGAGAAAACCTCTTTGTCGGCAATCGGTGTACCACAATATCAATGTCTAAACCCATGTCTTCGTGCGACCAAGCAAAACCTCAATATAGTCTCGTAGTATCCGAACCAATCTTTCTTTAACATCGCTCAAGACCGCCCTATCTTGATCTCCTTTCTGCTTCGTCAAGACCCAAATTCACAACCTCAACTTGCTCTTCGTGTGGTCAGATAACTCGATCTTCTTGCTGTAGCGACAAGTTCTCCGGCACTTCACAATCTTCCTCACTTTCATCTTCGGCTTGGTAGATCAATTATCAAGTCATATTTAGCACTAGCATAGTTGTTATTAACGAGATTCGTAGTGATTCTTCAATGTATCACGTGGGTGTGTAAGAAACACATAGCTTTTGAAGGTGATAAAGTAAAGAAAGAAAAACAATTGAATGCAAAACCAACGAATTTATTGAATGAAAATACGCAAACGACGATAATAACCCTCGCAACGAGCCATGATGCCCGGGCAAGGCACTAGGCTTTAGAGTTTATTGTTCAAAACATAAAGAAATACGAAAAGCAAGACAAAACAAAAGCAATTCTCGACTAAAGGAGATTGGTATGACGTCTTCGGCTTCCAATTGTCGAGCCCTTTGTCCGAGTTAAAGATCCATTTGATGTCGAAGCCGTTGTCGTTGTCTTCTATAGCATGGATTCCACTGGCCGATGCGGAAAGGAAGTTGGCCGCACGTCACGGCGTATCATCTTCTGACCCTTGATGGTGAAGCCTAAACCAGTCTTGTTGGATTTGAAAGAAAGATCAGGGAGCTGTCCCCAAATAGAGCTACCTTTTTCAACAGAAGCTTGAGCATCTTTCAGTGAGGCCATCCTAGGCGGAACTTGTGCAACTTCAGAGTGGTGGAGAGTGCATGACTGGGATTGTTTCAAAAGCTTGACAGGGAGTCTCAAAGAATTCACCTTCCATCTCGAGATAACGGAACGACTGCAGATGACTGACCATATACTCTTCTTCACCACATACGGTAACAACCTTCCCTTTCACCGGGTATTTCAGTTTCTGATGCAAGGTAGAGGTATGTCGCCCCATGTATCCAAGGGCCCAAGTAGGCAAGAGTAAGCTGGACGGATGTCCATGACAAAGAAAGTAGAGTCAAAAGTCTGGGAACCGACTTTAACAGGCAGAGTGAGCTCTCCAAGTATTGTTCGCTTAGAACCATCAAAAGCTCTTACAATAATGTCACTGGGTCTCAGAACCAACCCTTCGACATTGAGTCGATCAAAAGCAGTCTTTGGTAGGATATTCGAGCGAACCGTATCCACCAATACATGAGAAGGTAGTACCTTTGCATTCCAGAGATGTGCAAGGCTCGTTGTGTTTCTTTCCCAGAGTCAAATCAAGATCGAGAAGCCTAGGCCGTTGTTGGCAGCCAGGCTAGCAATACAAACTTCAAACTGGTCAGTAGTAGTGTCTTGCGGCACGTGAGCATTCTTCAGAAACTTCACCGAGGCGTTAGCATGAGCCTCGGAGCATAAGAGTAGTGCAAGCATGGAGATCTTGGACGGAGTTTGTCCCAACTGTTCCACAACATTGTAGTCACTCTTCTTGATAATCTTCAGAATTTCCTCCATTTCTTGTTTGGAGGTGTCTTCAGTAACTTCCTTTGGTACTTCTGTCTGAGCAGGATGAGTCACTGGCTCTTTCCCTCTAGCTCGGGGAATGGGTTGAATAGCTGGAATGCGAGCTGGAGTTGCAGTGTCTTTTGGAGGAGAGATATCTAGAGAGGATACCCTTCCGGTTCTGGTCACCTTACTGGATCCGGTGATGTTGTCAATGTCAGGAATGGTAGCTTCAATTGTAAGATCTTCAATGGTCAGAGGGTCTTGCTTGACGCCATGATAGTAAACATCAGCTCCATAATTCCAAGGAATAGCCTTATCAGAGGAATACAGAACTGGTCTTGGAGAGGTAATAATGAGAGGTGCCACTCTAGGCACTGGATCAGCAGAGGAAATCCTTATAGTGTTAATATCAGCATAATCTTCTAGGAAATCGTCACCCCATCCGGTCGCCTTAATGTCTTCAATAGGAATCTTGTAGCTATCAGGAACAGTGTACTTCACCATGTAATCATACTTTCCGCTTGGCTGTCCCAAGGTATCCCACACAGATGGTACAGTTTCATTCGCATTGTCAATCTTCAACTTAGACATTTCTTCACATAGCTTCTGCACAGGCGGTTTTAGAAATAGTATCTCACGGCTGTTCATCATGCACTGAACACGTCTTCTCAGCCAAGCACAACCATCAGGTGCAGATGGGCACCAACGACAATCCTCTGGGCATCCTGGATTGACACTGGCTTATAACAAATTCTTCTTAACAGCCATCAGAGGAATGGTCAAGTCATCTATGTTGAAAACATAAGTATCGTCACCAACAGCATTGGAACTCTTGTCATGGTTAGGCATAGGCGCGTTGATCACATTTGGAGTCTCAACCGGAGGATCAAACTCAATCAACTTAGACTCAATCATATCTTGAATTTTGTTCTTCAGAGCCCAACAATCATCAGTACTATGTCCTGGGCTATTGGAATGGTAAGCACACTTAGCATTAAGATTGTATTTCGGAGAGGAGGTATTGACATTCTGAGGAGGATCCTCACATGAATCCTCCTGCTTTCAACATGTGTGCAAGGCTTGCGACAAAGGCATCTTCGTGAACCGCCTTCGTATGTGTTCTCGCTACGCTGTCTCACGAGGTTGTGCTGATGCGGTGGTCGAGATCACAAGCCTCTACAGATTGAGCGGTTGGTCCTCGCTTTTCGACCATACAGCATTGGCTTCTTTCTTACCACCAAAAGATCTCAAAGATTGAAGATGACTCTACCAATCTTTCCACTCTTGATACCGCTTCAATACGCAATATCACCGATGAATCCATCAAGAATTTCCAATCGATGATTGAAGAATGGCCTGTCGTCCCCATAAACATATCAACCAACTCCCTATTGATAAGGGTGGTTGAACTGCTAGATCTCCATTTCGAGCATACCCTTGAACTTCTCATCACGACCCATAGACATGCTTTGTAGTTGCATGCAGTGGGTCAATTCAAGATTTTACCATATTGCCTATAGAAAGCATCAGCAAGTCACCCCAAGTACGGATACGGTCAGTCGATAATACCACTCCAACCGAGTTCCGGACAAACTCTCTTGAAAATAGTGCATCCACAACTTTCTCACAAGGGGATTGATCTTCCGAACGTAGGACTTCGAGATGCGCTTAGGGCAAGACATGTCATCATACTTGGCAAAAGTTGAACTTTGAATTTGGGAGGAATCAAACACCGTGAACAAGACTCAAATCATCAAAATTCAGCCCTACATCTTCAAATTTTCCACAAGATTCAGATGGTCTTCAAGTTGCTTGTACTTGTCATCTTCATCGAGTATGGCCATCATCAGTTCTTCTCAAGTTCAGTCGATCGCCTTCACCATCACCCTTGTTACTTTGCTCATCCTCCTCTTGACACTTCCTTCCGAGAGCTCAATTCGACTAACCACTTTAGGACCACCTTTGTAGCTCCCCATGTCGAGAGACCCACAACCTTCTTCTTCTCGTTGATGAGCTTCTTCGATCCTTTTGCCCTTGGACCAAGTGGTGAACATCTTGAATGAGCATTCCGAGCTTGAAGATCTTGATAGTTCGCTAAGAGTTACTCGCTAAAAAATAGCGAGCAAATGAGAAAACCAATCTTCAATGTACCGTGATGCAATGTTACGCTATGCTATGCAATGTTTATGCAATGCAATTGTTTTCAAGGACCTTAGAGATTTAAATTTGTTAAACAAGCACGAACAAACATTTATTAGTTCTCCTTTATTATTCTTTTCTTTTAAGTACAAGAGATAGTTCAAAACAATAAAAGAAAAGCATATAATCAAAAGCTCTAAGTCTCCCATGGCGCTTCGGTGCCGAGGTAGGTGTTGATGCGCCCCTCGTGAAGTAGCTTGGTCAACTCTAGCACTTTCTTCTCACTTGCATAGCACCGAGCAAGGTATCCCTCTTCTTTGTCGAATCCAGATCTCTTCAAGTCTTCAAATCGCAGGCATGTCGGATGGAGAACAAGATAGGTACGCCACCTATAGCAACAGTTCCATAATTACGGTAAAGCGTGAATGGCATCATGAGTTTTTGAGCTCGAGCTCGCACCCATTGAGGTAAGGTCCCAAGGATGGAGTTTGGTGCCCCAAAGTCTTGGTATCGCCTTCTTTACCATGCCCCAAGCGTATAAACCTTCGCTTGTACTCGAGGTCGTGATTGTAGTCGAACACAATATCTGGAGAAGCATATCATGTGGACCATCCTTTTGAGCAAAACCAAACTGACGAGAGCTAGAGAAGGGTTGTAGGTAATACCTCCCTTATACCAAGTAGTGGTACATTAGAATTCTCCACACGCTCGATGAATGTGAAGTCCTTTGAGAAAAAGATTCCAACGGATATCCGAATGAGAGAGACATTAACCTTGAGACCACCTCAACCTTTGTTCATTCTTCAAACGATGGAGGAAGGTGCGAAATAAACCACCGAAAGCAACGGATACAACACATGAGAGTTCCTTGTCTCTTAGTAGTACGAGTGTGGAGAAATGTAGGACGCCCAAGTAAGGTAGGCACAGATCATGGGTAAGGAACAACTTGATGGCATTGATATCTATGAATTGATCCGAGTTAGGAATAGAACCAAACCATAAATTAATAAGGCCACAATGTTTTCAAATGCATGGAAACTCATAACTTTGAGGAATTCTCGGCTTTCTTAATTAAGAATTTAGAAAGTAAACCCTTAACTCCGCTTCTTGTTTCTAATTGGTTCAATGTCCGAGCTTAAGATGTAAGTCGATGCAATGTCTTCATTAGGAACCTTTTCTAAACCGTGAATGACATTTGGTCAAGAATAGGTACCCTAAGTAACTTAGAGAACTCTTCCAAGGTAGGAACCAACCGATAACTGGAATGTAAAGCAATGGTGTTTCGATCAAGAACCGAATAGGACATGCATCGTATCTTCTTCAAACCGAGATAACCAAATCAAGCAAATAACCATGTCTTTGATGAACGAGCATGGTCGGATTTCAAACCAATTTTGAGCGAGAAGGATACCCATGAAGTTGATTCGGATAGTCTTTCTAGAAGCCATAATACCCTACAAAACGTAGCAAAGATAAATCCCTAGGTCCTTGAAATAGTTAGAAATGATATGCAATGCGATGATGTCATGATGTCATGTTTAGCACACACAAACACACAATGAGCCCAGGTTTAAGCTGAGGTATAGGTGATTACCCACCAACCAGTTGGTTCATCCCCCTATAATAGTAACCGGTTCTAGGAATCTCATATCATAGATCTTTCTCTAGGCGCTTATTTCACGACTACCAAGTGGTCGAATCGAAAATGTCCCAAAAGTCCGATCTCAATGAGCGTAGCATCGAGTATCAACCAACCTTAGTCCGCACCAAAGTCGGCCATCTCACTACCTTCTAATGGCCAAGATGGGTCAATTAAGGTTCTAAAAGTTTAGTTAGCTGATGACACCACGCAGCCAAATACTATCCTCAACTTGGGAATGAAGAGTATCGGACAACCAAGTGTCACGCTAACGGCCATCATGTTGACCGCTTAGTTATCGCCTAGCGGTCGCGATGATCTAATGCTACTTACCTAAAGGAAACCCGATCCGTGTAGGATCCCCAATAATATAATACCCAAGCAACCCTTAAATATAAAGCAAGCAAGTCAAACAAAGCAATAAAGGTGATTTAGAAATCCCTAAGGCAATTCTCTTTAGGTCTTAGTCCTCAGTAGTCGCCAGCTCATACGGTGAACTCGACTTTGTAGGATTTTGTATCCAAATGCGGATAGCAAGAGTCGCCACCGACTTTTATTTTATCCAATTAAGGGAAGGTAAAAGTAATAGACCTCGAGTATGGGAGAATGGTTATGAAAAGGGAAGGTATTAGCACCTTTCCATCCGTAGTTATCTACGGCTCTTAGTTGCTCTAGATCACTTTAAAATGTGCCGTGTGTTTGACAAAAATGTTTTGAAAAAGGCATTTCGCTTTGACTTTGTAATGACTCATGTAGAGTGTATACGAAGTGTTCGAAATGTTTTGTTTTTGAAAAGAGTTTGAATTTTGACAAAAGAGTGTGTGAAAAGTATTTGATGGAGCGAGCAACTAAAAGACTTATTTACCCACTCGAATTGGTCGCTTGTACTTCTCCTTTAGAATAGCGCTATCCATACCATTAGTTAGTAGGTAGCTCCATTCGCTGGATGTAAGCGGACATTCGGGGACATCGGATGGTCATCGATGGCAATCAGGAAGTATCCTAGCACATTCAAGGACTATCATCATTTTCGAGGCGACAATCGAGGTCAAGATCATGTATTCGGAGGCTTACATCGTGGGTCTATGATCTTTGTATCAAGGGACTATGATGATTTGTTTTGAGGAACACGTTAGGATACCTACGTCATGACCATTTGTAACGAGAGAGAATTACCCTAAGGGCATGTGAAAGAAGTTTGTTAATTTCAGATATTTTATCTTGAAAATTAGAGTGAGCTATGTTGATTATTATCTTGCCATACACGCCTAATTACTAGCAATTTATAGGGTGCGGAAAATAAAATGCGGAATGTAAAGATGCGGAAAGGTAAATGTCCTACGCTATTACAAGGCTTTGGGGCAGATACATAATTTAAAATGTGGAAAATAAAACCCTAATTTAAACTATTACATCCCATGAGCAATTACATTATTGGAAAAAATAAAATGGTAAAGGAAAAACGTCTGAATCGAAGCAACCTGTAAAGGAATGAGAAATCGGAAAATACGATATGAATTGAATAAGAGAACAAATGTTAGAAAAATGCAAATTTTTATATGAGAAAATTATTACATGCTGGAAATAATATAAATATGCTAAAATAATTTTTTGGGATTTTTTAGATGCAATTTAATAATTTAAAATGAATTAAAAGTAATTAAAATGTTATATTATGAATAAAAATAAATATGCATGCAAAAATATATTTTTTAATTTTATAAATTAAATAAAGATTTTATGAAAATAATGTAAAAAGAATAAATATTTTTGATGATTTTTTAATGCAGAAATAAAATTGTGAAAATAATTGAAATAAAATGCAAATATTAAAATAATTAGAACATAGGAAAATATGAGAAAATATGCAAGTTTGAGAAAAAGAAGCAAAACTGGTCTTGGCAGGGATCGAACTCGTGACATTTGAGAGCATCTCCAACAGCCCACGCCTTAACCAACTGAGCTAACGTGCATCCGTGTTTTGAAACTGGAATGAGTGGATCACAAACACGCGTCTCCTTCCCATTGCCTCGTCTCCGCGCCAACGATCATCTTCTTCAGTTTGAATTTTTGAAAGTTAGCGTCGGTCTTTCTTCGACGCTACAAGCCCTGGCAAAATAAAAAATCTAGCATACATAATATAAATAAATTCTAAAGGCATGGTTTGATTCCTGGGATCGTTCCGAACACGATAGTATAGGTCTCATGGTCCAATTTTTCCATTTAAACAAAGCCCTAATTCGAGCTCAGAAACCCTAGCTATGGCATATCACGATTCAGGCCATGGAAACACGATTGCTTGCCCGATCGCTTTGCAAACTTGATTCTAAACATGAACAAACAATCAAAACAGGTTAATAATGCATGAATGATGAAAATCGATTTTGAAAGAAACTTGACAAACCAAAATCGTGTTTGATGAATTCTTGATGGTTTTGAATGATGTAAGAGTCTGGATCGACTCTAAACAACTCAAGGAATGTGTTGGACACCTCAAAAACGATTGAAAACGGCTGGAAGTATGATTGACACTTGCTTGTTTGCCACGGTTTTTTGAGCTTTGGAATAGGGTTTCTAGGGCAATTTTTCTGTTCTCTTTCGATTGGTATGCATAAGGTATAAGTACTGGAAGGTTTTGGAATTGTTTTTGGTAAGAATCAATCACCATTCAATGAAAATCAATTTTGATTTTTGTACAAAATCAAATTTTCAAAATTTGATTAATTCTCAATCCAATCTTGCCAAATTGATCAAATTTCGAAATTTGCTGGCCTTTGTGAGTTTCTTGGATCTCAAGGAAGGAATAAAAATCAATCTTTCAATTAATTTTGATTTTATACTTTATTTTTAAATTTAATTTGCATTTAAATGAATAAATTACAAATTAAATAGAAAAATAAATCAAAATTCGTGGCATTGGGCTTGGATATTCCTAATTGCATGAGGAATAAGTTTGGATGAAGAAAAAGCAAGCCCATTTGCAAAAGATTTGATTTTTGGAAGTATCTCTCTTTGTGCATTCTTTCAAAATTGCCCAACTTGTGAATGGTGTAACTTGCTCAATTTTCCACATTTTTGAGTGTTCTTGGACTTTTTGGAAAGCTCTAAGAGTCCTCTAACCAACCCTTTTGGTCTCATCTCAATTGGAGTTACCATGCTCAATATATCTTCAAATCAAAAGGTTGACTTTTTGTTGACTTTGAAAATGACCTGTAATGTTTTGAGCCATACCTCTCAAATGAAGCATTTTTTGGACATTCTTGTGAGACATGAAGTTGTAGAGAATTGAATTTCCTTCAAAACAAGAGGTGGTGGAAAAATTTCTGAGAAAGTATGAGAAAGTTATGATCAGTCAAAGTTCAGTTGACTTTTCACCTAGAAACCCTAATTTAGAAAGTTTGACTTTTGAGCAAATCTTGAGTTTTCTTGATGAATCATGATCAACCCTTGATCAAATGATGAATATAACTTCAAAATGAGGATGTTGACCAAAAATTATGAAGTTTGACTGTATGTTGACCACAGTTGACTTTTTGTCCAATACAACTGATTTTTAACCATCTGAGCAATTGTCTGAGGAAACTTGATCTGTGAAGCTTGAAACTTGTCATGGAGAATCTTTGAAGCATATGGGGAGGCATGAAGATCATTGGAGATGTTGGAAGTCCATCTTGACTTGAGAGATACCAAACCCTAGTTTGGGTTGAGTGCCTAAGAGAGAGTTTGTCTGATCAACTCTTGAGGAATCCTTGAGTATAGATGTATGGAATGTCTTGAGGAGATGGAGGGAAAATTTTGGGGTATGACAAAGGGGTCGAAGCAAGTCTTGAGAGGCGTGAAGAAACAAGGCTTGTATACCCTTGTGGCTGAAGTTGTAAGTGGTTCGACAAATGTTGCATCCACGAAACCTTTGTCGAAGACAGAAATCTGGCAAATGAGATTAGGCCATGTCAGTGAAAGGGGTCTGGTCGAATTGGGGAAACAAAATTTGCTTGGTGGAGACTGTCATACCCCAAAATTTGCCCTCCATCTACTCAAGAGATTTCATACATCTATGCTCAAGGATTCCTCAAGAGTTGATCAGACAAACTCTCTCCTAGACAATCAACCCAAACTAGGGTTTGGTATCTCTCAAGTCAAGATGAACATCCAACATCTCCAATGGCCTTCATGCCTCCTCATATGCTTCAAAGATTCTCCATGTCAAGTTTCAAGCTTCACAAGTCAAGTTTCCTCAGACAATTGCTCAGATGGTTGAAAATCAGTTGTATTGGACAAAAACTCAACTGTGGTCAATATACAGTCAAACTTCATAATTTTTGGTCAACATCCTCATTTTGAAGTTATATTCATCATTTGATCAAGGGTTGATCATGATTCATCAAGAAAACTCAAGATTTGCTCAAAAGTCAAACTTTCTAAATTAGGGTTTCTAGGTGAAAAGTCAACTGAACTTTGACTGATCATAACTTTCTCATACTTTCTCAGAAATTTTTCCACCACCTCTTGTTTTGAAGGAAATTCAATTCTCTACAACTTCATGTCTCACAAGAATGTCCAAAAAATGCTTCATTTGAGAGGTATAGCTCAAAACATTACAGGTCATTTTCAAAGTCAACAAAAAGTCAACTTTTTGTTTTGAAGATATATTGAGCATGGTAACTCCAATTAAGATGAGACCAAAAAGGTCGGTTAGAGGACTCTTAGAGCTTTCCAAAAAGTCTAAGAACACTCAAAAATGTGGAAAATTGAGCAAGATACACCATTCAGAAGTTGGGCAATTTTGGACAATTGCACAAAAGGACATTTTGGTCAAATTGCAAAATTTTCCAAATGGGCCTATAATCTTTTGATCCAAACTTGTTCATGACAATATTCTTGACCCATAAATGCTTGGCCATGGCAATTTTCTATTTTATTGATTTTATTTTGGATTTTAAACCATTTAATTCCAAATTAAATTACATAAAATATGAAAATAAGGTTGTTTTTCAAATAAGTTGGATTTATATCTTTCTTAATGTCCAAGAAAGCCCATATTTCATACCAAATTCGTGCATGATCACACATTGATGAGAAAATCAATTTTTCTTCAATATTTGATTTTATTTTCAAAGAAAATATTTGCACATTGATGGATGAATCTTTTTTGCTTGCTTTTGCCATCCAAACTTCTTCTATAAATGCTCAGCATTGTGTACAAACCAAAGGACGAAACCCTAGCTCAAGCCAAACCCTTATTTTGTCAAAATTTTCCAAGAAACTTGAGAAATTCGAATTTCAAAATCCAGTCACTTTCAGCCTTCAAACATCATTCCATCGTGCTCAGAGAGTAAGTTTGAGTAAGAATGCACTGTTGACATTGATCAAACCATCCAGAATCGAGGCATACACATACATACATATTCAATTTTTCTTGATTTTTGCATTCTATTATTCTGCTTGTTTCAATTGATTCTAATGCCTTTTTGTGTTCATGAGGTTCTATAAGACCGATCTCGGCAATCGTTATGGGTTTTGAACGTCAGAATTGTATTATGCCATTACTAGGGTTTTCGATCAGGAGTTTAACCGCCTGTACAGCCGATTCACCAAAACTAATACCACCAATGGATTCTGAGGTCCGATTTAGGTGGACAAGGTCTTTTTCTTTGTATTCGCGTTATTTTGCAGATCCTGATCTCTTGTGAGAAGACGAAGCTGTGGCTCGCCGTGGACCGCTTGACTCGAGCATGCGTATGCTTGCAACGTGATTCGTCCATCCAACAATTGGGGCCCACGCGTCGACTTTGATTTTCAAACGTATCGTGACATGTCATCATTCATATCCCTTTGATTTCCAGCTTTCCAACACCAAGTGTCAAATGGTCTGGTGGTTAAGGCGCTCACTATTCCAGGATACTCTCCCATGTCTCCAGTTTGATTCCCACTGGCACCAGTTTTGGTTTCTTTTTCAAACTTTCAAACTTTTAAATATTTTTTCATATTTTCTATATTATTTAATATTTGCATGTTATTTTAATTTATTTTCATATTTTATTTCTGCATTAAAAATTCATCAAAAATTAATTTTCTTTTTGCATTTGTTTTCTGAAAATCTTTATTTAATTTAATAAATTTAAAAATACAATTTTGCATGCATATTTATTTTTATTTGTAATTTTGCATTTAAATCATTGTTAATTCATTTTAAATTATTAAATTGCATCTAAAAAATCCCAAAAAATTATTTTAACTTATTTATCTTATTTCCAGCATATAATAATTTTCCCATATTAAAATTGCATTTTTCTAACATTTTCTTATTTCGATTTCATCATATTTTCCGATTTTCTTATCTTTCACAGTTGTTCCGCTTCGATTTCGCTTTTATCGTTTTCTATTTTTCCAATAATGTAATTGTATATGGGATGTAATAGTTTAATTTAGGATTTTATTTTCCGCAAGTTTTAAATTATGTATCTGCCCCAAAGCCATGTAATAGCGTAGGACATTTACCTTTCCGCACTTTACATTCCGCATTTTAATTTCCGCACCCTATAAATTGCTAGTAACTAGGCGTGTATGGCAAGATAATAATCAACATAGCTCACTCTAATTTCAAGATAACATATTCTGAAATCAACACACTCTTTCACACACGCACCCCTTAGGGTAATTCTCTCTCGTTGCCTTACGAATTCAAAATGGTCATGTCCCTCGAACGTAGAGGTATTCTAGCACCGTTGTTTCCAAACAAATCATCATAGTCCTTCGATACAAAGATCATAGACCCACGTTGTCGCCTCTGAATACATGATCTTGACCCTCGATTGTCGCCTACGAAAAAATGATGATAGTCCCTTCGAATGTGCTAGGATACTTCCTACAAGTTGCTTTCTATGACCATCCGATGTCTCTTCGAATGTCCCGCTTACATCCAACGAATGGAGCTACCTACTAACTAATGGTATGGCTAGAGCTATTCTAAAGGAATGTAGAAGTACAACAAAACGACCAATTCTGAGTGGGTAAATAAGTCTTTTAGTTGCTTGCTCTAAACCAAATGCTTTTCACACCTCACACTTTTTTCAAAGTTCAAACTCTTTTCAAAAAAAAACATTTCCGAACACTTTGTATACACTCCTACATGAGTCATTACAAAGTCAAAGCGAAATGCCTCTTTCAAAACATCTTTGTCAAACACATGTAAGCAATTTTAAAAGTGATCTAGAGCAACTAAGAGCCCGTAGATAACTACGGATGGAAAGGTGCTAATACCTTCCTTTTCATAACCATTCTCCCGCACTTAATCTAACGAAGGTCTTTTTTCGTTACTTTTACCTTCCTTAATTGATAAAATAAAAGTCGGTGGCGACTCTTGCTATCCGCACATTTGGATACAAAATCCTACAAAGTCGGTTCACCGTATCACGAATCGGCGACTACTGGGAAACACCCTAAAAGAGAGAATTGCCTTAGGATTTCTAGATCATTTTGCTTTTGTTTGACTTGTATGCTTTATCTTTAAGGGTTGCTTGGTATTATATTGTTGGGGATCCTACACCGGATCCGGTTTTTTTAGGTCGTGGCATTAGATCATCGCGACCGCTAGACGATAACTAGACGGTCAACATGATGGCTACGTTAGCGTGACACTTTGGTTGTCCCGATACTCTTCATTCCCAAGTTGAAGATAGTATTTGGCTTCGCATGGTGTCATCAAGCGCTAATTAAACTTTTAGAACCTTAATTGACCCATCTTAGCCATTAGAAGGTAGTGAGATGGCGGCTTTGTAGACCGAGGTTGGTTGATACCGATGCTACGCCATTGAGATTAGACTTTGGGACATTTTCGATCGACCACTTGGCCGTCAGAAATAAGTGCCTACGAAAGATCCGTGATGTGAGATTCCTAGAACCCGCATTATTATAGGACAGATGAACCAACTCAAACTTTTGGTGGGTAATCACCTATACCTCATGCAAGCCTTAAACCTAGGCTCATTGTGTGAATTGTTTTGTGTGCTAAACATGACATCATGACATCATTCGCATTGCATATCATTTCTAACTATTTCAAGGACCTAGGATTTATCTTTGCTCGCTTTGTGGGATTATGGCTTCTAGAAAGACTATCCGAATCAACTTCATGGGTATCCCTTCAACTCAAAGAATTGGTCTCGTAAATTCCCACCATGCCAGCCCATCAAAAGACATGGTTATCTACTTGATTTGGTTATCTCCGTTTTGAAGAAGATATGATGCATGTCCTATTCAGCTTCTTTGATCCGAAACACCATTGCTTTACATTTCCAGATTATCAATTGGTTCCTACCTTAGAAGAGTTCTCTAAGCTACTTGGGATACCTATTCTTGACCAAATGCCATTCACCGGTCTAGAAAAGGTTCCTAAGTACGAAGACATTGCATCCGCTTACATCTTAAGCGCCGATATCAAGCCAATTGGGAAACCAGGAATGGAGTTAAGGGTTTACTTTCCAAGTTCTTAATTAAAAAAGCCCGAGAATTCCTCAAAGTTATGAGTTTCCATGCATTCGAAGACATTGTGGCCTTATTAATTTATGGTTTGGTTCTATTTCCTAACTCGGATCAATTCATAGATATCAATGCCATCAAGTTGTTCCTTACCCGCAATCCTGTGCCTCCTTTACTTGGAGACATCCTACATTCTCCACACTGCATTACTAAGCGACAAGGAACTCTCATGTGTTGTATACCGTTACTTTCTAGGTGGTTTATTTCGCACCTTCCTCCATCAGTTTTGAAGAACGAACAAAGATTAAGATGGTCTCAAAGACTAATGTCACTCTCTCATTCAGATATTCGTTGGAATCTTTTCTCTCAAAAGGATTTCACCTTCATTGAGCGTTGTGGAGAATTCCCTAATGTACCACTACTTGGTATAAGGGGAGGTATTACTTACAACCCTTCTTTAGCTCTACGCTTTGGTTTTGCTCAAGAGATGGTCCTCATGATATGCTTCTCCAAGATATTGTGTTCGACTACAACCACGATCTCCAGAATTACCGACGAAGGTTTATACACGCTTGGGGCATGGTAAAGAAGACTGATACCAAGACTTTGGGGCACCCGAAGTCCATTCCTTGGGAACCTTACCTCAAATGGGTGCGAGCTCGAGCTCAAAACCTCATGATGCCATTCACTGCTTTACCAAGAATTATGGAACCTGCTATAGGTGACGTACTTATACTTCTCCATCCCGACATGCCTACCGATTTTGAAGACTTGAAGAGATCCGGATTCACTTAAAGAAGAAAGGGATACCTTTGAAGCTCAATGCAAGCGAGAAGAAAGTGCTAGAGTTGACCAAGCTACTTCACGAGGAGCGAAGCATCAACGCCTACCTCACCAAGAGGAAGCGCACATGGGAGACTTAGAGCTTTAGGATTTATATGTTTTCTTTTATTGTTTTGAACTATCTCTTGTACTTAAAAGAAAAAGAATAAAAGAAGTACTAATAAATGTTTGTTCATTGCTTGTTTAACAAATTTAAATCTCTAAGGTCCTTGAAAACATTGCATTGCATTCGCATAAACATTGCATATCATAGCATAACATTGCATCACGTACATTGAGATTGGTTTTCTCATTTGCTCGCTATTTATTTTAGCGTAAATGGCTCTTGAACAGATCACAAAGATCTTCAAGCTCGTAATGCTCGGCCCAACAGATGTTCACCAACTTGGTCCAAGGCCAATAAGATTTGAAGAAGCTCATCAACAAGAAGAAGAGGTCGTTGGTCTCCTCAACATGGGCGACGCTACAAAGGGGTCCAAAAGTGGTCACTGATCGAGCTCTCAAGGAAGTGTCCATACCGAGGGAGTACCAAGGGTGGTGAAGATGACCGCGAGCCAAAGAAAGAAGGAGAGGACCGCCTGATTATAGCCAGACTGATGAAGATGACAAGTACAAACAACTTGAAGATCGCCTCAATGCGTGGAAAACCCGAAGATGTCCGGCTGAACTTTGATGATCCGAGTCTTGTTCCCGTGTTGTGATTCCTCATAAGTTCAAAGTTCCAACTTTTGCTAAGTATGATGGCATGTCTTGCCCCAAGTCGCATTTGAAGTCCTATGTCCGTAAGATCAATCCCCACACCGATGATGAAAGTTGTGGATGCACTATTTTCAAGAGAGTTTGTCCTAACCTAGTTGGAATGGTACTATCACCAGAGAATGACCGTATCCGTATTTGGAGTGATTTGGCGATGCTTTCATGAGAGTACATGTCAATTGACACCCACGCCGCATGCAACTACAAAGCATGTCCATGGGTCGTTTAAAAGTTCAAGGAGTATGCTCAAATGGAGAGATTTAGCAGTAGTTCAACCACCCTTGTCCAATAGGGAGTTGGTTGATATGTTCATGGAACACCGACAGCCCTTCTTCAATCATCCGATTGGAAATTCTTCATCCGGATTCACCGAATGATATTGACAAAGCAGCGATCGTCGGTATCAAGAGTGGGATCCATGTAGTCATCTTCAAATGCTGAAAGAGATCTTTTGATGGTAAGAAAGAAGCCAATGCCGTATGGTCGAAAAGCCGAGCCAAGACCGACTGTGCTCAAGCGCAAGCCAGGATCTCCAATCCTACATCAACAACAACTCGAGACAACGGTGAACCGTAACGCATAACGAAGACAGATGAAGATCAACATGCCTTTGTCGCAAGCCTTGCAACACATGTTGAAAGCGAGCGATTACCTTGAGGATCCTCCTCGAATGTCAACACTTCCTCTCCGGTACAATCCTAATGTTAAGTGTGCTTACCATTCCAATAGCCCCTACATAGTATCGATGATTGTTGGGCTCAAGAACAAGATTCAAGATATGATCAAGCTAAGCAGTTGAATTTGATCCTCCCTGAGACCAATGTGATCAACACGCCTATGCCTAACCATGACAAGAGTTCCAACGCTGCTTGATGATACTTATGTTTTCAACATAGATGACTCGACCATCCCTCCGATGATTAAGAAGAATTTGTTGCAAGTCGGTGTCAACCTGTGATGCCCGAGAGTTGTCGTTGGTGCCCATCCGCACCGATGGTTGGCTTGGTCGAGAAGACGTGTCCAAAGGTATGATGGATAACCGTGAGGTACTATTTCCGAAACCACCGTGCGTGTCAGGTGAAGAAATGTCTAAGTTGAAGATTGACAATGCGAACTAAACTGCACCATCTGTGGGATACCTTGGGAAGCCAAGTGGAAAATATGATTACATGGTAAAGTACACCGTCCCCTCGATAGTTACAAGATTCCTATTGAAGATGTTAAGGCGACGGATGGGTGACGAATTCCTTAAGACTATGCCGATGTTAACACAATAAGAATTTCCTCACGATTCTCGTGCCTAGAGTGGCACCTCTCATTATCACTTCCCCAAAACCGGTTCCATATTCCTCTGACAAGGCTATCCCTTGGAACTATGGAGATGAGGTTTACTATCATGGTGTCAAGCAAGACCCTCTGACCATTGAAGATCTTACATAAGCTACCATTCCCGACATTGACAACATCACCGGATCAAGTAAGGTGACCAACCGGCGGTATTCTCCATATCTCTCCTCCAAAGACACCGCGACTCCAGATTCCAGCCATTCAACCCATTCCCCAAGCTAGAGGGAAAGAACCAGTGGCTCATCTTGCTCAACCAGAAGTACCAAAGGAAGTTACTGAAGACACCTCCAAACGAGAAATGGAGGAAATTTTGAAGATTATCAAGAAAAGTGACTACAATGTTGTGGAACAGTTGGGACATACTCCGTCCAAGATCTCCATGCTTGCTCGCTTCAGGTTCGAGGCTCATGCTAACGCCTTGGTGAAGTTTCTGAAGAATGCTCATGTGCCGCAAGACACTACCACTGATCAATTCGAAGTTTGTATTGCAAGCCTGGCTGCCAACAACGGCCTAGGCTTCTCGATGTCGATTTAACTCTCCCGGAAGAACACAACAAAGCCTTGCACATCTCTGAATGCAAGCGCTACTGCCTCATGTTTTGTGACACCGGCTCGCTCGAACATCTTACAAAGTCTTTGATCGACTTGATGTCGAAGGGTTGGTTCTCGAGACCCAAGGACATTATTGTGAGGGCTTTTGATGGTTCTAAGCGCAGATTGGAGAGCTCATCACTGTAAAGTCGGTTCCCGACTTTTGATTCCACTTTCTTTGTCATGGACATCCGTCCGCCTTATTCCCGCCTACTTGACGCCTTGATACATGGGGGCCAAACCTCTACCTTCGGTTGAAGTACCGGTGAAAGGGAAGGTTGTCACAGATGTGGTGAAGAAGAGTATATGGTCACCATCTCCGCCGTCTCTATCTTGAGATGGAAGGCGAATTCTCGAGACTCCCGCAAGCTTTTGAAACAATACCCGAGTCCGCCTGCTGACTCTCCTGCTACTCCGAAGTTACACAAGCTCCGCCTAGGATGGCCTCACGAAAGATGCTCAAGCCGCCGAACAAGGAGGTAGTACTGGGGTCGCCCCGATCTTCCTTTCAAATTTGACAAGATGGTTTAGGCTTCACCATCAAGGGTCAAGATGATACACCGCGAACGTGCGCCCAACTTCCTTTCCGTGACCCGAGTGGAATCCATGCTATAGAAGACAACAACAACGACTTCGACATCAAGAAATGGATCTTCCCAACACCGTATCATGGGCTCAAGAATTGGAAGATCAAGACGCCATACCAATCTCCTTTAGTCGAGTAATTACTTTGTTTTGTTTTTCTTTCGTATTTCTTTATGTTTTGAACAATAAACTTTGAAAGCCTAGTGCCTTACCGGGCATCATGGCTCATTTATGAGGGTTATTATCGTCGTTATGTATTTTCATTCAATAAATTGTTGGACTTTTGCATTCATTTGTTTGTTTTCTTTCTTTACTTTATCACCCCTTCAAAAGGCTATGTGTTTCTTACACACACGCACGTGATACATCGGAATCACTCCGAATCTCGTTAATAACAGCTATGCTAGCTAAATATGACTTCGATAATCCGATCTACCAAGCCGAGACGAAAGTGAGGAAGATTGTGAAGTGAAGAACTTGCAGCGAAAGAAGAGCGAGTTATACCAAGAGCAAGTTGAGGTTGTGAATTGGGTACCGACGTAAAAGAGATCAAGATAGGAGCGGTCTTGAACAAGTTAAAGAAAGGTTGACTCGATGCTACGAGACTACATTGAGGTTTTTGCTTGGTAATACGAGGATATGGTTTGACATTGATATTGTGGTACATCGATTGCCGACAAAAGGTTTTCTCTCGGAAATGTATGTTGTCAGATGCGCCCCGAGATGTCGAAAAGATCAAAGCCGGTTATGAAGGTTCAACGCGTTTCTTAGTCACCTCTTATCCCTGGTTGCAAATGTGGTACCGTGCTAAGAGGATGGCAAAGTACGAATGTGTGGATTACGTAGATCTGAACAAAGCAAGTCCAAAAGACGATTTCCCTTCCTCATATTGATGTTCGTTGACAATACCGCCAAAGATAAGGTTTTCTCCTTCATGGATGGTTTCTCACATCGGATCAAAATGGCTCAAGAAGGAGAAGACTACTTTGTTACAAGGGCACTTTCTACAAGGTTATGCCATTCGGATCGAAGAACGCGGCGCCACTTATCGCGCTATGGTGACATTGTTTCATGACATGATTCATCACGAGATAGAGGTCTACGTCGACATGATAGCTCGATCAGATCAAGAAGAACACCTTGATCATTTGTAAACTGCTTGATAGGTTGAAGAAGTATGATCGAGACTTAATCCCAACAAGTGCACCTTGGAGTCCGATCCGGAAAACTCCTAGGGTTTGTAGTCAGTGGAAGAGGTATTGAGGTTGACCATGCGAAGGTTAAAGCTATTCAAGAGATGCCACCCCCGCAGAGAAGGAGGTCGAGGTTTCGGGCCGATTGAACTACATTGCATTCATTGCACACTTAACTGCTACTTGTGAGCCAATCTTCAAGTTACTAAAGAAAGATCAAGTAGTGGAATGGAATGACGATTGCCAGATCGCTTTTGACAAAATCAAGGAGTACCTTCAATCCTCCTATCCCGATGCCGCCAATGGAAGACCTCTTATCATGTACTTGACAAGAGAGAACTCAATGGGTGTGTGTTGGGGCATCATGACGAGTCGGTCGAAAGAGCATGCAATATACTACCTTAGCAAAAGTTTACCGATCGTGAAACAAGATACTCACACTTGAGAAAACTTGCAACGCTTTTGGCTCGTCACGACTAAGACAAGATATGTTGACTCACTACTTTGTTGATTTCTAAGATGGATCCAATAAAATACATATTTGAGAAACCACTATCTCCTAAGAATAGCAAGATGGCAAATGATCTTGACCGAATATGACATCCAAGACACTTCTAAAGCGATCAAAGGAAGTGTGGTAGCGATCATTTGGCTCATCAAGCCGTAGATGACTATCACCTATGCAGTCGAATTTCCGATGAAGATGTTTTACTAGTTACGATCACGAAGAACCGTGCCCAGAAGGACCTAAACAAGGATCCCGATGGACCATGGTCTTCGATGGAGGCTCAAACGCACTTGGCAATGGCATTGGCGCCATCATCACATCCCCCACAGGCAGGCACACGCCTTTCACCGCCAGATTATGTTTCAGTTGCACGAACAACATGGCCGAGTACGAAGCGTGCATCATGGGTCTTAAAGCTGCTATTGACTTAAGAATCAAGTTCTTACAAGTGTATGGAGACTCAGCTTTGGTGATCAGTCAGATTAAGGGCGATTGGAATACGAAGCATCCGAATCTTATTCCATATCGAGAGCATGTTCTGAGTTTGATCCCCTACTTTGAAGAGATTACTTTTGATCATATTCCACGAGAAGAGAATCAGTTGGCAGACGCATTAGCTACTATGTCATCTATGTTCAAGGTCAGATGGGACAACGAGGCTCCCCAGATCATCATTGAGAAGTTCGACGAACCAGCGCATTGTTATGAGCTTGATACAGAGGAGAAACCTTGGTACTATGACGTGAAGAGGTATCTTGAGACTCAGGAATATCCCGCAGGGGCATCCGTCAATGATAAGAAGTTCATGAGAAAATTCGCTTCCAAATTCTTTCTCAGCAACGACATCTTATACAAGCGCAACCACGACTTGTGCTTACTCACTGTGGTAGACCGAAAAGAATGCGTATCATGGAAGAGTTACACGGCTAATTTGGTACCCACTCCAAAGGACACACCATGGCTAAGAAGATTTTGAGAACGGGTTACTATTGGTCCACCATGGAAGTCGATTGTCACCGCTATGCTCGATCTTGTCACAAGTGCCGACGATGCCGACAAAGTACACGCACCTCCAGACTCAATGTTTTAACTTCTCCTTGGCCTTTTGCAATGTGGGCATTGACATGATTGGAGAAATTAAGTCCACTTCCAATGGACATCGCTTCATCCTTGTGGCAATCGATTACTTTACCAAATGGGTAAGCACTCGTATGCATCCATACCAAGAATGTTGTGGCTCGATTCATCAAACATAATCTTATCTGTCGGTATGGCACTCCGAAAGAATTATCACGTATAACGGTTCCAATCTCAACAACAAGATGATCACCGAACTCGCACGCAGCTCAAGATCAAGCATCACAATTCTTCCTTATCGGCCTAAGATGAATGGCTCTGGAAGCCGCCAACAAAACATTAAGAAGATTATACGTAAGATGATTGACTTACAAAGATTGGCACGAGATGTTACCATTTGCTCTTCATGGTTACCGCGACTACAAGACGAACATCAATGGGGCAACCCCTTCTCTCTCAGATACGGTATGGAAGCCGTCTTGCCCATCGAGGTTCGGATACCCTCAACCGTAGTCCTCCAAGAGGCAGTTAGGCGAAGACGATCGTTTACGGCTTGACCAGATCAACTTGATTGATGAGAACGACTCGCGTCCATCCGCCATGGACAGATTTATCAGAAACGAATGATCAGAGCATTTAACAAGAAGGTCAAGCACCGAGTCTACCAAGTCGGTGATCTAGTAGTCAAGCGCATCATCCTTCCACAAGGTGATCCTGTGGGCAAATGGACTCCCACCCATGAGGGACCATTTGTAGTCAAAAAGTTTTCAATGAGCTATGATACTTAGCACCATGGATGGTGAAGACTTCCCACACCTTGTGAACGCAGACATAGTCAAAAAATACTACGCATAAAAAAGACCCGCTAGGTCGATCGCCTAGGCAAAAATAAGGAGATCTGGCGAACCAAAAGGTTCGGGCAAAAGTTAAGGATATATACAAAACATGTATACCCCAAGTCGAAAACCCGAAAAGGCGGCTTGGGCAAAAAGGGTATCCCAGACCGAAAACACGAAAGGCGGTCTAGGCAAAAGTTAGGGATTTAAGCGTACGACTATGTCTCTTCCGATCACCGCTTGCACTACTATCAACATTCAAGATTCAAATGGCGAAGATCACTACTCACTTTCTCGACAACAAGGAGATGAGATAGTCGAAATATATGAGTACTAGCATAGTTGAGACTTAACGAGATTGTTTCGCATAGCTTTTACCTTTCTTGTGTACAAAACTACTTGGCCATACGCCACCTTTCAAATGAATATTTCTTTCTCTTACACAATTTCGTTGTTGTTTGCAATAAGTCCAACGCTTGCTTTGAATGACTATACATTTGACAATAAGAATCTAATCACAAACATACGAAAAGTGAACATACAAAAGTACTTACTAGCTCCGTGAATTGGGACGACGACGAAAGTCACCAAAGCATTCCCCGAGCATGATCCCCCAAAGGTGTCACCCACAACACAATTTCCAGAGCAAAAGGAATCCACGAGCTGCAATTCCACTCAACCAAGCAATGTTACATCGGCCTCAAGAACACCTCACCACCGCTAAGTATTTATCCCTGGTATCTCTCGATCATCCCTTTTCCTCAACGAGATCCACCCAAGACTTGGTCAGATAGTGCATCGGAGGAAACTACATCTTCATTCCCACCAGAGATTACAACGGATCCGACTCTTCCAGCCCGGTCTCCCAAGAACTATCAAATGCTCTCCAAGAGATCTACACCCGTAATCCCAGAGAGCGCCCTAAATTTCCTCAGCAGATCTACATACAAGGTCCCCAACGGATCGCCTCCCAGATTCTCCTCAGCAGGTCTATATGTGAGATCTTCAACAACGAGCTTCTCGAATCTCTACCTTCCTCAACAATATCTAGGCCCAAGACTTGGTCAGATAGTGCATCGGAGGAATCCCGAATATCTTTCTTCTCTTTCAAAAGCAGGGATCTCACCTATTCAATCCCCCAAGCAGGAGTCAGAGATCCTCAAACAGAGCATCCGCATCTTCTTCAAGATGGATATGTTTTGAAATACCACAACATTTATCATTCATACATTACTCATAAAGTCATAATTCATGCACATGTCATTCATATACACTGTCATGCATAAAACTAACCAATATTCTATCAAAGTTCCTCTTGTTTTCTCCAAAATGTAATACCACTTTTGACGCAAACAGTCCAGATTAAGCCCGAATCGACGGAAAACTATCTCGAAAGCACCTTGGTTGTCCTCCGACGGTCCGTGATTAAGCCCGAATCGACGGAAAACTATCCGAAGACCGCCTTGGTTGTCCTCCGACGACTAGTCCAGGATTAAGCCCCGAACCGACGGGAAAACTATCCGAAGGACCGCCTCTAGTTATCCTCCGATAACAGGCAATGAATCAACACCCGATGCACAACAGGGAAGCTATCCACATTCTTGCCAACTACTATTCCCCTCAGAGTAATCAGCACGAAGATTTATTCTGACCCCTTCCTATTATCAACAAAGAACTATAGAGTCTAGCTGATTTACTCGCTTGATGGCATCTTAAGCCCATCCCCACCATTTATCAACATTTCTCCACTTTCAGAATGCTGCATATATGGTTAAAAATCAATGCAAATCAGTAACTTCATTCAAAAAATGAACACAAAGTCTAACGTATGACTCCTTCCAGATGGCATCTTAAGCCCATCTCCATGCTCCTTCCAGAATGTCAGAGCCTATACTCACTCCCCAAAGATCGATCTTTCCGATGGCATCTTAAGCCCATCTCCGTCAATTCTCCTATCAACATTCTCGAGTCTAGCGTATGACTCATCTTCCAAATAAGTATCCACTCCAAATGGCATCCGAAGCCCATTCCCATCATCACCACCAAGTGCAAATTTTGTGTACTCGAGTGTTCAATCATCTTCTACCTCCAGTGTCACGACAAGCGTGTCAATCTAACCCTCCAAAGACAAGAAGATTGAACAGGGGCAGCTGTCATACCCCAAAATTTGCCCTCCATCTACTCAAGAGATTTCATACATCTATGCTCAAGGATTCCTCAAGAGTTGATCAGACAAACTCTCTCCTAGACAATCAACCCAAACTAGGGTTTGGTATCTCTCAAGTCAAGATGAACTTCCAACATCTCCAATGGCCTTCATGCCTCCTCATATGCTTCAAAGATTCTCCATGTCAAGTTTCAAGCTTCACAAGTCAAGTTTCCTCGCATAATTGCTCGATGGTTGAAAATCAACAGATTGGACAAAAGTCAACTGTGGTCAACATACAACAAACTTCATAATTTCTGGTCAACATCCTCATTTTGAAGTTACATTCATCATTTGATCAAGGGTTGATCATGATTCATCAAGAAAACTCAAGATTTGCTCAAAAGTCAAACTTTCTAAATTAGGGTTTCTAGGTGAAAAGTCAATCAACTTTGACGATCATAACTTTCTCATACTTTCTCGTAAATTTTTCCACCACCTCTTGTTTTGAAGGAAATTCAATTTCTACAACTTCATGTCTCACAAGAATGTCCAAAAATGCTTCATTTGAGAGGTATAGCTCAAAACATTACAGGTCATTTTCAAAGTCAACAAAAAGTCAACTTTTTGTTTTGAAGATATATTGAGCATGGTAACTCCAATTAAGATGAGACCAAAAAGGTCGGTTAGAGGACTCTTAGAGCTTTCCAAAAAGTCTAAGAACACTCAAAAATGTGGAAAATTGAGCAAGATACACCATTCAGAAGTTGGGCAATTTTGGACAATTGCACAAAAGGACATTTTGGTCAAATTGCAAAATTTTCCAAATGGGCCTATAATCTTTTGATCCAAACTTGTTCATGACAATATTCTTGACCCATAAATGCTTGGCCATGGCAATTTTCTATTTTATTGATTTTATTTTGGATTTTAAACCATTTAATTCCAAATTAAATTACATAAAATATGAAAATAAGGTTGTTTTTCAAATAAGTTGGATTTATATCTTTCTTAATGTCCAAGAAAGCCCATATTTCATACCAAATTCGTGCATGATCACACATTGATGAGAAAATCAATTTTTCTTCAATATTTGATTTTATTTTCAAAGAAAATATTTGCACATTGATGGATGAATCTTTTTTGCTTGCTTTTGCCATCCAAACTTCTTCTATAAATGCTCAGCATTGTGTACAAACCAAAGGACGAAACCCTAGCTCAAGCCAAACCCTTATTTTGTCAAAATTTTCCAAGAAACTTGAGAAATTCGAATTTCAAAATCCAGTCACTTTCAGCCTTCAAACATCATTCCATCGTCGTAGAGTAAGTTTGAGTAAGAATGCACTGTTGACATTGATCAAACCATCCAGAATCGAGGCATACACATACATACATATTCAATTTTTCTTGATTTTTGCATTCTATTATTCTGCTTGTTTCAATTGATTCTAATGCCTTTTTGTGTTCATGAGGTTCTATAAGACCGATCTGGGCAATCGTTATGGGTTTTGAACGTCAGAATTGCATTATGCCATTACTAGGGTTTTTCGATCGTGAGTTTAACCGGCCCGATGGCCGATTCAACAAAACTAATACCACCAATGGATTCGTGAGGTCCGATTTAGGTGGACAAGGTCTTCTTTTTGTATTCGCATTATTTTGTAGGATCCCAGAATCTCCTTGCCGGAGAAGACGACCGGAGCTAGGGCTCCAGCGTCGTGGACCGTTTGACTCAGGCGAGAGCATGCGTGGCGTTTCTGTGCAACGTGATTCGTCCATCCAGTCAATTGGGGCCCACGCGTGCTGACTTTGATTTTGAAACGTATCCAGGACATGTCATCATTCATATCCCTTTGATTTCCAGCTTTCCAACACCAAGTGTCAAATGGTCTGGTGGTTAAGGCGCTCACTATTCCAGGATACTCTCCCATGTCTCCAGTTCGATTCCCACTGGCACCGGTTTTGGTTTCTTTTTTAAACTTTCAAACTTTTCAATATTTTTTCATATTTTCTATATTATTTAATAATTGCATGTTATTTTAATTTATTTTCATATTTTATTTCTGCATTAAAAATTCATCAAAAATTAATTTTCTTTTTGCATTTGTTTTCTGAAAATCTTTATTTAATTTAATAAATTTAAAAATACAATTTTGCATGCATATTTATTTTTATTTGTAATTTTGCATTTAAATCATTGTTAATTCATTTTAAATTATTAAATTGCATCTAAAAAATCCCAAAAAATTATTTTAACTTATTTATCTTATTTCCAACATATAATAATTTTCCCATATTAAAAATTGCATTTTTTCTAACATTTTCTCTTATTTCGATTTCATCATATTTTCCGATTTTCTTATCTTTTCACAGGTTGTTCCGTTTTTTTCTTTTCGCTTTTCTATTTTTCCAATAATGTAATTGTATATGGGATGTAATAGTTTAATTTAGGATTTTATTTTCCGTAAGTTTTAAATTATGTATCCGCCTAAAGCCATGTAATAGCGAGGACATTTACCTTTCCGAACTTTACATTCCGCATTTTAATTTCCGCACCCTATAAATTGCTAGTAACTAGGCGTGTATGGCAAGATAATAATCAACATAGCTCACTCTAATTTCAAGATAACATATTCTGAAATCAACACACTATTTCACACACGCACTTCTTAGGTAATTCTCTCGTTTTACGAATTCAAAATGGTCATGTCCCTCGAACGTAGAGGTATTCTAGCACCGTTGCCTTCCAAACAAATCATCATAGTCCCTTCGATACAAAGATCATGAGACCCACGTTGTCGCCTCCGAATACATGATCTTGACCCTCGATTGTCGCCTACGAAAAATGATGATAGTCCCTTCGAATGTGCTAGGATACTTCCTACAAGTTGCTTTCTATGACCATCCGATGTCCCTTCGAATGTCCCGCTTACATCCAACGAATGGAGCTACCTACTAACTAATCGTATGGCTAGCGCTATTCTAAAGGAATGTAGAAGTACAACAAAACGACCAATTCTGAGTGGGTAAATAAGTCTTTTAGTTGCTTGCTCTAAACCAAATGCTTTTCACACCTCACACTTTTTTCAAAGTTCAAACTCTTTTCAAAACAAAACATTTCCGAACACTTTGTATACACTCCTACATGAGTCATTACAAAGTCAAAGCGAAATGCCTCTTTCAAAACATCTTTGTCAAACACACAGAAAGCAATTTTTAAAAAGTGATCTAGAGCAACTAAGAGCCCGTAGATAACTACGGATGGAAAGGGTGCTAATACCTTCCCTTTTCATAACCATTCTCCGCACTCAATCTAACGAAGGTCTTTTTCTCTACTTTTACCTTCCCTTAATTGGATAAAAATAAAAGTCGGTGGCGACTCTTGCTATCCGCACATTTGGATACAAAAATCCTACAAAGTCGGCTCACCGTATCAGTAGACAAAGTCGAAAAGTCAAGTTTTGTGAACCTGTACTTGGAAAATCTTGTAGAGTGAAGTTCAACAAAGGCAAACAAAGAACACATGGATCCCTTGATTACATCCATGCCGATCTTTGGGGCCCGCAAGGTGTCCATCACATTGTGAGCAAGGTATTTTCTATCCATAGTAGATGACTATTCCGTGAAGTTATGGGTATTTATTCGTAAGACTAAGGATGAAACTTTGAGAATTTCAAAGGTTGGAAGACTCGGTCGAAAACCAAACCGCGTAGGTCAAGAGGTTGAGAATGCATAATGGTCTTGAATTTTGCAATGAGGAATTCGACGTTTGTGTTGCCTCGGTATTGCAAGGCACGTAATCATCGCAGTCTCCACAACAAAATGGTTTGGCTGAAAGGTTTAATCGAACCATCTTGGAGAGTTAGATGCATGTTGACCACCGGCTTAAAGAAGGTGTTTTAATGAATGCTTCGACAAAGAACATATCCGATAAACAGATGTCCTTCGACTACGTTAGATATGAAGACACCAAGAAGTTTGGTCGGAACATCCACCAAATCTCGACAAACCGAGAGTATTTGGCTGTAGCCTATGCTCACATTAGGCAAGACAAGGTCGAACCTAGAGCTCTTAAATGCATGTTCATGGATATCCCAAGGAGTCAAAGCTTATAGGCTATGGTGCCTAGAGTCGTCACGTAAGAATTATCACCACCGAGATGTTGTTTTCAATGAAGTCGAAATGGCTTTCAAGAAAACGGATGATGTTGGTCGGCGTAAGTATCGACGAAGAGTCGAACAGTAGATATTCCGCTGAGGGGAGCATGTTGATGCCGAATTGCATATCCCGATAAAGTCAAAGAAGCGATGATGTCGATGAAGTTGAGGAAACTGCTGATGACTATCTATTAGCAAGAGATAGGACACGAAGAGTCATCAAACCACCTCAAGAGTTTGGGTATGCGATCTTATAGCTTATGCCTTAATCTCTCGCAAGTGAGGTTCGGACGAAGAACCAAGAGACCATAAGGAAGTTATGAGGAGTCAAAATAAGATTGAATGGTCAAGGCCATGGATGATGAGATAAGTCTCTTCATGATAACAACACTGGGAATTGATCAAGAAACTCACCGGAGCCAGTTAGTCACCGTAAATGGATTTTCAAAGTTAAGGAAGGAATCAAGGAGTGGCGCCGAAAAGATACAAGGCAAGGTTGGTTGCAAGGGTTTCACTAAATAACGATAGATTTCAATGACGTGTTTTCTCCCGTTGTGAAGCATAGGTCCATTCGAATGTTGCTTGTTATGGTGGCACAATCTTGAATCGAACAGATGGATGTGAAGATCGTTTTGTATGGTGATCTAGATGAAACAATCTCGATGAGGCAACTCAAGGGTATGTCGAAAGGGAAAGGAAGATTATGTGCAAGTTGAATAGATCTTTATATGGTGAAACAATCTCCTGGGAATAGGAGATTCGACAAATTCATGACACGCATAAGTTTCGTTAGAAGTCAGTTCGACCATTGTGTTTATTTTAGATTTCGTCCTGGTAATTCATTTGTTATTTTGTTACTTTATGTTGATGATATTCTCATAGCAAGTAACAATGTCGAAGAGGTAATGAGGGTGAAGGCAGAACTCAATAAGGAGTTAGAAATGAAGGATCTAGGAGCAGCCTTGATTCTTGAATTGACATTCAAGAGATGAAGCGAAATTATGCTTATCTCAAGAGGCATATTTACGAAAGATTCTCGAAAAGTTTGGTATGTCAAATTCGAAGCCTGTTGTGACTCCAACAAACCCTCAATTCAAGTTGAGTATTGATCAATGTCCCAGTACTGAGGTCGAAAGAACTTATATGAATAACATCCCATATGCTAATGTAGTAGGTTCTTTGATGTATGTTATGGTTTGTACTAGACCCGATATAGCATATGCAGAAGTCTTGTAAGGTGTACATGGCGAATCTCGAAAGGCTCACCGGCAAGCATTGAAGTGGATTCTAAGGTACATAAATGGGTCTCTGAACGAGTCTTAATTTATGGTGGAGCCTTTGGTGAAGATAGTAAAGCAAAGAATCGAAGGATATGTCGACTCGATTATGCAGGTTGTATGGATTCCGTAAAATCTATTTCCGATATGTTTTCACTATGTTTGAAGCTATTAGTTGAAAGCAACACTTCGAAGGTTGTTGCATTATCAACCACTGAAGCGGAATATATTGCTTTAACTGAAGCTGTGAAAGAAGCATTGTGGCTTGAAGGTTTTGCTAAGGAGCTGAAAATTCAAGGGAAAATTATCACTGTTAAATGTGATAGTCAAAGTGCAATACACCTGTCGAAGAATTCAACCTATCATGAGCGAACCAAGCACATTGATGTGAGGTTGCATTTTGTCAGAGGGGTAATCGAGCGTGGAGAAGTCCAAGTGCTGAAGGTTTCGACAGATCATAATGCTGCTGATATGATCACCAAGACATTGCCTAGTTGCAAGTTTTTCCACTGTATGCAGTTGATAAAGCTGCATGAAGAAAACTAATTCGTTAGTTGATAATAGAGTTTGTTCCAAGGTGGAGATTTGTGAGATTTTGGGTCGAACTCTATTGTGTCGAAGGATGCTAGAATTGTTAGCATCGAATTGGGCCTGTTTGTTATGTCCAATTGGTTAAGTTAGCTTGTACCCTAAGTTAGCTTGTAATGGGTATTTGTGATAAAAGTCCATTAGTTTAGTATGTTAGGTTTATTATAAATAGCATACTAGTCTCTCATCATTGCATACTGCAAATCCTAATTTAGGGTGAGAGGGTTATTTTTTATTCTTGTATACTTGTAATCTTGTTTTGAAGAGAAAGGAAAGAATAGCAGTTAATAATCAATCCTTGTGTTCATCGTGTTCTTCATTCTTTTTCCCCTACAAGCTTATATATATTTGTTTCAAGGCATCCGATTCACAACGTAGACGATAATGAATTTCTACTAGAAGCACGAACAAATCCATGTCGAATTTCCGTACGGCTGAGTCATTGGTCATTTAAAACCCTAACAATTACTTATTCATCATTATCACTTATAAATTATAGCACAAAATTTTCATTGCGCCATTAGTGATAAAAATGAAGAGAAGAAGCCAAACAAGTAAGAAAAAATACAGAAACAGGCTCATTGTATTGCCCGATTACTTTTTCCTTCACATACTTTCTTCTCGAGAACTATTGCAGTCGTTCAATCATGCATACTATCAACTAGATAGAAACATATATGGAAGCATCATACAACCCTTACATTCAATTCTTGATACTTTAAGCATCTCGATACTTTAATTAATATGTCTCTTAAGGTTTCTCACCCCGTGATACCTCAACACCTCTACATGTCTTCAATTTTAAGCGTAAGGGTATCCTCGAGCCTTGAAAACTCAACGGGATTTTAAAATACACATTTTCGCACAAGTTCCAACACTTAGGAATCAATATGAAATCTTATGTTTAAGATTTTCCTCCTTACTTCCATTCGTGTCAATCTTTAACAAATTTGAACCTTTCAATTGGGTATACAAATGGTCAGTGGGGAACATTGTATCCAAATCATCTGAATTTTCCTACATAAACCAATTTATCTATACATTATTTTAGATTTTGTGGCAGTGATGATGTCCCTTTTGAGCCCTTTTCGAAATTCAATAGGTTAAATAGTTTGATCATTGATAGTTGTAAACTTGCGGGCGCATAAAAGCTCTGCATATCAAGTGCCACTCTTGGAAATTTAACTATAAAATTATCAACTCATTCACCTCAATGTCATACCCCAAAATTTGCCCTCCATCTACTCAAGAGATTTCCTACATCCCTACTCAAGGATCCCTCAAGAGTTGATCAGACAAATTCTCTCCTAGACAATCAACCCAAACTAGGGTTTGGTATCTCTCAAGTCAAGATGAACTTCCAACATCTCCAATGGTCTTCATGCCTCCTCATATGCTTCAAAGATTCTCCATGTCAAGTTTCAAGCTTCACAAGTCAAGTTTCCTCAGACAATTGCTCAGATGGTTGAAAATCACAGATTGACAAAACTCAATCGTGGTCAATATACAACAAACTTCATAATTTTTGGTCAACATCCTCATTTTGAAGTTACAATCATCATTTGATCAAGGGTTGATCATGATTCATCAAGAAAACTCAAGATTTGCTCAAAAGTCAAACTTTCTAAATTAGGTTTCTAGGTGAAAAGTCAATCGAACTTTGATGATCATAACTTTCTCATACTTCCTCAGAAATTTTTCCACCACCTCTTGTTTTGAAGGAAATTCAATTCTCTACAACTTCATGTCTCACAAGAATGTCCAAAAAATGCTTCATTTGAGAGGTATGGCTCAAAACATTACAGGTCATTTTCAAAGTCAACAAAAAGTCAACCTTTTGATTTGAAGATATATTGAGCATGGTAACTCCAATTGAGATGAGACCAAAAGGGTTGGTTAGAGGACTCTTAGAGCTTTCCAAAAAGTCCAAGAACACTCAAAAATGTGGAAAATTGAGCAAGTTACACCATTCACAAGTTGGGCAATTTTGAAAGAATGCACAAAGAGAGATACTTCCAAAAATCAAATCTTTTGCAAATGGGCTTGCTTTTTCTTCATCCAAACTTATTCCTCATGCAATTAGGAATATCCAAGCCCAATGCCACGAATTTTTGATTTATTTTTCTATTTAATTTTGAATTTATTCATTTAAATACAAATTAAATTTTAAAATAAATTATAAAATCAAAATTAATTGAAAGATTGATTTTATTCTCTTCTTAAGACCCAAGCAATCCATTAAAAGCCAGCAATTTCGAAATTGGATCAAAAAAGGCAAGATTGGATTGGAATTGAGCAAATTTTGAAAATTTGATTTTCATGAAAAATCAAATTTGATTATCATTGAATGGTGATTGATTCTTGCCAATTATGATCCCAAATCCATCCAGCATATATACCTGATGCATACCAATCACAAGAGGACGAAAAAATTGGCTCATAAACCCTATTCCAAAGTCAAAAAAATCGTGGCAAGCAAGCAAGTGGCAGCCCTAGCTCCAGTTCGATTCAATCGATTTTGAGTATCCAAATACATTCCTTGACATCTCCTGAAGCTTTCCAGACCCTTACATCATTCAAAAACATCAAGAGTCAAGCAATCCGGTTTTGGTTTGTTCTTATATTTTTCAAAATCGAATTCTGTTTATCATGCATTTTTAACATGTTTTGATGTTTGATTTGTGTTTAGTTTGAAGTTTGCAAGCTATCTGGACAATCGAATTGCATTCTTGTGGCCTAAATCGAAATCTGCCATGTTTAGGGTTTCTGGTTCAATTAGGGCTTCCTTAAACGGAAAAATTGGACAAAACAATCACCACCATCGCTTAGAATGAAATTTGAATCGAATCATGCTTTTAGATTTCATTTATATTGCGGGCTTTTTGATGTTTAGGGCCTTAGCGTCGAGTTTGGCGACGAAACTTCCTGTAAATTCAAACGAAGAGGATGATGTTCTTCGCGTGAATTTGAATTCGAAGCGCCGTTTAAAAGCCATTCGTTCAGTTTCTTAAACACGTGGACGCTCTAGCTCAGTTGGTTAAGGCGTGGGATGATGGAGATTCTCTCACATGTCTCCAGTTCGATCCCTGGCCATGACATTTCTTTTACAAGTTTGCAAATCTCAATTATTTTCATATTTTCATGTTTTTTTTAATATTTTGCATTGTTTTAATTTCATTTCAATATTTTATTTCTGCATTAAAAAATTATCAAAAAATATTTTTCTTTTTACAGTATTTTCATAAAATGTTTATTTAATTTATAAAATTAAAAAAATATAATTTTGCATGCATATTTATTTTTATTCATAATTTTGCATTTAATTCACTTTTAATTGCATTTTAGTTATTAAATCTTTTCCAAAAAATCCCAAAAATTTATTTTAGCATATTTATATTATTTCCAGCATATAATAATTTTCTCATATTAAAATTTGCATTTTTCTAACATTTTGGCTCTTGTTCGATTCATATTGCATTTTCCGATTTCTTCTTTTTGTACAGGTTGATCCGATTCAGACGATTTTCTCTTTATCATTTTATCATATTATTTTCCAATAATGTAACTGTCTATGGGATGTAATAGTTTAAATTAGGATTTTATTTTCCGCATTTTAAATTATGTATCTGCCCCAAAGCCTTGTAATAGCGTAGGACATTTACTTTCCGCACTTTACATTCCGCATTTTTACTTTCCGCACCCTATAAATTGCTAGTAATTAGGCGTGTATGGCAAGACTAAAATTGAACATAGCCCACTAATTTTCAAGATAAAATATCTGAAATCAACACACTTCTTTCACACACGCACCCCTTAGGGTAATTCTCTCTCGATGCATTTCGATTCAAAATGGTCATGTCCCTCGAATGTAGAGGTATTCTAGCACCGTTGCCTTCAAAACAAATCATCATAGTCCCTTCGATACAAAGATCATAAGACCCACGATGTCGCCTCCAAATACATGATCTTGACCCTCGATTGTCGCCTACGAAAAATGATGATAGTCCCTTCGAATGTGCTAGGATATTTCCTACAAGTTGCTTTCTATGACCATCCGATGTCCCTTCGAATGTCCCGCTTACATCCAACGAATGGAGCTACCTACTAACTAATGGTATGGCTAGCACTATTCTAAAGGAACGTAGAAGTACAACAAAACGACCAATTCTGAGTGGGTAAATAAGACTTTTAGTTGCTTGCTCTATCAAATGCTTTTCACACCACACACTTTTTTCAAAGTTCAAATTCTTTTTTTCAAAGTTCAAAAACATTTCCGAACACTTTGTATACACTCCTACATGAGTCATTACAAAGTCAAAGCGAAATGCCTTTTTTCCAAAACATCTTTGTCAAACACACAGAAAGCAATTTTAAAAAAAAAAGGTGATCTAGAGCAACTAAGAGCCCGTAGATAACTACGGATGGAAAGGGGTGCTAATACCTTCCCTTTTTATAACCATTCTCCGAACTCGTAATCTAACGAAGGTCTTTTTCTGATACTTTTACCTTCCCTTAATTGGATAAAAATAAAAGTCGGTGGCGACTCTTGCTATCCGCACATTTGGATACAAAAATCCTACAAAGTCAGTTCACCGTATCACACTCAACATTTTTAGCCTATATCAACGCCTCTTTTTTAGAAAGTAAAAATATTGTTCTCGTAGAGAGTAATAGGCAAAAAATTATATATTTTGTTGTAGCTTAAATAAATTTTTGTAAATTTTCTACAAAGTTGTAGAACCGTTCTGGTAAAGGATAAAGAGAATGGCTCCTATTAGCAACGGTTAAACTGGTTCTCATATAATTTAAATTAATTTTAATTTTTTTTATTAATTATCACTGTTCTCATATGTATTACCAAAGCAATCCTTAATATATTATAATATAATACACGTTTATGCGCCAAATTTAAAATAAAATATTGCCTAAATCGCATGGGATAAAGTACTAATTTTTTTAATGAAAAATGTCTCCAGCGAGAATCAAAGTTAGGTTTTTTTTTACTTATAGAGCGCTTAATTTTCACTTTTTCTTTTCTAAATTTTCATTGTCCCTCCAAAACTTGAACCCTGAACTGAAGCATGAACTTTTCAATGTTCCCTCCCAAATCGATTTTCATTGTCCCTCCCATACTTGACCCCTGAAGCATGAAAATTTCAATGATCCCTCCCGAATCGATTTTCATTGTCCCTCCCATACTTGACCCCTGAAGCATGAAATTTCAATGATCCCTCCCGAATCGATTTTCATTGTCCCTCCCATACTTGACCCCTGAAGCATGAAAATTTCAATGTTCCCTCCCAAATCGATTTTCATTGTCCCTCCCATACTTGACCCCTGGAGCATGAAATTTTCAATGTTCCCTCCCAAATCGATTTTTATTGTCCCTCTCATACTTGACCCATGAAGCATGAAAATTTCAATGTTCCCTCCAAAATCGATTATGACATAGAGAGAAGAAGCATTCATTCTAAATCCGATTTCGATTGAGTAACCCTAATCCTTTATTCTTCATCCCAGATCTAACCCTAACTGTTAGTTCTTTGTACGAGCTCTTCCCAAACCCAAACCCTAAACGTTTCTTCAGCACATAAGCGTCTCATTCTTCTCCTCTGTAAGGTTCGTCTCCCCATCAAGACCTCACTTCAATTACAAGATCTAATTCAACTTATGTATGTGTGTGAACTTTCCTCCACCGACAAATCTAACGGTTTCTTTTTTGTAGGTCTCAATTTCCCATCGTGATACTAACCGTGCGTGGGTTTTTCATATGTGTGCGAGTTTTCGATTCATCCAGGTAAAAGGTGATACTATATTCTAAACATAATTCAAAATTGTTTCTTAGAAAGTTTAAAGCCTGTCCATTAGTATAATTGTTATACTAAAATATTTATCAAGTTTTTTAAATTATGACTATCAAGTTTAGACATGACTCAGTGAACTTTAGGACTAATTGTATGTTTACATAAATATTTTTAATCATGTTTTTAATTTTAAGTTAATTTTTTGTCGTTCATTATGTTTAGATTAGTGAATTAAGAATTAGGAAAGTAACAAATGTTATCATTTTGAATGTGCCAACTTGAACATGTTGTGTTAGACAGAGGAATTTGGAACCTATATGCTATGATTATCCTCCACTATGTGTTTGTGTATGTGTTTTGGAGTCATTCAGTGTTTGTGAAATATCTAAAAGATACGAGCTTAATTATATTACTTTGTGTTCAATTGTCTACCTATAATTGATTACTTATAATGGACGTTTTGAAATTACATTATACTGATAATAGATTGTAATAGAAAATATAGCTTTTGATTAATTATTTTATAGTTTTAATTTTAGCTTTTGGACAGTGAACATGATGGAGTGTTTTATATATATGTTGGGTTTATTTTAATTTGCGCTTGAAGATTTTTAAGGATAATCTCCCGTTTAACTTATTCATATTTGATTTTTATGGAATTTGTGAATATGCTAACAATTTGATCATGATTTGTAGTAGAATCTCATTTTTTATGGTAAGCTCAAGTTTAGTAAAAAAATAGGAGTTAATTCAATGGTCTTAAAGGTATTGCATTTTTTTAAGTCCCAGTGTTATTTTGGTGGGTCATTGAGTTAGAGATAGTTAATTAACTCAAACTACTTTACACTGACTGCTTTGTAAAAGTTTATGATTTATTTTTTCTCTTATTTTACTTAAGAGTGAGTATTTTGGCTGATTCTGTTACATAACAACTACAGTTCATTGTTCTATCTCAAAGGGCCGGAGATCCTAAATACCAGCTGAAGTTCGGAACCTACAGACTGAAGTTCGGAGTTGACTTAGCACTACTAATGAATGCAAAATTAACATTTAAACCATTAAGTGCTGCACCATGAATCCATATAGTAGAATCAAAAAAGTATGAGAAAACAATTTTGTCGAAAAATAAACATAATACTAGTTGTTATACTGAAGATTTAGAAGCTTCTCATTTGTTGTGCTTTTTTGGTTAAGCTTCATGTATATAGATGTTTGTTTCATTGCTTGCAAACTAGAGACTTGTATATCACATAGTTATGCACTAGTGCATCTTGATTTTTTTCATTAGCAAATTCTAAGTAGTTAATTTGATAAAAAATTAAAAATTTGTAAGTAGTAGAAATCAAGTTCTTGATAACTTATACAATACTCTTCAATATTCCAACTCATACCTGATAACTTATAATGACGACTTATATAAATCTATGAATTTGGATTATATTGTAACTATTAAATTCTAAGATGTGAAATTTTGAGAATCTTATCGCGGAAGATAAGAGATTTGATATTCCCATAAATAAAGAATCTCGCGAGGAAGGTTCTCTAAGAATTATTGAAAACAAACCAAAAGTTTGTCACGAATTGTTGAAACACAATTCGAACTTAGGCTAAGCAAGAGATCTCGAAAGGCTAAGGACTTAGGATTGAACAAAATTGGTTATCGATATATTTCTTTTATCTAATAGAAAAAAATAATGAGAATTTTGTTCGTAAGGTCCCTATTATTCTTCAAGTGGAAGATTTTCCTAAGATTTATAATGAAGAAGTAACTTCGAGTGACTTTTCTTTGAATGATGTTATTCAAGGAAAAATGAATTCAATAATGTCAAACCATATTTGGGAACTTGTCGATCTACCTAAAGGTTCAATACCTGTTGGATACAAGTAGGCGTGTAAAACAAAGTATAATAGTTGGTACAATAAACACCTAAAAGGCTAGATTAGTAGCCAAGGCCTTTTGACAAAAAAAAAAGATGTTGATTATTTCAACACATATGCACCAGTAGCAAAGATGATGACAATTAAAAGTATTGTCAATATTAGTTTCTTTGCATAACCCTATAATTCATCAAAAGGATTTAAAAACGACATTCCTAAATGGAGATCTCGATGAGGAGGTTTACATTGAAAACCAGAAGGTTATGTACTTTTTAGTGATGACCAAAAAGTGCGGAAGCTTGTCAAATCTTTGCGAAGATTAAAATATGCACTAAAACAATGACATCAATAGTTTGAATTTGTCATTACAAAATTCACCAATGAAGGGGAGATACACAACTTGAAGGGAGACCTTTCAATCTTATCAAAACAAGAATTCAAAGAGATTGTCATCATCAAAAAGGGGGAGATTGTGAAGAATAAATCTTATATCTAGTTTTGATGAAGACAAAGATTATCAAAGAAGAGAAGGAACAAAAGTTTCATGGACATCAACGATGAAGTTAATCAAGAAGGTTCAACATAAAAATTCAAGTAAAGATTTGAGAGAAATGAACATAATTAAGGTACTCATTGCAATTTATATTATACTATTTTAAATTGCTCATAATTTCATCTCTCACTTCATCTAAAAAACCTTCTTGCATCATTATGCATGATTATATCAAAATCTTCTTCATCTAATTCTTGTAACTAAGTGTTTGTACTCAAAGTTGTGTGAGAATATTGTGATATTCCTTTATCTTTGTGTTGATTATATGATTGATCATTCACAACGAGATGAATAGAATTTTAGAAACAAAGAAGTTTCTAACTTCCACATTCAAGATGAAAGATCTTGGACTAGTTGACGCAATTTTAGTGATCAAAATAAAGCAAAATAGTGGGGGTTATAAACTTAGTACAACACACTATATTGAGAAAATATTTGATAAGTTCAAACACTTACGCTTTATGGAAGTGACCACTCCATTTGATCCTAGTGTCAAAATTCAAAGAATGATGGAAGAGTCGTAAATCAATTAAAATGTGAAAATTCAATTGGTTTTCTAAAGTAATTGATGCAATGTACTAGTCACAACATAACATTTGCAGTTAGTAAATGTGTAGATTTACTAGCAATCCAAATGGTGAGCATTGGAAGGTCATCACAAGGATATTCGATTATCTTTTAAACCAAAATCTTGATCTTCATTATGATAGGTGCCATATTAGAAGGGTATACCAATGTGAGTTGGATATCGAGTGTTGGAGATCATAAATGTATAATTGAGTGAATAATTACCTAGTTGGAAGTGTAATTTCTTGGAAGAGCAAGAAACAAACATGTACTAATATTTTGACCATGGAATCAAGTTTTGTGGCTCTTGTTTCCATTGTTCAGGAAACTGAATGGTTAAGGGCCCTAATGTTGGAAGTTACATTAAAAAAGGCAATGTTTCAAAAGTGTTGATACATTGCGATAGTCAAACCAATTTAACTAGAGCATTCAACAAAGAGTATAATGGAAAGTCTAGACTTTATTTTGTGATAAAATTGATTAAAGATGTAATCATTTCATTCACATATATATGATCGATCTATAATTTGAATGATTCATTTACTAAACTACTAGCCAAAGATTTAGTAAAGACAACCTCAATAGGTGTAAGGTTAAAACTCCTTGAATAAGAGTCCAACAATGATAGCAACCCAATTTGAAGTTAATACATCTTAACCTAAGATTCAATGGGTAACAACAAGTCGTTGATTCGAAAGTTAGTGCAACATTTTGTGACAATGTTGACTATTACATAATTGAGGGTTGAGTTTTTCAAACTCTTAATGAAGTTCTATATCGAGGAGGATATGCATCTCAAGAAATAGATACAAATTGAACTTCACCTATATGAATTTCGAGATGGTGCCGTCTCAAAGTGAGAGTTGGAGTTTCTCTCATGAAAAATTCATGAAAACAGGAAAAGCACATGGCCATAAATAGTGCTAGGCGAGATATGTAGGCGAAGAACCCTTAATGAGTGTGTGTATGGTAACGCCGGTCTAGTCACATGGGATAACGGTTTAAAGCATAGCTACCTAACGTTCCGATTAGGCTTTGCGTTGTCTATACTAAGGTTAAGTTCAAATCAAAAGATACCTAATTGTATTAACATTCTTTTATTTCCTTTTATTTTTGGAATTGATCTTGTCATTATTAGAATAGGTGGGGATTGTTATAAATTATTAACAATAATTAATAATTATGGTGTGTTCTAAAATAAAATGAAAAATATGCAAGTGAAGTTGTTCTTTGAATTTGAAAGTGGCAACACTTCATGAAGTGTTGCAGAATGAAAACATGCAACTTATGGAAATGTTGCAATAGGCCAAACATTGTAACTTTTGATAAAAGGAATTGTTTCACCAATGGCTGCTACCTTGTGAAACGATACAATTGTAGCCATAAATAATTCATTCTGATTTCAGAAATTCAGTAACAAAACAAAACATACATCATATTCACTAAGATTTTAGACACTCTTCGCTACATTCGAGTTTTCGTCGGTCTTGCGCAGACTCGAGAAGGCTGCATAATCCTAGGTATTCCTGCATAAAAACTTCAAGACAAACGGAAGTGCTTGAAATACTATAAAGAAAGTGTTTCGTACACGATTCTAGCCTCGATTCTATTTGTTTAAATTAATTTTCTAAAACTTTGTTCATGGTATACTTAGTTACTGAATTGTAATTATACAAATCAATAAAACATAAAAAGCTCATTTGATAAGAATTTTATACCAAATGATCACCATCAAAAACCGTTGGCGGCCAACCCAAGGCCGGCCCAAGGGTTAGGCAAATTAGGCCTTCGCCTTGGGCCTGAAATTTTTTTTTTTTCTTATAGGTATTTTAGGCCTCAAAAAATTAAAATTCAGTTTTTGTTTTTAGGAAAATAAAATTTACTTATAACTGCCTACTTAGCTTAGTTGGCAATTAAATGGTATTTTATTTAGAAAGTCTTGTGTTCAAATTTTGTAGGACTATAAAATAAAACCTTTTGCCTGTTCGCCTTAGGCCTCACATCTTATGTTGGGGCCAACCAAACCACCTTCAAACTCGCTACTCTATACAGAACTTACCTGATATTGAATTATACAGAATTTTTCCAATGAGAATGTTGAGATTGCGTCGGTAACAGACCTACAATTCCAAGCAGATGTTTTTGCAATTAAACTCGTACAAACTTGAGTAACTCCTGACTAGAAAACTAAAAGGATATTAAAATGGAGACAAATGCTCTTTTAACCTTGTGTAAGTGAAGAGCCAAAGTGATAAACTACAAGGTTTATTTCCAAGTGATTGGCATGCTCTACTCCTTTGTGAATGTGACGAAGAATTGGGAAAACATGCTTCTGCCACTGCACCATAATTATATTATTTCATTACTATAGTAAATTATTTTTCTTTTACATATAAAAGATATATAAAAAATAAGTTAAAAGATAGTGCACTATCATATAAAATAATTTTACACATACAACCAATCAAAATATTTACATTTGACATATCATTTAAGTATTTTAAAAATGAAATTGAGATTTAGTGTGCTACGTGTTCCTCATTGATTGTCAGTATAAGTGAATTACCTTATATCTCATAAAAGATAATAATTACAATAGTAATTTATTTTAAATTTATGCATGTAAATGCAATCCATATTTGAATTTATTTTAAAAATATTGTAAAATAAAAAAGATTGTTTTAAAAATTATGGATATTCTTTATTTGAAAATAATAAAGTTAAATATTATTTAACATATAGAATATTTAATTATTTATTTGTTGCAGATTGATATGGAAAATAGAAAGATTTTACTGTTGCAAGTAACTCTAGTTTTATATATAAAGAATTACCCTTATCCTTATATTTTATTGAAAACTTAGATATAAACTCTGGTCTGGTCGAGAAGAAATAAAACCCTATTTTGAATGTGTTGCCGTATATTTATATTACTCAGCTACGGACGTGCAATTTTGACATAACTGACGTCGTTTCTCCTGAGAACTTAAGAGGAAGCAATTGGTAATCTTCATGGAAACCCTAACATCCATGCCCACACTTCCGTTTGATCTTGTTATAGTTATATTTGGTAGGCTTCCCGTCAAACTCCTTCTTCAACTTCGTTGCCTCTCCAAATCTTTCAACTCTCTAATATCTGATTCAAAATTTGAAAAGGAACACCTTCGACTTCAATTATCAATCAAGCGCCACCACCTCATGGTGTGCTCTAGAAATAACTTAGGTGAATTGCTTCTCTTTGATTCCCCAATGTCCTCAGTTTTATCAACTTCCACTGTGACGCAAACACAACTCCGTTATCCTATTAATCGCAAAAATGTTGGATACGGTGGTTATAGTAGACCTAGGGGTATCTCCTCTTGCAATGGCATCCTTTGTTTTTCCATTGGTCCCCATTCTGCTGCTTTGTGGAACCCTTCTATTAGAAAATTTAAGTTATTGCCTCCTTTGGAAAGCCCACAGACTAGATTTTTGTTTTCCGTATTTAGCTTCGGGTATGATCATTTCATTAATAATTACAAAACTCTAGGTGTTTCGGGTTGTATTAACAGAAAAATAGTTCATATAAATATCATGGGTTCTGATTGTTGGAGAAGGATTCAAGACTTCCCTTCTTCAGGCCAGATTCTTGGACTGGGAGTATTTGTGAGTGGCACTGTTAATTGGTTGACCGGTGATGCTACCAGTGGTTCTTTGGATGCCATTGTTTCTCTTGATTTGGAGAAGGAGTCGTATAAAAAGCATTCCGTTCCTCATTTCAAGAACGACAAATGCACCTTGGGGATGATGAGAGATTGCTTGTGCATCTTTGCAAATAATGGTAAGTTTTTGAATGTTTGGGTCATGAATGAATATGGAAATAAAGAGTGTTGGACTAAATTGTACAATGTTCCTTATGTGAAAGATCATTTTTTGGGTTCCTATGTCGAGACTTTTGCTTTATATATTCAAGAGGGTGACCAATTGCTGATGAACTTTTATGATCTGAAAAGTAAGAAATTAAAGTTGATTATTTATGATTTAAAAAATGGTACTTTAAAGATTCCCGATATTCAAAACATCAATCATCGGATGGACTCAATAGTTTATATTGAGAGTTTGATATCACCTTGTCTTTGATATTAGGATGTAAAAACTATGCTTAGTTTCAGTTGAGCAAGAGATTCATCTGCAACATCTATGTGACTAATTTATGTTTATTTTATGCATTTTCATACTGCCGGTAACTTGTTGAATCATTCTTTGTCAATTGAATTTGATTTGTTATTCTCAATACATTGTTAGACTTATTGGTTCTCTCATTATACATTATATTTTAAATAGTTCATATAATTTATTTCATTATATGCTTTTCCTTTTGGTTTTCTAAGATTTCTTATTTAAATTGTATAACAATTACTTTGTCTTAACAAGTATTTGTTAATGTTTGCTTTAAATAATATATAAATTCATTATGAAATGAAGTGAATATGTTATATAATCATATTGAGATGCGTTTTTTAAGAGTATTTAATTCAAATTTATCGCATATGCATTTGAAATTTCAGAATACAGGTAGTGATATAACAGCCTATTTAAAGGATCTATATCACTTCGGACATCTTCTTGAACATCCTTGCATACACGACCTGGCCTATGAATTTCCCTACTATTGTAGGAAAATACCAATAACTAAGTATTCTACATTTTTGACTCATGTTTCCTTAGAATCTAATCTAGCTTAATAATTCTCATAGGCAACGAAAGCTATCTCTGGTTTCGTCAACATCTTTAAGCATAGTGGTTAATGCCATCAGCCCGTCAAAGTGCAAGCCTTATTAACATATTGAAAACGAACAATGTTTTGCAATATACAAAGTTCACCAGTATCATCGTAAAACATAATATTGTGTTTCAAATAGTGTAAAGAATATAATTTTTTAAAAGGAACAAATATACATAACATATGCAATCTGTACATAGATATATAATGAAAAGCATACATGTAACCATTTACTCAGTTTCTAACTCCCAAGAATGAAAAAAGAAAACAACTTTTTTTATGACTTGCAAAGTAAAATAGAAAAGTCTTAATCGAGCCCATATTACAGCAAGTGACTCTTAGAATAATAGTTGTATAAAAAATGGTTATTATCTATACCAAAAATATGAATTGCTAGAGACATTAATTGATGTAACTTAGGAAGGATATTCATTACCCTTAAAACATGACAAAATTTTGAACCGAGAACAAGGATTCTACTCTATTTATTGGCGAGTCAAGTTGTCAAATCTAACATAGCATAGGCTCTTTATTTTCATTAGTAATGATCACTAAAGAAATTTTTTTTTTCTTTTTCTGTTGCGCCTTATGTTGCTAATTTCCTTCAATTTTCTAAAGATAATTTGTGCTAATAGGGTGTAAAGAATTATGTGGTATGCAATGAAACTTTACCCAGCTTAGATAGTGAGTATATTATCTTGACTCATATTATGAGTGAGTATATTTTCATATACTACCAAGGAGCATGCTTATATCCATATATATATATATATATATATATATCCATATAGTTGACCCTACTTAGTAGAATAAAGCTTAGTTGTTGTACACTTCAATTAGATTTAACATAAATCATATTTAATACTGACAGAATGCTTAATTTAGTGCCAGACATTCCTAACTCAATTTTTAGAACTAAACAAGTTTGAAAACAAAACTAAATAATGAGAAACTGGATTTTGAGTTTTATTCAGTGACGTTAATGTATGCAAACATTCTCATTGAATTAATCTAGTTTCAGCATTGACACTTCATCCATTAATGCTACCCACAACAATAGCTTCATCAGATACCACAATGAGCGACATTGTTTAAGAACAATTCTTTAATTTGTCTCGGTGATAGTGAAACCACAGAAAAAGCCAAAACCTCATAAATCATGGGATTTATTATGTATTAGTTATATTGATTGACAACAATTTTGATAAAACATTATGTTCAGAAAATGCCATGAAAAATACTAAAGTAGCAGATGTCACAGTAGATGTCCTAACATATAAAATTGAAAGAATTGATTTACGTTCGGAATTTTCAGGAAGTCAGTTTGTTTGTTTTTGTATGCTTCGATTGAGGAAGCTTGAGAACGTCTTCAGCAATATTCTTGGAGATCTTATGTCCTACTTTTGTGGAGAAAGTTTAGGAAGCGCCGAAGACTTATGAGTAAAGCAACCCCAGTTGATGTTACTCTATTTAAGGGATGCAAACCTTGTTTTGCAGTTTGGCCGTTCCAAATTTAGAAATTTAGTATTTTTATTGTTGGTTGTTCATTGTTTTGGTTGTTTATTATGACCCTCTCTTGTATTCATTGACATTGAGTAGGATGTTTGTTGAGTTGTAATTTGTCAATCACCATAAGCTTTGAAGCAAGTGTGATTGTGTGTCTTTGAAGAGTGTCTTCAGTATTGTTTTTGTTGATAGTCACCTCGTGTAACTTAGGGAGTGAGCGGAAGTTCTCATATCTAAGATAGGTTTCTTAGGTAGAAGGATCATTTGGTAGTGATTAAGTGAGAAGTGTAAACAGGGAGGTTTAGCTCTAAATTAATACTGTTAATAGTGGAGTTTACAATTATGTATTGTTAATTGTTCATAAGAATGATATCAGTGTCGTATTATCAGAGCAGACATTCTGCTCTATCTCTGGGTGAGATCTAGGGAAGATACTTTCTGGTAACATGGAAAATGAGACAATATTTATGAACAGGCCACCCATTCTGGATGATTCTAAGTATGACCTATGGAAGCCTCGTATGGCAACAAACATAAAGTCCTTGGACAACAGGGCTTGGAAAGCTATTCTGAAAGGATGGACACATCTTGTCATTATTGGAGCTGATAATCAACCTACTGGTGAGTTGAAGCTTGAAGAAGACTTGTAAAAGGATGATGATGAACTAGATCTTTCTAATTCAAATGCCTTAAATGCTATATTCAATGGAGTTGACAGAAACATCTTTAGACTGATTAATATATGTGAAGTGGCCAATGATGCTTGAGAAATTCTCAGAACTACTTATGAAGGCACCTCCAAAGTTAAGATGCCAAGGCTACTACAGCTGACTACTAAAGTTGAGAACCTAAGGATGAAAGAAGAAGAGAGCATTCAACTATTTCACATGAACCTTCTTGAGATAGCCAATGCACGTTGTGCCTTGGGTGAGAAGATACCAGAAGAGAAGCTGGTAAGGATGATGCTCAGATCTCTACCTAAGAGATTTGATACGAAAGTGACAGCCATTGAAGAAGCTCAAGAAATCAATAACATGAAAGTGGATGAACTAGATGGTTCTCTCCAAACATTTGAGCTGGGTATTAATGAGAGGTCTAAGAAAAATCCAAAAAGCATATCGTTCAAGTCCAACACTGAAGAAACTGGCGAGGAATATGATCTGGACACTAAGGAAGGACTATCAAACACCATAGTCCTTCTTGGAAGGAAATTTAATAGAGTGTTGAAGAGGATGGAGGGAAGCTTAAGACCAAATGTCTGGAACATCCAATACGACATCAACAGAACAAATAACTCTGGGAAGAAAGCAGAAGCTGAGGAAATACCTACTCAAGGCAGAGAGTTAAGGTGTTATGAATGCGGAGGCTTTGGTCACATCAAATCTAAATGTCCATCTTTCCTCAAAAGACAAAGCAAAGTATTGAATGTACTTTGGTCAGATGAGGATTTTGAAAATGAGGTGGAAGAGGAATCAACCAAATATGTAACAACTCTGGATGGTAATAATATTTCTGATTGAGACTCAAGTGATGAGGAATTGACCTTTGAAGAACTAGCTTCTACATTCAAGGAACTATGCATCAAAAGTGTTGAAGTATTCTAGGAGAATGAGAAGTAGAAAAAGCTCATAATACAATTGCGAGACATAAAGAAGGAGCATCTAGAGATTATTCAGAAGCTAGAAAGTGAAGCGACTGTGCTGAAATCTGATCTTGACAAAATAAGAGAGATGTGAATTCCTCCGATGCACTATCTGACGAAGTTTCAGGTCTGGATATTGATGTTGTTTGGGAATGATAATCCTTGAGAGATACTCAATTGAGGATGAACATCTCGTGTACGAATCTTGCTGGGGAATGATGTGATCTTGTATAACCTATTACTGCTCGGAGACTGACATAATAAGTTGATTGATGATTATTTACGGCTCAGAGACCAATGTAACAAGGTTGACGTTCACTGCACGAGAACTCATATGACAATGTAGACCATCACTGCTCGGGGACTAATGTGATGAGTTGATAGGATCACTGCTCAGGGACTAACGTGATGAGATGATAGGATCATTGCTTGGGGACTAACGTGATGAGTTGATAGGATCACTGCTTGGGGACTAATGTGATGAGTTGATAGGATCACTGCTCGTAGACTAACGTGACGAATTTGACACGATCACTACCAGAGAACTAACGTGATGAGTTGATATGATCACTACTCGGGGACTAACGTGATGAGTTTATAGGATCACTGCTTAGGGGCTTTGTGATGAAAAGAAATTATCTTGCTACCGCTCGGGGACTAATGTAACAAGCAGATATGTGGATGCTGCTTAAAAGGGGATGGTAGAGTAGTAATTTTTTTGGAGAGACCTGTCTCTGTCAAGGGAGTGATGACTCTGTGGGGATTGTAGAGATTATTCTGTGGGAATATTTTTTGTGAAAATGACTCTGTGGGGATGTGTTGGTGACTTTGGTTGTCATCTCAATTCCTAGAGCCTATAATAATTGTTGTTTCTATTCGCTTTCGTATATTTTTGAATAAATATTTAGTGTCAGATGCATATAATCATTCAAAGAAATCATTGGACTTATGCAAACAAAATAGATAAAAGTAAAAAGTTTGAAACTAGAAAATGGGAATTATATTAATTTTGAAAAGGGGCCTATAGACAGGCAGTTCGTATACAGAGAGACAAATACCTTAGTAAGAGGAAATTGTTGGAAACATTTGGAAAATAGAAAAATCTATAAGGAAACAATCTCGTCGACTTTCAACTCTGTTGTTGCTCATATATTTTCGACTATCTCATCTCCTTCCTGTCAGAAGATGGTGATTGAATTGATTTGTGCCATTTGAAGCTGATAGTAGTATAGTCTGTATGTAGATGACCTTGATGAGACATAGTCATACGCTTTAAGCCATAACGTTTTCCTAGACCGCCCTTTCGGATTTTCATTCTATCGGGATACCCTTTTTTCCCAAGTTGCCTTTGCAGGTTTTTAACTTGCGGGGTTTACAGTTTTTATATATATGTCCCTAACTTTTTCCCGAACCCTTTTGGTTCGCCAAGACGCCCTTATTTTTTCCTAGGCCAGTCGACCTAGCGGGTCTCGTTTATGCTTAGTATTTTTTGACTATGTCTGCGTTCAAATGGTGTGGGAAGTCTTCTCCATCCATAGTGCTCAGTATCATGGCTCCGCCGGAAAATACTGTCTTGACTATAAATGGTCCCTCATAGGTGGGAGTCCATTTTCCCCTGGGATCACCTTGTGGTTGGATGATGCGCTAAACTAATAGATCGCCAACTTGGTACGCTCGGTGTTTGACTTTCTTATTGAAGGATTTAATCATGTGTTTATGATATATCTTTCCATGACAAATGGCTGCGAGTCACTTTTCATCGATCAAGTTGATTCGGTCAAGCCGGGTCTAGACCCATTCGTCTTCGTCTTACTTTGCGTCCTTCAGTACTCTCAGTGAGGGTATCTAAACCTCAATAGGTAGAACCGCTTCCGTACCATACAAGAGAGAAAATGGGGTTGCCTCTGTAGATGTTCCTACTATAGTGCGATAACCGTGAAGCGTAAATGGCAACATCTCATGCCAATCATTATAAGTCACTATCATCTTTTGCATGATCTTCTTAAGATTCTTGTTGGAGGCTTCCCCTGCGCCATTCTTCTTTGGCTGATATGGAGAAGAGTTGTGATGCTTTATCTTGAACTGCATGCAAAGTTCAGTGATCATCTTGTTATTTATATTAGTACCATTGTCTGTAATAATCCTTTCGGGGACTCTGTACCAAAAAATAAGATTATGCTTGATGAATCGAGCCACAACATTCTTGGTAACAGATGCGAACGATGCTGCTTCTACGCATTTCGTAAAGTAATCGATAACAACGAGGATAAAACGGTATCTATTAGAAGCAATAGGTTTGATTTATCCAATCATATCAATGCCCCACATCACAAAAGTCCATGGGGCGGTCAGAATATTCAATGGAACTGGAGGTACATGCACTTTGTCTGCGTATATCTGGCATTTGTGACAAGATTGGAATAGTGATAACAATCAGCTTCCATAGTGGACCAATAGTAACATGCTCTCAGAATCTTCTAAGCCATTTTATGTCCATTGAATGAGTACCAAATGCGCCTTCATTTAACTCTTCCATAATTCGTGTGGCTGTCTTCTGATCTTCACTTTATAGAACTAAGGTTTCTCTTCTACTCCTTCGATATCAAGTTCACAACAGTATGTTGGTTCGTCTAGTCTTTCAATCGTAATCTGAGGAGCTTCGTTGTCCCATATGACTTTGAACATAGATGACATGGTAGCTAACACGTCTGCCAACTGATTCTCTTCTCGTGGGATGTGCTCGAAAGTGATTTCTTTAAAGTAGGGGATCAGATTCGACACATGTTCTCGATATGGAATGAGGTTTTGATACTTTGTGTCCCATTCGCCCTTAATCTGACTGATCACTAAAGCTGAGTCTCTATATACTTGCAAGAATTTTATCCTCAAGTCAATAGAAGCTTTGATACCCATAATGCACGCTTCATATTCAGCCATATTGTTGGTGCAATCGAAACATAATCTAGTGGTGAAAGGTGTATCTTCGGCCTTAGGAGATATAATCATAGCGCCAATGCTATTGCCAATTGCATTAGAAGGTCCATTGAAGACCATGGTCCATCTGGTTCCTGGCTCAGGTCCTTCGTCCGGTCCAGGCTTTTCGTAATCGGTGACTAACATAATATCCTCGCCTGGGAACTCGAAATGCATGGACTGATAGTCATCTACAGCTCGATGATCCAAATGATCAACTACCACATTTCCTTTGATGGCCTTCTAAGTAGTATACTGGATGTCGTATTCGGTTAAGATCATTTTCCATCTTGCTATTCTTTTGGAGAGATTAGGTTTCTCGAATATGTATTTTGTCGGATCCATTTTAGAGATCAATAAGGTAGTTTGAGTCAACATATACTCTCTTAGTCGGCGAGCAGCCCAAACCAAAGCGCTGCAAGTTTTCTCGACCTGTGAGTATCTTGTTTCACAGTCTGTAATCTTTTTTCTAAGGTAGTATATTACGTACTCTTTTCGACCAGACTCATCATGTTGCCCCAACACCTACCCCATTAATTTCTCTCATACTGTTAAGTACATGATGAGAGGTCTTCCTTTGACTTGTGGCGTTAGGATAGGAGATTTTTGTAGGTACTCCTTGATTTTGTCCAAAGTTGTCTAGAAATCGTCGTTCCATTTTACTACTTGATCTTTCTTTAGTAATTTGAAAATTTGGCTCACAAGTAGCAGTTAGATGTGCAATAAATATGGCAATGTAATTCAGTCGTCCTAAGAAACCTATGACTTCCCTCTCGGTACGGGGAGCTAGCATTTCTTGAATAGCTTTAACCTTAGTGGGGTCAACTTCAATACCTTTACCACTGACAAGGAATCCCAGGAGTTTGCCAGATTTGACTCCAAATGTGCATTTGCTCGGATTCAATCTTAGTATGTATTTTTTCAGTCTATCAAACAGCTTACACATATGACCAAGATGTTCTTCTTCGGTTTGTGATCGAGCTATCATTTCGTCGACGTAAACCTCTATATCGTGATGGATCATATCAGGGAAAAAGCCACCATAGCACACTGATATGTTGGGCCAGTATTCTGCAACCCAAACGACATGACCTTGTAACAGAAAGTGCCCCATTGTGTAACAAAAGTAGTCTTTTCCATGTCTTTGGGAGCCATCTTGATATGATTGTTACCATAGAAACCATCCATGAAAGAGAAAACTTTAAGTTGAGCGGTGTTGTCAACCAGGACATCATTATGTGGAAGCGGAAAATCCTCTTTTAGGCTCACCTTATTCAGATCTCGGTAGTCCACACATATGCGCACCTTGCCATCCTTCTTAGGTACGAGCACCACGTTCTCAACCCATTGTGGATAAGAAGTAACCGCTAAGAAATCGACATTGAATTGTTTCATAACTTCGGCTTTAATTTTCTCAGACATCTCAGGACGCATACGACGAACCTTCTACTTCACAGGGAGAAAACCTTACTTCGTGGGTAGTCACTGTACCACAATGTCGATATCTAAACTTGGCATGTCTTCGTAGGACCAAGCAAAAATCTCGATGTAATCTCGCAGCATCTGGATCAATCTTTCTTTAACACTATTCTCAAGACCCTCTCTTATCTCGATTTCTTTTATGTCTTTGTCGGTACCTAGATTCACAACTTCGATTGGATTTTCGTGTGGCTGTATAGCCCTTTCCTCTTGCTGTAGTAGTCTGGAAAGTTCTCCTGGCACTTCACAATCTTCCTCACCTTTGTCTTCGTCTTGGTAGATCGAATTATCAAAGTCATATTTAGCAATAGCAGAGTGAATGTAGATCTGCAGTTTATTACGTGGGAGTGTGTAAGAACACATATCTTTTGAAAAGGTGATAAGATAAAAATAAAGACAGGGAGCACAATATTTGAAAGCAAAAGTCCAATGATTTATTAAATGAAAATATGCGAATGAAAAATAAAAACCCTCACAAACGAGCCATGGTGCCCCAGGCAAGGAACTAGGCATAGAGTTTTATTGTTCGAAACATAAAAGAAAAGAGCGTAAAATAGAAAAAAAATTACTCATATCTATAGGAGATTGGCATAACATCCTTAGTTGTCCAATTGTTGAGTCCATCGCCAGGATTTGGGAAGATCCAATTGTTGATGTCGAAGTCACCATCATCATCTTCTATAGCATCAACTCCATTCTTGTTGATGCGGAACGGAGGTCCACCGGCATGTTCGTGGCGTATCATCTTCTGACCTTTGGAGGTGAAGCCCAAACCACTCATGTCATATTTGAATGGAAAATTGGGTAGTTGACCCCAAACGGTACAACATCCTTCTTCAACTACAACACTGGCATATTTTAGTGAGGCCATCTTCGGTGGAACTCTAGTAACTTTAGGAGTGACAGGAGAGTCGACAAGCATGACTCGTGGAACTACTTCAAATTCTTGACAAGGAGTTTCGATTAATTCACCTTCCATTTCAATATATCGGAATGAATGCAGATGGCTTGCCATGTACTCTTCTTCTCCGCATACTGTAACAATCTTCCCTTTCCATGGGTATTTCAGCTTATGATTTAGAATAGAGGTAACAGGGCCTGCCCCATGTATCCAAGGTTGTCCGAGTAGGCAAGAATAAGTTCGACGAATATCCATCACAAAGAAAATAGAGTCAAAAGTCTAGGGACCCATTTAGATCGGCAGGTTGAGCTCTCCAAGTACTGTTCTCTTCGAACCATCAAAAGCTCTTGTGATTATGTCACTGGGATTCATGAGCACTTCTTTAGCATCAAGTCTGTCAACATCATTCTTCGGTAGGACATTTAGAGCAGAGCCAATATCCACCAATACATGAGACAATTTCGCGCCCTTACACTCTATAGAGGTGTACAAGGCTTTGTTGTGTTTTCTTCCTGCAGGAGTCAAATCAGCATCAAAAAATCCCAAACCATTGTCTTTGGTCAGGCTAGCAATACAACTTTAGAATTGGTCAGCATAAATGTCTTGCGGTATGTGAGCACTCTTCAGAAACTTCACCAAGGCTTTAGCATGAGCCTCGGAGCATAATAACAGAGCTAGCATGGAAATATTGGATGGGGTTTGTCCCAACTGCTCCACAACATTATAGTCACTCTTCTTAATGATCTTTAGAATTTCCTCCATCTCTTGTTTGGAGGTGCCTTCAGCAACTTCCTTTGGTACTTCTGTCTGAGAAGGTTGAGTCACTTTCTCTTTCCCTCGACCTCGGGAGTTGGTTCAATAGCAGGAATGCGAACTAGTGTAGTAGTGTCTTTTGGAGGAGAGATATCCGGAGAAAACACTTTTTCGGTTCTTGTTACTTTGCTTGACCCGGTGATATTGTTGACATCAAGACTAGCAACTTCAGTTGTACTATCTTCAATGTCTAATGACCCTTGCTTGACGCCATAATAGTAGACTTCGGCTCCATAATTCCAAGGTATAGCTTTGTTAGAGGAATATGGAACTAGTCTCGGCAAGGTGATAATCAGCGGTGCCACTCTAGGTGCGGGACCAGTAGAGGTGATCCTTATCGTGTTCACATCAGCATATTCTTCGGGATAGTCGTCATATCCCCATCATGTTGCCTTGATGTCTTCGATTGCAATCTTATAGCTCTCAGGGGCGATATATTTCGCCATAAAATCGTGCTTCCCACTTGGCTGCCCCAAGGTATCCCAAACTTCTAGTATGGTTTCGCTTATGTCTTCGATCTTCGAGTCTTTTAAAACATCTTTGCACAAACTCTCTACGGATGGAGTTTTCAGGAAAAACACTTCTCGGTTGTCTATCAAGCATTGAACACCTCTCTTCAACCAGGCACATCCATTAGGCTCAGACACGCGGTAACGACAGTTGTCAAATATCCTAGAAATATGTCGGCTTATAGCAGATTCTTCTTAACAGTCATCAGGGGAGTGGTTAACTCATTCACAATAAAAACATATGAGTCGTTATTAATGGCGTTAGTACTCTTTCCATGATCAGGCATATGTGCGTTGATCACATTCGGGGATTCAATAGGAGGTTCAAATTCGATTTCCCAGGCTTCAATCATGTCTTGGATCTTGTTCTTCAGGGCCCAACAATTCTTGGTGTCGTGCCCTGGGCTATTGGAGTGGTATGCACAACATGCATTGGGATTGTATTTTGGAGAAGAAGTGTTGACATGTTGAGGAGGATCCATCAAAGTAATCAGCTCTACTTTCAACATATGTTGTAATGCTTAAGACAACTGCATGTTGATCTTCGTAAATTGTCTTCTTCGTGCCTCCTATCTACGCGCGTTGCCTTGTTGAGGTTGCACTGGTGTGGGATTGGAGATCAGGGCTTCCCCCACAGATTGATGGCGATCACCTTTGTCAAGGTTCTTTTGACCATACACAACATTTGCTTCTTTCTTCCCACTAAAAGATCTCTTCACAACATTTGAAGATGTTTCGACTTAAATCTTTCTACTCTTGATTCCAGTTTCAATACGTTCGCCTCTCAATATCAGCTCAGTGAATCCGGCTGAAAAGTTTCAAATCAGATGATTGAAGAATAGGCCTATCAGCGTTCCAATGAACATATCAACCAACTCCCTATTAGACAAGGGTGGCTGGACTTTTCCTGCTAGATCTCTCCATTTCTGGGCGTACTCTTTGAACCTCTCAGCATGACTCATAGACATTTTCTATAGTTGCATGTGGGTTGGTGCCAATTCAGCATTGTACTGGTACTGTTTGTAGAAAGCATCTGCTAACTTATTCCAAGTATGAATGTGAGTATTCTCTAGCAGATAGTACCATTCTAAATGCGCTCTAGATAGACTTTCTTGAAAGAAATGCATCCATAACTTCCTATCAGTAGTGTGGGCTTGGATCTTCTGAACATAGGACTTCATATGAAGTTTTGGACATGAAACTCCATCATATTTGGCAAAAGTAGGAACTTTGAACTTGCAGGGAATGACCACTCTAGGCACCAAGCTTAAATCATAAAAAATCAACCCTGACATTTTCATATTTTCCACAATATTCAGACGGTCTTCAAGTTTCTTATACTTCTCGTTGTTAGGAGGGTACTGCTCGCTTATATAGTTTTCTTCCTCTTCTTCTTGAGACCCATGATGACTTCCTTCATCGGCCTTGACGCTTCCTTCAGTTTCACCGCTCTTGTTTGAGAAGTCAAGCTGTCTGACTACCTTGACTAGACCTCTGTACCTTTTCCCCATGTTGAGAATGCTAATGGTCTTCTTCTTCTTCTTCTTCTTCTTCTTGACAATGAGCTCTTTCATATCTTTCTGACCTTGGGCCAAGTTGGTGAACATCTCTTAGAACTGAGCATTCTGAGCCTGGATATCTTTGACAGTTTGTTCGAGAGCCATTTCTGCTGAAATAAATAGCGAGAGGATAAGAAACCCAGTCTTCAGAGTACCTGTTATGAAATGATATGCTATGTGTAATACGGTGGTAGAACTGACTTTGGAATTTGTTTTGCTTTTTATCGCAAATGTTGCGGATAGCAAGAGTCGCCACCGACTTTTCTTTTATCCAATTAAGGGAAGGTGAAAAGAACAGAAAAAGACCTTCGTTAGATTCTGAGTAAGGGAGAAGGTTATGAAAAGGGAAGGTATTAGCACCCCTTTCCATCCGTAGTTTTCTACGGGCTCTTAGTTGCTTTTAGCTCATTTTAAAAATTGCTTTCTGTGTGTTTGACAAAAATGTTTTGAAAAAGACATTTCGCTTTGACTTTGTAATGATTCACGTTGGAATGTATACAAAGTGTTCGAAAATGTTTTGTTTTGAAAATAATTTGAACTTTGATAAAAGTGTGAAGTGTGAAAAGTATTTTGATTGAGCAAGCAACTAAAAGTCTTATTACCTACTCAAAATGGTCATTTTCGTATTGTTTTCGTTCCTTTAGAATAGCGCTATCCATACCATTAGTTGGTAGGTAACCCTATTCGTTGGATGTAAGAAGGGACATTCGAAGGGACATCGGATGGTCATAGAAGGCAACTTGTAGGAAGTATCCTAGCACATTCGAAGGGACGATCATCACTTTTCGTAGGCAACAATCGAGGGACGAGATCATGTTTTCGTAGACGACATCGTGGCTCTATGATCTTTGTATCGAAGGGAATATGATGATATGTTTGTAGGCAACGGTGCTAGGATACCTCTACGTTCGAGGGACTTGACCATTTATTCGAAAGGCAACGAGAGAGAATACTCTAGGGGGTGCATGTGTGAAAAGAGTGTGTTAAATTCAGATATGTTATCTTGAAATTAGAAGTGATCTACGTTCGTTTTTATCTTGCCATACACGCCTAGTTACTAGCAGTTTATAGGGTGCGGAAAGTAAATGTCCTACGCTATTACATGGCTTTGGGGCAGTTACATAATAGGAGTACGGAAAGTAAAGGCAGAAAATGTAAATCTACGCTATTACATGATAAAAACTTTGCGACCTATACATCCTTTCTAGAATTATAAATGCGGAATAATAAATAGATAATCAGAATAAGAAGAAAATGTTAGCAAAATGTTTTAGAAATTAGTAGAAAAAGGTTTTTAGGTTAGTAATGATAATTAGATGATAGAATAATTTTTTGGGAATTTTCTGGATTGGTTTTCATGAGAAAAAGTAATTTAAAAGTCAATTTAATGGTTAATTAACAATTAATTAAAATATGCATGCAAAAATATTAATTTTTATGTCAAAAATTAAATAAACATTTTTCTAATTAAAATGCAAATAGAAAATATTTTTGGTGATTTTTTAATGCATGAGAAAATTATTTGAAAAGAAAATAAATTAGAAGAGAAAAATATGAAAATATGAGAGAAAGGGTTAGAGGGCTTCTGAATAGGATTTTCCCAGAAGTTGGAGCTTCTAAGAGACCCTTGGCTGACCGTGCCCAGAAGTGCATACTTTTGGGGGATTCTTGCGCGTGGAAGTGTCCAGAACCTTGGGTTTTCTAGAGCTTCTGGCTTTGAGATGCCCAGAAGTACGTCCTTCCGGGGCTTTCTACTAGGAAGCACACCCAGAAGCTGGAGCTTCTGGGGCCTAGAGCGTGGCATGAAGGGCCAGAAGGCGTGATTTCTGGGCAAGCCTTCTGGAGAAACATGAAATATAGCAAAATAGGATGAAAAATAATGGCAAAAGCAGGGTTCGAACCCATGCTCTTTGGAACAAGTGACTTAGTGCGCGCAAGTTTAACCGCTGGGGCGCTGGGGCGGAGATACATCCATGAGTTAAGTTACATGGATTAACAGATATGCAGAGTTTCTCTTCTGACCCAAACCAGAAAAGCCCAGATCGGACCTCCGGTCATCTTCTCCGGCGACATGATTTTGGAAACCTGTGAAAATCGATCAGAAAACAAAAAGAAAGTGCCCAGATCATATATTTAGGGCATTACGAATCCAATGGAATACTTTTCATGGTCTGAAACTGCTTGTATCATTCAATACAAAGCTTCACCATTTTGGAACCCTAACAATGACAGGCTGTGATTTCTACGTCTAAACTCACATGCAATGCATCAAACATGTTCTAATGGATGTCCTGGGATCAAACAAACAAACAAAAAAAAAACAGTTAATAATGCATGAATTATGAAAATCGAATTTGAGAGTTTTACCAAACCGGTGATGCTTGGATAACACGATCTGGAATGCTTTGGCTTCGTGTAAGGGCTTGGTTTGCTTGCTGGGAAGCTCAGGAACACGAATGGATCAATGAGAAGGCTTGAAAGTGGATGCAAATAAGGTTTCAAAATTTGCAACTTCGTAAGAATTTTGTGAAGTTTAGGGTTGCTTCATGAGGCTAGGGTTTCGTCCTTTGGTCTTGTGAATGTGTTATGTATTTATAAAAAGAATGAAAAAAGATATGGCTTTGAATGCAAAAATATTTTCTTGTAATTTTCATCAAATCTTTCCAAAATTTGATTTTCTCTTCCTTGTATGATCTTGCACGAACTTGGCATGTATTGTGGGCTTCCTTGGTTCTCAAGATAGATAGAAATTCAACCCAACTTGTTTTATACCTTGTTTTCATATTTCATTTAATTTAAAATTGAATTAAATGCTTTTAAATTCAAAAATAAATCAAGAAAATAGGAAAAGGTCGTGGCAAGGTGTAAAGAGGTCGTGGATAATATTATGATCAAGTTTGGATCATAAAATTATAAGCCCATTTGGAAAAAATTTGCATTTGTCACATATTTCTCTTTGTGCATCTCTTCAAAAATGCTCAACTTGTGCAAGGTGTATCTTGCTCAATTTTTAACATTTTTGGGTGTTCTTCGACTTTTTGGAACGCCCTAGATGTCCTTTAAACAAACTCTTCGGTTTCATCTCAATTGAAGTTTCCATGCTCAATAACACTTCTTTACAAAAAGTTGACTTTTTGTTGACTTTGAAAAGGACCTGTAATGTTTTGATCCATATCTTCCAAATGAAGCATTTTCTGCCCATGCTTGTGAGACATGAAGTTGTAGAGAATTGAATTCTGTTCAAAATGAGGTATGGTGGAAAAATTTCTGATAAAGTATGAGAAAGTTATGCTTGGTCAAAGTTCTAATGACTTTTGCTTCAAAAACCCTAATTTGGAAAATTTGACTTTTGATCAAATCTTGAGTTTTCTTGATGAATCATGATAAAACCTTGATCAAATGATGAATATCACTTCAAAATATGGATGTTGACCAAAAATCATGAAGTTTGACTGTATGTTGACCACAGTTGACTTTTTGTCCAATACAACTGATTTTCAACCATCTGAGCAATTGAGGAAATTTACTTGTAAGGCCTGAAACTTGAGATGGAGATCCTTTGAAGCATATGATGAGGTATGATGACCATTGGAGATGTTGGAAACCAACTTGATCAGAGAATAGCCAAACCCTAGTTTGGGTTGATTGCCTAGGAGAGGGTTTATCTGGTCAACCCTTGTGAAATCCTTGAGTATGGATGTATAAAATGTCTTGAGAAGTAGGAGGGAAAATTTTGGGGTATGACAGCTGCCCCTGTTCAATCTTCTTGTACTGGAAGGGTTAGATTGGCATACTTGCCTTTCGTGACCTGAAGGTAGAAGATGATTGAACACTCGAGTACACCGGAAAATTTGCACTCGCCGTTGATTGATGATGCGTTGGAATGAGCTTATAGATGCCATTTGGAGAAGCGGGTGACTTCACTGGGGAATGAGCAATACGTTAGACTCAAGAATGTCGCTTGAATAGAAGAAACGCCAAAGATGGGCTTAAGATGCCACCCAGAGAGACTGATGCTGAGGAACGAGCCGTGCGCTAGGCTCTGTAGATATTCCTGAAAGCAGAAGGGAGCACGGAGATGGGCTTAAGATGCCATCCGGAGAGAGCCGTACGTTAGACTTCGCGCTTGTTAAGGACTAAATTGTAGCTATTTTGTACATGATTTTGTGGTCCTTAACAATGCCTTTTTAATTAATTAGTAGTATTTATTCTAGTATTTTGGTTTAATTATGTTTTTATTTAGTTTTTGTTTATAATATATTATTTAACTTAGTTTACTTTTAATTGTAGGTTTTTATTGATTAATTATCTCAAGCTTGGATTCAAGGACACTTGAAGAGCTCTAGGGATGATTCTTTCTTGAAGAAATTTTTGGATGAAGAAGCAGTTGTGTCGCGCTAAGCGCAGATGAGGCCAACAGGCATAACCAAGCTTAGCGGTCTAAAATCGAAAAAGGATGACCCATGCTTTCACCTTTTTGGCCACCAACTCCATCATTTCCAGCTAGCTTTTGGTGTGTTAGGAAGGGAGCTTCACTTCATCATCATTATCTTTCATTGTGTAAAAATTAGGGCATAGAATTTGTAAGAAAAACATAGTTTTTCATCTTGATTCTTCATTTTTCATCATCTCCTCCAACAATCTTGTGAGAAAAGCAACCATGGAAATGTGTGGCTAAGTTCTTTTTGTGTCAAGATTAGAGGTAGTTGATCTAACTAAGTATGTATTTCTTTTAATCCATTTGTGTATGAACATGGTTGATGATTAATATAGTTGAATATCTTTGTTCTTCATCTTTATGCTTTGAAACTTGTTTGAGAAAGGATGCTTCAAAGTAGACCTAGGATATTCATCCACTAATGAACAAATGCTATAACTAGATTTGTGTGTTAGTGTTTACAAGTATTGAGCTTAATGTTTATCATGTCTATAGTTGAAGTGAGAAATCATTCAAGTATTAACATGATAAAACTCACAATCTTGGTGAGAAATCAATAAGATTGAGAGGATATGTATTTATAGAAATCATCAAACTAGTTCAGCACTTGATTAATAGAATGCATATGAAACTAGGTAAATGAAACTAATCTTGACATGCTTCCATCAATTGAAAACAAACTCCAACTCTCTTGAATCCAAACCATAACTCTCTTTTTAAAAGACTAATTTAGTTACTTGCTTGGAAATTCATGATACTAGTAGCTTAGGAAACAAACCCTTTGGTTACTTTAATCTTAAAATACGCTTTTCTATTGAAAGACTACAATATACACCAATCCCTGTGGAATCGATAATTAAAAATACTTGTTCGCGGAGAAAAACCTATAACAAAATGGCGCCGTTGCCGGGGATTGGCGTTTGATATTGCTAGTATCGCAATAGTTGTATGTTTTAAGATATTTTTCTACTAATCTCTCTTTGTTTCTTTTGTGTGGCTAGACTTTTTCAGGAATTAGTTTATGCGAGGAAGTGTTCCGGCCGATCAACTCCTTTTCGATCCCGAAATTAAAAGGACGGCAAGAAGACTTAATAGTAGTGCTAAAAGAAGGAAAAGACTAGCTAGGCAAAGGCAAGAAAGAGGAGAAAGAGGAGAATCATCTACTTCTTCTACACCACCCGTGTTAGGAGAAGTCATCACTATGGAAGATCAACCACCACCACCACCGAGGGGCCATGTGTAAATAGCCCTCGTCACACCGCTCAATTTGCTTGCCAAGAAAATGCAAGGTTCACGGAGATGAAGCCGGGCTTGCTCCAACTTCTTTATGCAAGTCCTTTTCATGGCCATGACCATGAAGATCCTTACACCCACCTTACTAAGTTCTATGAGATCGCGGAAGCGGCCGGGGCTCCGGCAGACCAAGAGGAGCAATACTTTCAAAGGATTTTCCCTCATTCTTTAGTGGGAAAAGAAAAGGATTGGTATCTCGACCAACTACAAGAGACAATGACAAATTGGAATGTGTTGGAGGAAAAATTCCTTGAAAGATTTTTCCCTCAATCACGTTTCATGGAGGCAAAGACCGCAATCTCGGTATTTTCACAAGGAGTTAACGAGCCTTTGAATAGGGCATGGGAAAGGTATAAGTCTATGCTTAGGAAGTGTCCTAGCCATGGTTTTGACGAGCTCACCCAAATTCATATCTTCCGAAATGGTCTCCAACCTCAACACAAATTGTTGTTGGATGCTACGGCGGGAGGTTCTTTGATGGCAAAAACACCATATGAAGCAATTCAAATAATTGAGAAGATGGGGAGGAATGACCATCAAACTCAACATGATCAAGGAGGTGCACAAGTAAAAACGGGGGTTCTTAAAATTGGCTCGAGTCACGAAGCACTTGTAGCGCAAAACAAATTGTTTGCGAAACAAGTTGAAGAATTGACAAAACAAATGGCAAAGCTTCCTCAACAAATAATGGATATGCAAGGATCATCAAGTAAACAAGCTCAACAAATTGCTTGTTGTGAATTGTGTAAAGGGGAGCACAAAACCGGATTTTGTCCTCCGGAAAATGAAGAAGCAAATTATATGGCCAACCAAGGATACCAACAAAGAGCTCCTTATCCTTATCAAAATCAAGGCCAAGGTTACCAACCAAGAGGTAACCAAGGTTATCAAGGCGGGTGGAGACAAGACAACAACAATCAAGCTAGGCAAAATCCATACCAAACTCAAAATCAAAATCAAGCTCAACCTCAAAATCAACCTCAAAATCAAGCGAGATCTTCCAACATTCAAGGCACTCTAGCTCAATTTATGCAAGCTTCTATGGCAAATCAAAAGAGCACGGAGGCATCTATCAAGAATTTGGAAACTCAAATGGGGCAATTAGCAAAGCAAATTTCCGACCAAAGTGGTTCGACATCATTTTCTCCAACTACTCAAGCAAATCCTAAGGAGCATTGCAAAGCTATTACAACTAGAAGTGGTAGAGTTTGTGATGAGAAAAAGAAAGTTGTTGAAAAGAAAAAGAAAGTAGTGGAGAGAAAAGATCAAGTGGAGAAGGATGAAGAAGTAGTAGTGGAGGAGGTAGTAGTTGAAAAAGATGATAAGGTTGTAGTTGAAAAAAATAATGATGTTGATGTGCAGGATGATTTAGTTGAAAATGAGGTTGTAGTCGAAAACGAAAATGAGAATGGTGTAGTTGAAAAGTAGAAAGTGGAGGAAAAGAAGAAGAAAATGAGAAAAGGAAAGGAGAAGGAAGTCACTCTACGATTAAGAAACTTACCTTATCTTCACCTTCCCTCTAAAAAGGATGATGCTAAGCACTATGCTCGGTTTATGGATATTTTTAAGCGTTTGCAAATTCATATTCCATTCACCGAGGCATTAGAGAAAATGCCGAAATATGCTAAATTCATGAAGGACATATTGACAAAAAAGAAGCGGTACACGGATCAAGAAACTATAATGGTTGATGCAAGTTGTAGTGCGATAATTCAACGCACTATTCCAAAAAAAGAAAGTGATCCGGGGCGTGTAACCTTGCCTGTTACCATTGGGGATGTCTATGTCGGCAAAGGATTAATTGACTTGGGATCAAGTATCAATTTGATTCCATTATCCATTGTAAAGAGGTTGGGGGAGATCGAATTAAAGTCTACAAAAATGACGTTGCAATTAGCGGATAAGTCTATTACTTGCCCGCACGGTGTAGCTTTAGACTTGTTGGTAAAAGTGGACAAATTCTTTTTCCCGGTTGACTTTGTTGTGATAGATATGGAGGAAGATATGGATGCACCTCTAATTCTAGGTCGTCCATTCATGAAGACGGCTAGAATGATGATTGACATTGATGATGGCTTAATGAAGGTGAGAGTTCAAGATGAAGAAATTTGCTTTAATCTTTTTGAAGCAATGAAGCATCTAATTGATAAGAAAGATTGCTTCAAAATTGATGTTATTGAGGAAGAAACCCAAGAAGTGAATGATTATGATGATATTCGAGATCTTGAGGAGTGTTTGGAAGTTATGGAGATTTCCAAGGAAATGCACCCATGGGAGGAAGAAGTGGAAATTTTGAAAAATGACCCTAAAGATGAAGAGCCAAAGCTTGAGTTGAAAGCACTACCATCTCACTTGAAGTATGTGTTTCTAGAGGAGGGAGGTAAGAAACCTGTAATCATTAGTAATACATTATCGAAGAAGGAGGAGGGAAGCTTAATTCAAGTTTTGAAATCTAACAAAAGTGCGATTGGTTGGGTTTTAGCCGATTTGAAAGGCATAAGCCCGGCCTATTGTATGCATAACATCATGATGAAGGAAGAGTATAAACCGGTAGCCCAACCTCAGAGGCGTTTGAATCCGGTGATGAAGGAAGTAGTTCGAAAAGAAGTAGTGAAGATGTTAGAAGCGGGGATGATTTATCCGATTTCGGATAGTACTTGGGTGAGCCCTATGCATGTGGTTCCGAAAAAAGGAGGTTTGACGGTTGTGTCGAATGACAAGGATGAATTAGTGCCAACAAGAAAAGTAACGGGATAGAGAATTTGCATCGACTACCGAAGGCTTAACAAAGCAACAAGGAAGGATCACTTTCCTCTTCCGTTCATGGACCAAATGTTGGAAAGGATCGCGGGTCAACAATATTATTGCTTTTTGGATGGATATTCGGGGTACAATCAAATATCGGTGAATCCGGAAGATCACGAGAAAATGGCTTTCGCATGTCCTTTTGGAATATTCACGTATAGACGTATGCCTTTCGGCTTATGTAATGCGCCGGCAACATTTCAAAGATGCATGCAAGCCATATTTGCCGATTTGATTGAGAAAACAATTGAAGTTTTTATGGATGATTTCTCCGTCTTTGGAGCGTCATTTAATTTGTGCTTGGAAAATTTGAACACCGTCTTGAAGAGGTGTGTGGATACCAATTTGGTTTGGAATTGGGAAAAATGCAATTTCATGGTGACCGAGGGAATTGTCCTTGGCCACAAAATATCTTCAAGAGGAATCGAGGTCGATAAAGCAAAGATTGATGTGATCGAGACGCTTCCCCCACCTACCAATGTCAAAAGCATTCGGAGCTTTCTAGGACATGCGGGATTCTATCGAAGATTCATCAAAGACTTCTCAAAGATAGCCAAGCCTTTGAGAAACTTGCACAACAAAGATAAGTCCTTCTTATTTGATAGAGATTGTTTAATGGCTTTTGAAAAATTGAAAGAGAATTTGATAAATGCACCCATAATCACCGCGCCTAATTGGAAACTTGATTTCGAATTGATGTGTGACACAAGTGATTATGCGGTGGGAGTTATTAAAGGAAGAACAAAATTTTCCATGCTATTCATTATGCGAGAAAAGTTTTGAACGATGCTCAAATTAATTACGCAACAACCGAAAAAGAGTTGCTCGCAATTGTATATGCATTGGAAAAGTTTCGTCCTTACCTTATTGGTTCAAAAGTAGTGGTTTTCACGGATCATTCCGCGATTAAATACTTGCTTACCAAACCGGACTCCAAACAAAGGTTAATCCGATGGATTCTTATTTTACAAGAATTTGATTTGGAGGTACGAGATAAAAAGGGTTCGGAGAATTTGGTAGCAGATCATTTATCTCGCCTAGTGAACGTGAAAATTACGGACAAAGAAAAGGAAGTGAAAGAGGAGTTCCCGGATAAAAAGTTGTTTGCAATCCAAGAGCGGCCGTGGTTTGCCGACGTGGCAAATTACAAAGCCGCGGGATTAATGCCGGAGGATTTGACATGGAATGAAAAGCGAAAATTCTTAGCCGATGCTAAGTATTATGTGTGGGACGAACCTTATGTTTTTAGGTTGAGTAGTGATGGGTTAGTAAGAAGGTGTGTGTGTAATGAGGAAGCCAAAGACATTCTTTGGCATTGTCACAATTCCCCTTGTGGGGGACACTATAATGGATTGCGAACGGCCACCAAAGTCCTACAATTGGGATTTTATTGGCCTTCGCTATTTAAAGATGCTTATGCTCATGCTAAGTGTTGTGATAAATGCCAAAGAAGTGGCGGTATAGGCAAAAGAGATGAAATTCCTTTGAGCAACATGTTGGAAGTCGATGTATTTGATTGTTGGGGAATTGATTTTGTCGGTCCATTTTCGTCGTCGTTTTCAAATGAATATATTCTTGTGGCTGTTGATTAAGTGTCTATGTGGGTGGAGGCCATTGCTTCACCTAAGGCCGACGCCAAAACCGTTATAAAATTTTTAAAGAAAAACATTTTTTCTCGGTTTGGCGTGCCTCGGGTTTTAATTAGTGATGGCGGGTCGCATTTTTGCAATACACTGTTCCAAAAACTTTTGAAACAATACATTGTAAAGCATAAGGTGACAACTCCCTATCACCCGCAAGCGAATGGTCAAGCCGAACTGTCAAACAGGGAAATTAAAAAGATTTTAGAAAAAACTGTTTCGGGTTCTCGAAAAGATTGGTCACAAAAATTGGATGAAGCTTTATGGGCGTATCGAACCGCCTATAAAGCTCCTATCGGACTACCCCCGTTCAGATTGTTTATGGCAAGACTTGTCACCTCCCTGTGGAGATGGAGCACAAAGCATTATGGGCCCTCCGATTCTTGAATTTCGATCCATCTTTGGCGAGTGAAAAGAGAAAAGTGCAACTCGTTTAATTGGATGAAATGCATGAGGGATCATACCATTCCAACCGGAAGTACAAGGAAAAAGTGAAAGTTTCTCATGATAAAAAGATAAAGCACAAGGAATTTCGACCGGGGCAAAGTGTTCTTATGTTTAATTCCCGGATGAGACTTTTTCCGGGAAAACTTAAGACAAAGTGGTCTGGTCCGTTTCTAATCAAGGAAGTGAAAGACTATGGTGATGTTGTCTTGCAAGACCCAGAAGGAAAGCGTGAGTGGACTGTGAATGGGAAGCGTTCGAAACGGTATGTTGGCGGAGAGGTGAGCCGCGACATTGCCGCATCCTATTTTGATGATCCTTGATCATCCTGGACCGTCGAGCTCTACCGACGTTAAACAAAGCGCTTGTTGGGAGGCACCCCAACATTGTAAGTATTTATATTGCACTCATTTTGACTTGCCCCTTTTGTTAATTTGCTGTTTTTAAGAAAATTTCAAATTTCTGCAGGTCGCGCTTAGTGCGCATTTTGGCCCATCTGGCAAAACATTTTGCGCTTAGTGCGGTCTGGGGCGCGCTTAGCGCGGTCTGTGAGATTTTTAAAAAAAAATATTTTTTCAAAACCCAATTTTTCTTGGGCCCAACTTAATCTTAGGTTAATTGTAAATAAAATAGGGTTAGTTTCACTTTGTTTTTCACTTTTCCCTCTTCATTCAAAACTCTCTCAAGAAATTCAAAAACCCCAACCCCAAATCAACAAATTCTTGCGAATCTCTTGTTCCAATCATCAACCCAAGCATCTAGGTAAGTTTTTCTATGGTTTTCCCTTTTCAATTTCGCTATTTTCTGCTGTTTAGGTTAGATTTTGGAAACCTAGGTTTTGGAATTTAGGATTTTTCTCTTAGGATTAGGTTGTTTAGATTGTAGAGAATGCTTAGATTAGGATTTTCGTTGCTATTAGGTCTGATTGTTTGGAGAAATTTCATGTAAGAATTTTTCGAATTCAGAGCGCCATGGTCTGAAAAATTCTTCTGCTGTGTTTTTGAATTGTCCGTTGTGTCTTGATGCTTTGGTTGATTGGTTTCTATTGCTGTTTGCTTGATTTATCTCTAACGGGCATTTCGGTGTCGATTTTTGTTGATTTTTGTGTTGTTTTCAGATGGCTCCTAAAAGACAACGGGTTTCTTCCGTCGGCGCTGGGTCCTCTCGATCCGTTCCGTTTGATGGTGATCGTTTTCTAGGGCCTGCTCAAGAGGCAAGATACAAAGAGCTCGAGGAGCGGAACATTTGGACCGAGCGGATCATCCGGCTCCGAGAGCAGGGCCATTATGCCACCCCTGATGCTATCCCCAGACCAAAGTTAATGTTGAGCTGGTAAGGGAGTTCTATGCCAACGCCATTCCGACTGAGGGGCGTGATTACCCGTTCACTTCTGTTGTGAGGGGCAAGTTGGTCTCCTTCTCTCGCACTGCTATCAACAATTTCCTGGGCATAAATTGGACAGCCCCAGAGGATCAGTTGGATATCTCCCACGACCACCTAGCTCGTGGTAATTGGGATCATGCTATGTTGCGGAGGAAGCTATGTTTGTCCGGGCACTCTTATGAGCTGAATAGGGCTGGCCAACCACTGAAATTCAATCGGTCCAGCCTGAAGACTAGTGCCTGTGTGCTGATGTGTGTGGCCCTTTATAATCTGAGACCTAGAAGCCACACATCTTCTATTCCCATGGAGACCGCCGACCTCATTGATTATATGCTCGATGAGGAGCAAATTGATTTTGGTCGGCTTATTACAAATGAGCTAAAGAGGGTCGTGTTGAGTTATACCTCCAGAGGGGAACGTATAAAATATGGCCTAACTTATCCTGGGTTGATCATGGGCCTTCTGAAAAGGGCCAAAGTTGTTTTCCTATTGTGGGGCACCTGACTATCGATGGGATCATTAATGATGCCTACTGTGATCGCTATTGTAGGGCCTTGGATGATAACTCTGTTGTCCGGGCTGTTCCAATAGCTGCTACACTTCCTCAGGCCAGTCCCTCTGAAGAATGGAACCGGCAAATGCATTTTGCTCATCAGAGAGCATTTATGTATATGCATGAGAGCATGGAGCACTTAGCTTTGCAGATCAGAGAGCCGGGGTGAATCACTTCACTCGTACGAGCGAACAGCCTGGTTGGCCCGGGGTCGGGCCAAATGCAGAGGAGGAGGCGGGTGATGCTGATGGTGATGAGGAGAGTGATGATGATGGAGAGGGCAGTTCTGATTCTGGTTCTGAGACTCCTGGAGATTCCATCCTCGAGGCTTCAGATTGATGATGTTCTTTTATTTTTTCTTGTCATTATTTTCATTTTAGCACTTTTTAGTTTTTAGTTTTTGTTTCGTTTAAACTTTTGGATTTTGTTGGTGGCCATCCATTTTTAGGATGTGCTTGTAATTCCAATTGGCATTTTGTAGGCATGGAGCCTAAATACTTTTTAGTTTTAAACACCATTTTGGGGTGTCTTTTATTTTATTTTATTTTGTTTTTAGATTATAGTTTATTTATTTTGAATTGTACTTCTTTTGGTTTGTCCCGGTTTTTCAACGGTACTCCAAAGCAAGTAAGTGTGTTTCACCAAAGTGATGGTGATGATATAATTCTCGACTCGATCCACAAATAAGGTACATATTTAATCGTTTTGTAGAATATTAACATGTCTATGAAATTTGTGCTTTATGCAAAATATCTTGGCATGTACAAAAAAAATTGTGTTCACATTCGAATCATTAGGACTTAAACCACAAAGGCGAGAAGCTTTCCACCTTATACCAAATATAGAGTGTCTAATAGTTTTGTTAACTCGTGTGATTCATGCTTAATCTTCATTTGTTTGTGATAATTTGGAAACTTAGAGATGATCAAGGAATTTTTTTGTGCATTATGAGAAAAACCATCAATTCCAAAAGGGCTTCAACTAACCGTGAGTGAGTGAATCCTTGTGAACCCTTTTGAGCTTTAATTGCATTTGTAGGATGAATTTATCAAATCAACTAATTGTTAAGTAGGCCACTTAATAGTTGTTGATGATCTTTGAAAATTCAATGATAATTCATTTTATAAATTTTTCTTGTTTGTGAATACCAACCTTTATTGTTGATTAACCCTTGAAGAGCATGTTCTTGAATAAAAAAGGATTGATATAAATGAAGTTGGGGAGGTAGATTAAAAAGAACCTAGAATTGATGACACAATGATCCTAAAGAAAGAAAAAAGAAAAGAGAAAAGAAAAATACAAAAGAAGAAAAATTTGTATATGAAAAGAAAACAAAAGAAAAGAAAAAAGAGGATCATTGTGTGAAAAAGAAAAGAGGTTGTGAATAAAAAGAAGGTAGTGGGAATTAGTTTGTGAAATGCTCTTCATATTCTTTAACCCAATTTGTTTCAATGGCTTTGTACTTAAATATCTCTTGTTTCTAACCTAAGCCAAGTTACAACCCTTGAAAGTCCTTAGTGACCTTTGTTTCCATTTTGTCATTTAACTTGTTTCGATGAATGCATGAATTATTCTGGATGTGCATGACTATTAGTGAGAGTGTTTAGTCCTTTGTAAATATTGCATTTTGTTCTTCATGAATATTGAAGAAATGATTAGGTGATTCAAGTGTGAACATATCTTTTATTTTGTCTACATGTGTTGATATATTGTGTTTAGAACTTAATTCATGTCCATGTTGTGTTTCGAAGAAGCGATCAATGTGTGCTTTTGCCGGTTATGTTGAGTTTGAACCATCATTCTTGTGTGAGTTGCATGCTTACATTTTGTTTCTTCTTGCTTAGTGAGATTATTGACTTTTGTTTGGGGACAAACAAAGAAGTAAGTTGGAGAGAGTTGTTAAGGACCAAATTGTAGCTATTTTGTACATGATTTTGTGGTCCTTAACAATGCCTTTTTAATTAATTAGTAGTATTTATTCTAGTATTTTGGTTTAATTATGTTTTTATTTAGTTTTTTTTATAATATGTTATTTAACTTAGTTTACTTTTAATTGTAGGTTTTTATTGATTAATTATCTCAAGCTTGGATTCAAGGACACTTGAAGAGCTCTTGGGATGATTCTTTTTTGAAGAAATTTTTGGATGAAGAAGCATGCTTCAGGTCGCGCTCAGCGCGGTTGCAGCATGAGCGTGCTCAACGCGCATAACCGAGCTTAGCGCGGTCTGCGAAAATCAGAAAAAGGACAGACCCATGCTTTCACCTTTTTGGCCACTAACTCCATCATTTCCAGCAGGCTTTTGGTGTGTTAGGAAGGGAGCTTCACTTCATCATCATTATCTTTCATTGTGTAAAAATTAGGGCATAGAATTTGTAAGAAAAACATAGTTTTTCATCTTGATTCTTCATTGTTCATCATCTCCTACAACAATCTTGTGAGCAAAGCAACCATGGAAATGTGTGGCTAAGTTCTTTTTGTGTCAAGATTAGAGGTAGTTGATCTAACTAAGTATGTATTTCTTTTAATCCATTTGTGTATGAACATGGTTGATGATTAATATAGTTGAATATCTTTGTTCTTCATCTTTATGCTTTGAAACTTGTTTGAGAAAGGATGCTTCAAAGTAGACCTAGGATATTTATCCACTAATGAACAAATGCTATAACTAGATTTGTGTGTTAGTGTTTACAAGTATTGAGCTTAATGTTTATCATGTCTATAGTTGAAGTGTGAAATCATTTAAGGATTAACATGATAAAACTCACAATCTTGGTGAGAAATCAATAAGATTGAGAGGATATGTATTTATAGAAATCATCAAACTAGTTCAGCACTTGATTAATAGAATGCATATGAAACTAGGCCAATGAAACTAATCTTGACATGCTTCCATCAATTGAAAACAAACTCCAACTCTCTTGAATCCAAACCATAACTCTCTTTTGAAAAGACTAATTTAGTTACTTGCTTGGAAATTCATGATACTAGTAGCTTAGGAAACAAACCCTTCGGTTACTTTAATCTTAAAATACACTTTATATTGAAAAACTACAATATACACCAATCCCTGTGGAATCGATAATTAAAAATAGTTGTTCACGGAGAAAAACCTACAACAACGCTCGTCTTTGAATGAAGTCATTGGCTTGTACTGGTTTTTAACCAAATATGCAGCATTCTAAAAGTGGAGAGAAGTCGACAAGTAGTCGGAGATGGGCTTAAGATGCCATCCAGAGCAACTGAGTCGTACGCCAGACTCTGTAGTTGTTGTTGATAATAGGAGAGAGTCAGAATAAATCTTCGTCTTGATTACTCTGGGGGGATAATAGTTGGCAGAATGTGGATAGCTTCCCTATCGTGTTTCGGGTGTCGATCCAATGCCTGTTGTCGGAGGACAACTTGGGTGGTCTTTCAGATAGGGTTTCCCGTCTTGCTTTGGGTATTAGTCCTGGACCTTCCATTTGGAAATGATTCGTACGGTCTTTCGGATAGGGTTTCCCGTCTTGCTTCGAGTATTAATCCTGGACCTTCCATTTGGAAATGATTTGTACGGTCTTTCGGATAGGGTTTCCCGTCTTGCTTCGGGTATTAATCTTGGACCTTTCGTTTTAGAAGTGATTTTTACCTGTTGGGGAAAAAACAAAAGAAACTTTAATAGGATATAGTTAGTCCTATGCAGACTATGATGCATGACAATGTGTATGAATGATATATGCACATGTGTCATACCCCAAAATTTGCCCTCCATCGACTCAAGAGATTTCATACATCCATACTCAAGGATTCCTCAAGAGTTGATCAGACAAACTCTCTCCTAGACAATCAACCCAAACTAGGGTTTGGTATCTCTCAAGTCAAGATGGATTTCCAACATCTCCAATGGCCTTCATGCCTCCTCATATGCTTCAAAGATTCTCCATGTCAAGTTTCAAGCCTCACAAGTCAAGTTTCCTCAGACAATGGTTCAGATGGTTGAAAATCGGTGTATTGGACAAAAGTCAACTGTGGTCAACATACAACAAAACTTCGATTTTTGGTCAACATCCTCATTTTGAAGTTACATTCATCATTTGATCAAGGATTGATCATGATTCATCAAGAAAACTCAAGATTTGCCCAAAAGTCAAACTTTCTAAATTAGGGTTTCTAGATGAAAAGTCAATCAACTTTGACCGATCATAACTTTCTCATACTTTCTCGTAAATTTTTCCACCACCTCTTGTTTTGAAGGAAATTCAATTCTCTACAACTTCATGTCTCACAAGAATGTCCAAAAATGCTTCATTTGAGAGGTATAGCTCAAAACATTACAGTCATTTTCAAAGTCAACAAAAGTCAACTTTTGTTTTGAAAATATTTTGATCATGGTAACTCCAATTGAGATGAGACCAAAGACATTGGTTAGAGGACTCTTAGAGCTTTCCAAAAAGTCCAAGAACACTCAAAAATGTGGAAAATTGAGCAAGTTACACCATCTACAAGTTGGGCAATTTTGAAAGAATGCACAAAGAGAGTTACTTCAAAAAATCAAATCTTTTGCAAATGGGCCTATTTTTTCTTCATCCTAACTTGTTCCTCATACAATTAGGAATATCCAAGCCCAATGCCACGAATTTTTGATTTATTTTTCTATTTAATTTGGAATTTATTCATTTAAATACAAATTAAATTCAAAAATAAAGTATAAAATCAAAATTAATTGAAAGATTGATTTTTATTCTTTCCTTGATGTCCAATTAACTCACAAATGCTAGCCAAATCAGAATTGAAGCAAAAAAGGCAAGATTGGATTGAAATTGATCAAATTTGAAAATTTGATTTTCATGAAAAAATCAAATTTGATTATCATTGATTATTGATCAAATCTTTCCAAATTCAATCTCAAATCCTTCCAGTATATATACACAATGCATATCAATCAAAAGAGGACGGAAAAATTGCTCTACAAACCCTATTCCAAAGCTCAAAAAACCGTGCACTTGAAGCAATTGACAACCCTAGTTCCAGCCGTTTTCAATCGATTCTAAGGTGTCCATTGCATTCCTTGATACCTCCAGAGTGAATCCAGATACTTACATTGCCAAAAACTATCCAGAATCAAGGAATCCGAGTTTGGTTTGTTCTTACAAAAATCGAAATCGTATTTTAATTCTCATGCATTTTTAACATGTTTCGTGGTTTGTTTTGTGTTTAGATGGAAGTTTGCAAGCTTTCTGCATAGTTTGATTGCATTTTCATGGCCGGAATCGAAGCTTGCCATGGCTAGGGTTTCATGGACCGAATTGGGATTCCACGAAATAGGACAAATTGGCCAAAACGAATGCTACCATTGTGTTTAGAATGACAAATCCAATCGAACCATGCCTTTAAACTGAATTTATATTGCGTGTACTGGATTTTGGGATTTGCAGGGACTATAGCGTCGCTCTGAGGCCGACGCAAAATGCCCAGAATTCAAAATGAAAGAGATGAAGTTCTTGGCGCGGGAACGATGCAATCGGAGGGTGACGCGTGCATGTATCCCACTCACTTCGTTTTCAAACACCAGATGCAACATGGCGTAGCGGTCAGCGCGTTAGTCCTCAAGGTTTCAGCCTCTGGTCACGAGTTCGATCCACTCCAATGCCAGTTTTGCATTTTCTCTCTCAAACTCTGCATATTTTTTATATTTTCCATATTTTAATTCAATTTTAGTTATTTTCATTTTTTTATTTAAGCATCAAAAAATCACCAAAAAACATTTTTCTTTTTACATTATTTTCATAAAAACCTTTATTTAATTTAATAAATTAAAAAATATAATTTTTGCATGCATATTTATTTTATTTTTATTTTTGCATTTAAATCATTATAAATTGCATTTTAATTGTTAAATCTTTTCCAAAAAATCCCAAAAAATTATTTTAGCTTATTTATCTTATTTCCAGCATATATTAATTTTCTCATATTTAAAATTGCATTTTTTCTAACATTTTCTCTTATTTCAATTTCATCATATTTCCCCGATTTTCTTATTCTTTCACAGGTTGCTCCGATTCGGACGTTTTTTCTTTTATCATTTTATTTTCCAATAATGTAATTGCTCATGGGTTGTAATAGTTATTTAGGACTTTTACTTTTCGCACTCCTAATTATGTATCTGCCCCAAAGCCATGTAATAGCGTAGGATTTACCTTTCCGCACCTTTACATTCCGCATTTTACTTTCCGCACCCTTATCAATTGCTAGTAATTAGGCGTGTATGGCAAGATAATAATTGGACATAGCTCACACTAATTTCAAGATAAAATATCTGAATTTGACACACTTCTCTCACACACGCACCCCTTAGGGTAATTCTCTCTCGATGCCTTTCGATTACAAATGGTCATGTCCCTCGAACGTAGAGGTATTCTAGCACCGTTGCCTTCCAAACAAATCATCATAGTCCCTTCGATACAAAGATCATAAGACCCACGATGTCGCTTCCGAATACATGATCTTGAACCTCGATTGTCGCCTACGAAAAATGATGATAGTCCCTTCAAATGTGCTAGGATGCTTCCTACAAGTTGCCTTCAATGACCATCCGATGTCCCTTCGAATGTCCCGATTACATCCAACGAATGGAGCTACCTACTAACTAATGGTATGGCTAGCGCTATTCTAAAGGAATGTAAAAGTACGAAAACGACCAATTCTGAGTGGGTAAATAAGTCTCTTAGTTGCTTGCTCTATCAAATGCTTTTCACACCACACACTTTTTTTTAAAGTTCAAATTCTTTTCAAAACGAAACATTTCCGAACACTTTGTATACACTCCTACATGAGTCATTACAAAGTCAAAGCGAAATGCCTTTTCAAAACATCTTTGTCAAACACACAGAAAGCAATTTTAAAAGGTGATCTAGAGCAACTAAGAGCCCGTAGATAATGGATGGAAAGGGTGCTAATACCTTCCCTTTCATAACCATTCTCCGAACTCGAAATCTAACGAAGGTCTTTTTCTGTTACTTTTACCTTCCCTTAATTGGATAAAAACAAAAGTCGGTGGCGACTCTTGCTATTCGCACATTTGGATACAAAAATCCTACAAAGTCAGTTCACCGTATCACAGAACTGGCGACTCTACTGGGGAGAACACCCAAAAGAGAGAATTGCCTTAGGGATTTCTAGATAACCTTTATTGCTTTTTGTTTGACTTGTATGCTTTATCTTTAAGGGTTGTTTGGGTATTATATTGTTGGGGGATCCTACACCCGGATCCGGGTTTCCTTTTAGGTAAGTAGCATTAGATCATCGCGACCGTTAGACGTATAACTACACGGTCAACATGATGGCTATGTTAGCGTGACACTTTGGTTGCCCCGATACTCTTCATTCCCAAGTTGAAGAAAGTATTTGGCTTCTGCGTGGTGTCATCAAGCGCTAACTAAACTTTTAGAACCTTAATTGACCCATCTTGGCCATTAGAAGGTAGTGAGATGGCGGCTTTGGTGTAGACCGAGGTTGGTTGATACTCGATGCTACGCTCATTGAGATCAGACTTTGGGACATTTTCGATCGACCACTTGGCGTCGTATTGAAATAAGCGCCTACGAGAAAGATCGTGATATGAGATTCCTAGAACCCTTACTATTATAGGACAGATGAACCAACTCAAACTTTTGGTGGGTAATCACCTATACCTCATGCAAGCCTTAACCCTAGGCTCATTGTGTGAATTGTTTGTGTGTGCTAAACATGACATCATGACATCATTCGCATTGCATATCATTTCTAACTATTTCAAGGACCTAGGATTTATCTTTGCTCTGCTTTGTAGGATTATGGCTTCTAGAAAGACTATCCGAATCAACTTCATGGGTATCCTTCTCAACTCAAAGAATTGGTTTGAAATTCCCACCATGCTCAGTTCATCAAAAGACATGGTTATCTACTTGATTTGGTTATCTCCGGTTTGAAGAAGATATGATGCATGTCCTATTCCAGCTTCTTTGATCCAAACACCATTGCTTTACATTTTCGATTATCGCTTGGTTCCTACCTTGGAAGAGTTCTCTAAGCTACTTGGGATACCTATTCTTGATCAAATGCCATTCACCGGTCTAGAAAAGGTTCCTAAGTACGAAGACATTGCATCGCCTTACATCTTAAGCGCTCGGGACATTGAAGCCAATTGGGAAACTAGAAGTGGATCAAGAGGAGAATTCCAAAGTTATGAGTGCATTTGAAAACATTGTGGCCTTGCTAATTTATGGTTTGCTAATTCAAGATCAATTCATAGATGTCCATCAAGTTATTCCTTACCCGCAATCCAGGCCTACTTTACTTGGAGATATTCTACATTCTCTCCACACTCTACTAAGCGACAAGGAACTCTCATGTGTTGTATACCGTTACTTTCAAGGTGGTTTATTTCGCACCTTCCTCCATCAGTTTTGAAAAATGAACAAAGGTTGAGATGGTCTCAAAGATTAATGTCACTCTCTCATTCAGATATCCGTTGGAGCCTTTTCTCTCAAAAGGACTTCACATTCATTGAGCGTTGTGGAGAATTCCCTAATGTACCACTACTAGGTATAAGGGGAGGTATTACTTACAACCCTTCTCTAGCTCTACGTCAGTTTGGTTTTGCTCGAAAGGATGGTCCACATGATATGCTTCTCCAAGATGTTGTGTTCGACTACAATCACGATCTCCGCATTACCGAAGGTTTATACATGCTTGGGGCATGGTAAAGAAGACCGATACCAAGACTTTGGGGCACCCGAACTCCATTCCTTGGGAACCTTACCTCAAATGGGTGCGAGCTCGAGCTCAAAACCTCATGATGCCATTCACTGCTCTACCAAGAATTATGGAACCTGCTATAGGTGACGTACCCTATGCTGTTCTCCATCCTGACATGCCTGCTGATTTTGAAGACTTGAAGAGAGCCTGGATTCAGCTTAAGGAAGAAAGGGATACCTTTGAAGCTCAGTGCTATGCAAGTGAGAAGAAAGTGCTAGAGTTGACCAAGCTACTTCACGAGGAGCGAAGCATCAACGCTTACATCGGCACCAAGAGGAAGCGCCCATGGGAGACTTAGAGCTTTAGGATTGATTTGTTTTCTTTTATTGCTTTGAACTATCTCTTGTACTTAAAAAGAAAAAAGAATAATGAGAAGTACTAATAAATGTTTGCTCATTGCTTGTTTAACAAAT